>VXBL01008309.1:216294-343819 GCA_013400195.1 Aramus guarauna | reverse complement strand
GTGATGGGCTCAGGTCCCCCAGCACTGTCCATCCCCTCCCAGCTCACGGCTGGGGGGTGCCTGAGTGTGACAGCCCAGGTCTCTGGTGCTTCATCACCCCTCTCCACCCCGGCTCCAGCAGTACCTGCCGCCTCCCCACCCCTAAATCTCCTTTCCTGGGGTTGTTTTTTCCTAGGGTGACCCTGGACCCGATGGCCCGCGAGGTCCCCCAGGCCCTCCAGGGAAACCCGTGAGTATCTCCCCAGTCATCAGCATTTTCTGCANGGAGGAGCCTGTGCTGCCCTGGCCTGCAGTACGGCCACCAGTGTCGTTTGGTAACTGGGCGGGAGCAAAGTCCCAGCCGAAACGATGCTGCGAGTGGTGGGTCCCCTGGGTCACTGCGCAGCCCGGCTTTGCCGCGCAGCGTGGGAGCCCGTCCTGCCCAGCACGGCTTCTCTGCGCCATCCGGGTCCTTCTCTGACTCTGCCTGCGTTTCTTCTCCCCCACCAGTGCCCCACCACCTGCCCGCCAGGTCCCAAGGGTCCCCAGGGACTGCAGGGACTGAAGGTAAGGGAACCCCGGAGCTGCCAGGGAGCGAACAGGGACCGTCTCCTCCAGCGCGCTGTGCCTGAGCGGAGGAGCCTTCCCCGGTCTGGAGGCACGGGGAGCTCGGGAGCTGCTCTGCTCCTCTGGGAGCACAAGGACACGCATGCACAGAGAGCCCTGGGGGAAAAGGTGCTGTGGGAGAGGTCCCCTGTGGCTCCCCAGCTCTGCCAGCCCCTTCCTGGGGGGTGACACCCCGTGCCAAAGCCCCAGCTCCAGCCGTGCCGCTGCCCGGCTCCTCTGCTGCAAATCCCAGAGGGTTAAACCCAGCGGACATCTGACCGCATGCCCTCACACTGTGGGATGCTGAGCCCCACCACGTCACCAGTGGGATGCTGAGCCCCACCACGTCACCAGTGGGCACCCCAGGGTGGGATGTTGTGGCCTGGGTGGCTCCAGGTGACGTGGCCATCAGGACTCTGCCTCGACCCTGCTGCTCTGCCCAGGGATGCTCATGACCTTCCTCTTCGCCCTTAGGGACACAGAGGCCGTCCCGGTGCCCTCGGGGAGCCCGGCAGTCCGGGCAGGCAGGTGAGTGAGCGAGCTCTCCGGCAGCTTCCCAGAAGGAGCCAGGCGTGCCCGCCTCTGGGGCAGCTGGGGCTGGACCGGAGGGCAGCGGGTCTGGGGAGGGAAAGGGGGAAGGAAAGAAAGAGGAGGGAGAGGGAGGAGGGAGATCCGGGGCTGGGAAATGGAGGGTGGAAGGGTGGTCTTCCCACAGTGGCTCTCCGGGGACACACACCAGCCCCAATCCCCTGCCAGGTCCCAGGTGAGGGGGTTTTGGATCCCCAGGGTGGTTTGACCCCTGCTGCACCCCAACACTCACCTCTCTCCTCTCCATCCCTCCCCAGGGCCCCAAGGGTGACGTTGGCATCTCCGGAGAACAGGGCGTCCCAGGCCCTCCGGTAACGTATCCATCTCTCTTTGCTGCTCTGCCCCCCGGGTGCCCCCGGGGCTGGGGGGGGGCTGGGTTGTGCTTGACCCTGGACACCAGGGACGGGACATCGGTGTGTCCCTGTTCCCGGGGACCCACTGCTGGGACCGGACCGAAACCTTCGTCCCATCCATCTCCCTCCTCCCAGCCACGGAGTCGCTGCCAGGAGGGTGGCAAAGCCGCATCCTGATGGAGACCCCCGCGGTCCGTGCTGGCCCGGGCACCTCGGTTGTTAGTGCACGTTAACGTGAATAACTCAGCGGCTGGGGACGAACTGCTCATGTACATCGAGCCCCCCTCACCCCACCTGATCGGGGGCTGCAGCGCCCGGCTCACCACGGGGACGTGCGGATTAAAGCTGTTTGAGCTTGCTGAACACTTTGAAGATGAAAAGTAATTAACGGGCTGAGCCCTTCGGTCCAGGAAAGGGCAAAACCGCTTTGAAGCCAAAAGCTTTGGTGGGGGAAGCAGCACCAGTTTGGGCCCGTCGCTGTTATCGAACTGACAGCTGGAAAAGCGCCTGGTGGGGGGCTGCAGAATTAGGAGCAAGCGGCAGGACTGAAATACCTCGTGTTTGGCAAAACCGGCTGATTTCCAGTACCGGCTTTTGCTTTAATTGCGGCTTCCCCCTGGGCTGCTCCTGGGGCCGTTTCCAGCTAAGCCGGCTGTCGTTTCCTTCCCCGCAGGGACCGCAGGGCCTGAGGGGTTACCCGGGGATGGCAGGACCCAAGGGCGAGACGGTAAGTGCCGGTGGGATGCCGGGATGGCCGTGCCTGGCTCTGGGGTCAGGGGGACCAGATCCCCGGGGCTGAGCCGTGGCGATGCTTCCCAGGCTGGAGGCTGCTTCCCCGGAGCATCGCTAAGGTGGCTGGTGGGCCGTCCTGCGGAGCCGTACGCTGCCTCTTGCTAGTGGGGTCGGACCTGGCTGGGGGCTGAGGTTGGGATGGGAGGAACTGACACCCCCCCCACCGTGTTCTCTCTGCAGGGTCCTGCTGGTTACAAGGGGATGGTTGGGACCATCGGAGTGGCTGGGCGGCCGGTGAGTGCCCTCCCTCGTCCCTGGGGGCTGCGGGACAGGCAGGGGACCCCATGCTTCGCTGCTCAGTCCCCATCTTTCTCCCCTCCAGGGCAGAGAAGGCCCCAAAGGACCACCTGGGGACCCTGGGGAGAAGGGAGATCTGGTAGGTAACCTGCCCCGGCGGGGAGGGCAGTGCCGTGCCCCGTGCGATGTCAATGCCTCCTTTTCCCCAGCTTGGCCCCACTCCCCGGCACGGAGAGGGGCTCTGCCCGGGGTGCCCTCCAAGGGCATCTTCTCCTTCTCCCAGCTCCATCCCCTGCACCAAGAGCTGAAATAATGCTTGCTCTCTCCTGCTTTAGGGTGGCCGTGGCATCAGGGGGCCCCAAGGAGACATCGGCCCCAAGGGGGAGAATGTAAGTGCAGCCAGCAGCACCCATGCCCGCACCTAGTGCTGAGCCCCTTGTAAGGAGAAGACCTTTCTGTCCTTCTCCGTCCTGTTCAGGGCCACCCTGTGTCCTTACAGCCCAGCTCAGCGCAGGGCTGGGAGTGCAGAAGCGCCTGCCTACATGCTGCCAGCCTGGCTGCGCTGGGCACCCTGCTCCACGCGGGGCTGGAGCTTTCCTTTCCCTTCCCAGCCTTTTTTTGCCCCCACCACGAGCCTTTCAGTCCCTCCCAGAGATGTCAGACCAAGTGACTCTTCCCCCTCTCGCAGGGTCTCCCAGGCATCGATGGCAAAGACGGCACCCCGGGTATCCCAGGCGTGAAGGTGAGCTGCGGCGGGCAGGGGCTGCTGGGTGCTGCTGGTGCCGGCAGCGTGGAACAGACACACGCTGCCCTCACACCAGTGCTTGCTGGAAATAATGGGGATGGCAAATGGCATACGGTCCTGGCTCTTGATGTGGCATCTCCTGACTGGTGGAATGTGGCTGTCCCCACGGGGTCATGGACAGTGTCCCCCTTTGGCCGGGACTCCCTCGTCCCACCTGTGGACACCCCATTTCTGCCCCCTTCGCCATGCGGTGACAGTCTCTCTGTCCCTCGCAGGGCAGCGTGGGACAGGCTGGTCGCCCAGGGCTGCCGGGACACCGGGGACAAGCTGTGAGTACAGGAGCGTGGGAGCCCCCCGCCCGGGCGGGTACCCCATTACCCGCGGGGTGGGACCCCCATCCCTGGGTAGTGCCAGGGTGCAGGGCCAGCTCCCAGCAGGGATGCTGCCCCTGGGCATGGGGACTCAGCAGGGTCACTGCCTGCGGTGCTGTGCACAGGATTTGATCCCGGCTTTGTTTCTGTAGGGCTTGCCAGGCCAGCCGGGAAGCAAAGGTGGCCCAGGAGATAAGGTGGGTCTGGGGCAGCTGGGGCCAGGGTCACCCCTCCGAGCGTGATGTGTCCCCCCCCAGCCCCGCTCACCCTGCACGGTGCTGCGGCAGCCTCCACGCTCCATCCCGGAGCCCGCAGCCTTGTCCCCATGCCGTCCCCTCCCCTGTCTTCGCTGTCCCTGAACCGCATCTGTCTCCCATTCGCAGGGTGAAGTGGGTGCTCGGGGCCAGCCTGGCATCACCGGTGCCCCGGGGCAGATCGTAAGTACAGAGATGTCACCATGGTCCTCCTGGGCACAGCCTGGGGGCTGGGCGCTCTCTCTTCTTCTTTTTTCCCTGTTTGCTGTCAAACAGAAAGCAGAGTTGGGCACTTACCACACACCCCCCCCCAAACCCTCCTCTTCCTCTGCCCCCGCAGCAGCTCCCTCACGGGGAAGCCCTTGGGCCACTTCTCCCGCCCTGTGTCCAGCACCTCCTTGGCCACCCGGTGCAGCCGCAGCCCTTCGCGTGGCTGCAGGGGACAAGGACAGGGCCACGTGTCCCTCGGGGAAGGACGAAGGGCAGATGATGGCATGTGAATGCGACAGAGGGGCAGCTGGTCTGTTTTTTATTCCCCCCCCCTTAGGGTGAACCTGGACCTCGAGGTGAGCAGGGACCGCAGGGTGTCCCCGGGATGAAGGTGAGTCCGGGGCTCCGCGGGGTTTGCGGTGGTGCCGGGAGCTGCCCCTGACCCTTCTCTCTTCCCGGGTCTCCGCAGGGTGACCGGGGCGAGCGCGGCCTCGTGGGCCCCCCCGGCGAGCAGGGGAGAGCGGTGAGTCGCACCCGCAGCCGGGCTGGGAAACGGGCTTCACCTCGGCATGGCTTGGGGATGCTCAGGTGTGCGCTGGGGAGGAGGGACGGGGCACGGGGCACGGCTGGCACCTCTCATTCGGTTACGGCCGGGGTCGGTCACGCGCCCCGTCCCGCTGTGTCTGGCTGCCGGGTGAGGGATTAGCCAACGGGCAAATAGCGTGGGGATTAGCGGCCCCGGGGCCACGCTGGGTTTGCAGCCCCAGCCGGGAGAAGAATTTCCTCCCAGCCTGGTGAGAGCAGGGAGGCTGCCTGGGCCCTCTTGGAACCTTTCCTGGGGTGGAAAAATGGCCAAAAAGTGACTTTTGTCCCTCTGGCTTCCTGGGAGCCAGGGCCCTGTCCCTGGTGAAGCCCCCCTCTACATCAGTGGAGGGGAGGCTCCTCCATCACTTTCTGCCCTGTGCCCCCACAGAGGCCGGATTCGGGGCAGGTTGGGATGCTGTGGGGCAGCCTGAGCTGCTGGAGGGGATGGGGACCTGCCTCTGCATCTCCTTTCCTTGGAGAGGATGCTCCAGTGGGGGAGGAGGGTCTTCCCATGGGCTCTTCTTACTCTTTTTTCTTTTTTCCCCCATTACCTTGATTTCCAGGGGCCCAAGGGTGAGCAGGGTCCACCGGGGATCCCAGGACCCCAAGGCTTACCGGGAGTCAAAGGAGACAAGGTGAGTGCTCCTGGGTGCAGGGGACGGGCTGCTCTGGGGTGAGGGAAGCTGCGCTGAGCTAATCCCCCCTCTCCTTTCTCCAGGGCTCCCCAGGGAAAACTGGCCCCAAAGGCAGTACCGTGAGTATATCACCTCTTACCTGGGCTGGGGGATCAGTGGGGAATCACTGACACCCATTTAACAGAGTGGACACCCACCTCTGGAGGGGGCTGACGCCCACTGGCACCAGGCGCTTTCTCTGCCAATACCCCCAGCATCCCGGTCGAGCGCGGCAGTTGGAAACGGGGTTCAAGCGGCTGCGGAGGAGGTGGGTGCTGGCGGTGGAGGGTCACATCTCCCATTGCCTTTCCTCTAGGGAGACCCCGGTGTTCATGGCCTCGCGGGGCTGAAAGGAGAGAAGGTGGGTCCCTGCAGATGGTTCCTGGGGTGGGGTGGAAGAACGTGGGCTGGATGTGGGTCCCTCCCCGTGCTGGGGTCTCCTGCCTGGCCTGGCCCTGGGCACCGCAGCATTGCACCCCAGCACAGCCGCGGCGCGCTCCGGGGGGGTACCTGTGCCTCTCCCGCAGCTGCAGCTCCAAATTCGTGCTGTCTCCCCATCGCATTTCTTGTGTCCTCTGTCCCCAGGGTGAATCAGGCGAGCCGGGGCCGAAGGGACAGGTGAGTGACCGGGGGTTTGGGAGCGAGGGGCTCCCTGCACCTCCGCGCTGGGTGGCTCTGCGGGACCCTCAGCGGGAGGCGATCCTCCTGACAAAGGCAGCGGTGCTCCGCGGAGCTGCTGCATGCGGCGTGCTGGTCACCCGAGAAAGTATTTTCACTGGAGATGGGCTTCAGTGACCACATTCAGCCCTGGAATCAGGTTCAGACCCCGTTTTGGGCTCAGAACCCAGCTGCAGCAGTTGGTACTGGAAGTCTTTGGGGTCTCGGGGTGCAGCCCTTGTGCTCAGGATGGGGCTGAGCTCCCTGATCCTGACACCGCTCTCCATCCCCACCACAGCAAGGTATCCAGGGTGAGCTCGGCTTCCCCGGCCCCTCGGGGGACGCAGGCGCACCCGGCGTGCGAGGCTACCCAGGACCCCCCGGCCCACGAGGACTCGTCGGGGAGCGCGGCGTGCCGGGGATGCCCGGCCAGCGGGGTGTAGCGGTGAGTACCCCCAACACCCCACATCCCCTCCTCACCTCCTGCACCACATAGGTGGTGACCTGGGGGCTGCCAACATCAGCTTGTTCAGCTCTGCAGCTGAATTGCCCCTGACCTTTTCCTACCAAACAATTCCTCTGGGAAACGGCTGCCGTTCTGCTCAGGACCCCATGCGCTCCCCCATGAGCTCTGCAGGAGGGCTGAGCTGGGTTCCCACCTCTCCAGAAAAGCAGAATTCTTTATTTCTCACTGGTTTAGCTCCACTATGTGTCTTTACAGCCTGCCCAGGGGACAGAATTTTTCCATATAAGGCTCCTTTAGGGTTGTGAAACAGGGCTGCAGAAAGCCAGTGCCATGAGGAGGTTGCAGCATAGTGGGGCATGGTGTGAGCCGGGGCTGGAGCACTGGTACTGGGACCAGATGGGAAACAAAAAGGGTTGGGAAGGTGGCNGGCAGGATGGGACCGGCTCTGGGGGTGCAGATATGGACAGAAGGAGTGATCTCCCTTTACAACATGTCCCTCTTCTCACCGCTGGCAGGGCCGGGACGCTGGGGACCAGCACATCGTTGACGTGGTCCTGAAGATGCTGCAAGGTGAGGGGGTGAGCGAGGCACCTCCGGCCGGGCGGCTGGCGCTGCATCCCGTCCCACACCGGCCTCTCTCTGCCCTACAGAGCAGCTGGCGGAGGTGGCGGTCAGCGCCAAGAGAGCAGCCCTGGGTGGAGTCGGTGCCATGGGACCCCCCGGGCCCCCCGGTCCCCCAGGGCCACCCGGTGAGCAGGGCCCGCACGGACCCATGGGACCTCGAGGCGTCCCTGGCATCCTGGGTGCTGCTGGGCAGATCGGCAACATAGGACCTAAAGGTAGGTGATGGGTGGCCATACCCACACCGTGACGGGCAAAAATCCTCCTCAGGGCTGACCCTGCCTCCTCCTGCCACACTCGTCCCTTGCCTCAGTCCCTGGGCAGGGGCAGCCCCCTGCCCTCCCCTCCCAGGACCGTGTTTCCGCTGTGGCCCCAGCAAGCTGTTCCCCCGTTTCTTTCCCCGCAGGGAAGCGAGGTGAGAAGGGCGAGCGAGGAGAAGCTGGCCGCGGCCACCCAGGAATGCCGGGTCCCCCGGGGATCCCAGGTAAGTCCCTCTACCCCCAACACAGACAGGGCAGGCAGCAGCGGGTCGCTGCAGCCCCCGTACCCCTTGCCGGTGCGATGACGCACCCAGCAGCAGCTTGGGACCTTCTGGCCCATCCTTGCAAACCCGCACAGATTCATTGCACAAATGTCCAGCTGTACAAGCTGGAGGCAGCACCCTTTGCTGCCTCCTGGCCCCTCGGTATCGCTCACCCACCGCACCGCTCTGCTAACGCATCCCCATCCTCACCGGCAGCGTTTCCCATACCCCCGGTCCCTGCTCTGCTCTGGCAAAGGCAGGGCTCAGCACCCACAAACACAGTGCACACGTACCTGCTGATGACCACGCTCCCGTTGCAGGTCTGCCTGGCATCCCCGGCCACGCGCTCGACGGCAAGGCTGGGGAGCGTGGTGTGCCGGGCTCCCCGGGAGAGGCTGGCCGGCCGGGCTTGCCCGGTCCCACCGGCTTGCCAGGGTTTTGTGAGCCGGCCGCCTGCCTGGGAGCCTCGGCGTACGCTGCCGCACGCCTGACGGAGCCGGGGGCCGTCAAGGGACCCGTCTACTGAGGAGTCACCGGCACCGCGACAGACCCGGCTGGCAAACCCGTGCCGGGGCCGGCAGCAAAGAGACCAGAAAACTGCAAATCCGTAGGGAGCGACCTCTGCCCGTCCCGGCTGCGGGAGGGCGCTGGGCTCAGGGCAGCTGCTGGGGGGAGACACAGCCTCGGGAATCTAATTTGGTGTAGGTATCACCCCCTCCCAGCACCCAGGGGACGGGGGGCAATAAAGAGAAGTCACCCCGAGTCCTGTCCTCATTACTGGGGTTCGTTACCTGCCCCTTCTCCCCGCTCCCTGTGCCCCTTCCCAAGGAAATAAATTGTCTTTTATACAAATGCTCTTACTCTGTTATGTCCTGCTTGGTGCTGAATTGGCTCATTGCCGATGTCCTTTTTGTCCTTTTTTTTTTTTTTTAAAAAAAAACAAACAACCAACACCAAAACAAAAAATGTGGTTTGATTATTTAAGAGACTTGCTAGATCCAGCCTTGTTCACTGCTGGGCACTCACAGAGCTGTAAATCTTTGTAAAATAGGATTGTTTTATAACTATGAGTAGAAAAACACCAACTTTTTTTAAAACTGGAAAATAAAAATGAGATGGATTATTAACAAACTGAAATGACACGTTGATTTCTTTGAATCAAGACTATACCAGAGGGGGGGTGGTTATTATTTGAGGGCTGAAGTTAGTTTTCCTGTTGTTTCAAGCCCCTTATTGTCTGTCTCAATTGCTCATTCCCACCCTTGGGGACAATTTCAGCCTCTCAGTAAGTTTCTAAAGCAAAAGGTCCTTTTTTCCCCTCTTGCACCACTGCAAACATGCAGAGGAATTTGCCACCCCTGAGCCCCCCGTGTCAGAAGCTGAACAAATTTGCCAGAAATTCATCAGGCGCCCTCAAATAAGACCAAGTCCACTCGAGTCCCCTCGCAATCAAGGGGGCCAGAAAACCATTAGCAGCATTGCAAAAGGTATTGATCCCTTAGCAGTTAAAAAGGAGGCCTGCAGCTCTAACGGGATCTGCAGGTGTCCCTCTCATTATTGCCATTGACAGCAAAAAGGATTAAAGCTGCGCGGCGGGAGCAACGGGGCTTCGCTTTGTAAGATAAATAAAAATCAATTTTTGTTTATTAGCAAAGCATGTTCGGCTTGGCAGGGTAACAAATCCCGGCGAGAGGCGGTGGGAAAGGCTGGCTGGGTCCCTCCTGCGGCACAGAGCACCGCTGCCACGATGAACTGGGATGGGGCTCAGCACCCCTGGGCATGCTTCAGCTGAAGGGGGCTCATCCTGCAAGGGCCAGGTCCAAGCCCAGCACCGTGTGCTCTTCCCTCCCCATACGCACCTCATGCTGCAGTAGAGCATTTTCCCGCATGGATCCTTATCCGTCCCCAGAGTCCTCGGAAGTGGCCTATACTCAGTCTCCATTTAAATTCCCTTCTCCGTGCCCTTTGCAAACCCCTGCCTTGTCACTTAACATGCAATCAGCTAACTTTAAGAGGACTGTCTTTTATTAAAAAGAAAAATTGGAAGGGAAATGCAAATGTTTTATTTGCAAGTTGGAATTTAATCAAGGCATTAAGAAGGCTGCATATTAATTAGGGGCCAGACTCCGGTTGTTTCCAATGAGCGGCAAACCTGCTCCGAATCTGCCTCTTCATCAGAGCCCTCATAAATATTCATCCAATAAACAGCAGATTGGATGCCATTACAGAGACAAGAGCGATTGAAACCCAAGTATCTGTGGAAATGAAACAGCTGGAAAGCATCCAATCTCTGCCCCAAATAATAACAAATCATTATTAGGAGAGGTGAAGAACCAGCCTTGTTGAGCACTGGTCTCCATTTCTGGCGAGACGGGGAGACTCATCCTAACTCTTTGCAGGGAGGAATTCAGGTTATTAAACCCCTTTGGGACAGCCCGAGCTGGGCTTTGCCCCGGCTTCCAGCTGTGCAGCACATCTGGGGCCACGTCCTGGCAGCACAGCCCAAATATATGTATATATTCATATTTTTTTTATTTTTTTTGCCCACGAGAGGGAGCTGCCTGCCCACCGAATGCCCCTCTGCCCGGGGAGCCCACGCTTGGGCTATTGCCGCTAAACCCGGGCTTTAGCCCTGGCAGGGGCTGGCTGCAGGGCTTCCCCCAGGCACAGGGCTGCGCTCTCTGCTTTGGGGGGGAAAGGGTGAACCCCACCTTGCAGCACAGCTGGAACACGCCGGTAGAAGGGATCTGGGGGTGCAGAGTTTTGCTGCAGGGACATTGGTACAAGGAGGGTCCGAGGGGCGAGTGCAGGGAGAGGAAAAGCCACTTCCAAGGAAAAGCCTCCACTGTGCCTGCAGGAGGTCCCGGGCTGCCTGGGGGGATGCGGGGTCCTCCCCAAGAAGCCCAGGGGCTCCTCACGCCCAGGGCTGCCTGGGCAGGGATGGAGCAAGTGCTCCAGGGACTTTGGTCTGGCTGACCTTGCTGCTGTCCAGAGCCACACGCGGCCTCCCCAAAGGTGCTAATTGCAGTGGCGGCTGAGCGCTCCGTTAGCAAGAGCCAGCTTGACCTTCAGCAGGCATCCGTGCTCCCCCGCCGCATCCCAGGAGATGCTGCAGGGCAGGCGCAGCTACAGCCGGGCTCTGTGCAGCCTCACAGGTTGGGGGCTGGCAAGGCCAGTGTCTGGGAAGATTAAGAAGATTAGGTTTTAATTAAAGTGCCAAGGAAGCAGCTGTCTGCAGCTCTTGCTCTTTTTTTCCTCTCCCACCTGCTCACACCTGAATTTGACATCGTGGATTCTGCTGCGGACGGGGCCGTGGGGAGCCAGCCCAGGTCCTTGTCACCTTGCGGGTCCCCCTGCTCACAGGCAAAAGGGGCTTCTGGGCTACGCAGCTCCCGTGAGAGACCGTGGCTGAGGGCAGCCCGATCTAGTCACTGTCCCCAGTCCTTCAAACATCAGGGGCTGGGCCATGGCCGGTCATGGCTTATTTTCCAAGCAAAAATGTGTGGAATCTTTTAAAATTATTTTGAAGGGTTTAAGAACCTGCTCCCAAGCTTGTCCCTGCAGCTACAAAAGCTCCAGAACCATGAAGGTGTCGAGTCAAGCGTCTTCACATGGCTTTCACGCCACGTGAACAACAAAAGGGAAGAAAGGAAAGAAATCAAGGCAGAGCCCTTCAGGGTCACCCCAATCGCCCCGCGGGGCCTGCGGAGACCTCCTGCAAGAGAGTCACAGCACTTGTTCTCTTCCCCTCTCCTCTGATAGCTTTGGGGAGGAAAAAAAAAAGACAAAAAAAGACCAATTTCTGTAGCCCAGAGTAATTAGGGGACTTTTTTTGTTTCCTGCCATCCAAGGCTGACGAGGCCGGCAGTGCTGGCTGCAGTTCCCATTTGGACAAGCAGCACTTGTTCCACTCCGGGGCCACGTGCACCGTTGTTGCAGCTGGATGCGTATGTGCTACCAGCGCTCCGGCACGGCCCTGGCAGGAGGCAGCGGACCAGCTCCCTTCCATCCGGCGGGGAGAAGCCCAGCGGCACAGCTCAGGGCAGCCGGAGAGCCCCGGCAGAGTAATTAGGGGACTTTTTTCAGCAGGGAGGGCGAGATCCACCCTCTCATGGACCACCCTGCTACACGATGGGCTTTCCGTCCCTGGGACAGCCCCAGCAGAGCCTTGCCAAGAGGAGGCATCGCCTCCTGCATCGTTGTCCGTGGTCACCCATCAGCATCATCCTCACATCCCACCCTGGTGACATTTCTGCAGCACAGAGGCCACCGTATGTGCCCATGGCAAGGGGCAGCTCTGCCGCATGAATAATTCAAGGAATGAGATAAAAGTTTCCTCGAGCAAGCTAAATGCATTGATTAGACCAAATTGCCTCCCTCACCCTCGAGGAGGTAAAAATGAGCTAATCACCGTTTGTTCTCTCTTGATAGATGATTAACCACAAATTAGAATATTAAACAGAGGACTTTGGGTACGTAAATTAACAGCTGAGAACTAAGTTAATTATTGGAGGAGCCATAAAACTGCTTATTTTTATTCTTGGATTATTGTTTGATGTTTTTGCCTGTTAAAAAGAAGGAGTTATTTTTAAAATGGCTCATTCTGCTACTTGTGGCCAGAAGTGCCGTACATCGCTGCACCAGCCGGGATACTCAGGGCAAACAAACCTTGTGCTCCATCAGCAGTACGTGGGGGAAACACATCTCCCCTCTCCTGCAGGGAAGGATGCTGCCAGCCCTGTCCGTGTCCTGCGGGCAGGATGCTCCAAGCCAGGACAGGCAGGGTGCCCAAGGGGCACACGGGCACCTGGAGGAGCTGATCCTACTTCTCAAGGAAAAAGTCAAATTTGGAAACTGGCTTTACCCAAAAAAGTGACAAGACTCTTGCAGACCGGGGACGCAGCAATACGGCGTCTCAGGGAATTAACTTTGTTAATAGCCCATTCATTTAAATGTAAATAGTGAGCCTGGCTGGTATAATGAGCCTGGGAAAGCTTATTACAGACCAAATTAAAGGTTTGTGGGTGAGGGAGTGGGCCTGAATGTGAGATAGGAGCTTTCTGGGGAGAAACAGCAGCCTTGCAGGTAACTGGGGCCCGGGCAGGGGTGCACGTCCCCCCAAGACCTCGCTGCGGGGTTCGGGGCCGGCAATCGCTCCGAGCAGATGCTGCTGAACGAGCTCCTTGCAGGCAGCTCCGTTCCTCTCCGCTTTCAATTAGCGGTGCCAAGCGTGGCGGTGGCACAGGTCCCTGGCACGGGGGTGCTCGCCGGGGTGCTCGCTCCTCCTTTGGAGAGGTCCTGCCACACCGCTCCCGAACCCGGCAAAGGAGGAAGGAGCGTGCTGACAAAAGGCTGATTTAATTACTAGAATTGTTCTGATTACAGCCTGCAAACACTGTTATCTTGTAATTATTGCCAAGAACATGCCATTAGTACATGATTAAACACAACGTCTTGTGGGCTGCTAGCTGATTGTCTGATGCCTTATGAACTTAATTACTTCTTGCTGATAGAAAGCAACTGGAAGGATGGAGCAGGGCAATGGCTCCGGAGGGGGGCTGGGTCTGGGGCTCTGCTGGGGCACCCCACGGTGAAGGGGCCCTCAGCTCCCTTCCAAGGTGCTCAGCCCACATCACAGGTGTACTCACAATCCCAGCCCCTTAATAGCCCCACAAGCCTGAGCCAAGACACAGGCATGGCCAGGATTAGTGCCTCATCCTTTTCTTGCTCTGTTAGATGCCACCTGCGCTGTATGTAAACTCATCCTGCTGAAGCAGCCAGAAAACACAGGGCACCAGTTTTCTGCCGGGTCTAAGGTTCCAGAGTCTCCACTCAGCAGGGGTAAACCCAATAATTTGGTACCTGCTGGTGGCATCGGGGTATCTGGAAGTGCCCTGTGCCTGGGGGTGGCAGGGCAGCCCAGGCTGCTGGCTGCAGGCACGGCAGGGTGGGTGCAGGATGCTGATCTTTGCCCAAGCATTGCTGCCCCAGGGCACGGGGCTCTGGGTCCAGGCAGGCAAAGCAAGAGGAGATCCCGCTGCGGGGGGGTGAAGGTCCTGCCTCCCCCCTCCCTCGAGACGAGCCCAGCAGTGCCTCACAGCCCACGACAGCACCAGCTGCGAGCAGCTTGGTTTCCTTCCACGAAAAATCAAGTATCTGCCTGCCTCAAGGACCCTTCAGCACCTCTCACACGCTGTCACCCTGCCCTGGTGACAAGGACATACAAACTAATCCTGACATCTCATTAGCAAGATTAATTCTCAACCTCATTCTCCTCTCGGCTGAGAAATTGGCACTTCCATGTGCTGCCACACCGGCCCCTGCTCCCCTGGCCAGGGCTGCGGCCGAGCAAAGAGCAGGAGAACACACTTCTCTCCTGCTCCCCCCCCCGTACCAGTGCTCAGGTGGCCTCTGGCCACTCACCTGCACCCCCCATCCCTCTTCACACCCCCGTGCCGTGCTACCTGCGTGCAGAGGAGACTCTCCACCTCCCCACAGGAACCGCATCCCCTCAGCAGCCGGGACGTCCCAGTCTCAGGCTTCCCCAGCACCAAACACATGCAACTTTCAAATAAAGATGCAGCAGGTCCTCTGTGCAGGCTCTGCAGGCGCTGGGACAGCCCCCCAGCCCCCCAAAGAGTTGGGTGACCTGGCCGGGTGCTTTTATGGCAGAGCAGCCTTGTGCTTGCAGCTGGGGTGGGCAGGCAGCGGGAGTGGGTGCTGCCCACCCTGGCAGGTGCCACAGGAAAACTCGTCAGCCCTGGTAATTGCTTTCAGGCTGAGCATCTGCTGGACGTTTTCATGCTTGCTTTCTAAACAGGGAAAGTCCTCCCGGGAAAGGGAAAGTCAAGGAGAAAACCCAAAGTTCCTCTTCTTTGGAAGAGGTTTCTCTGCGTTTCCTCATGGTCTCCCTGCAGCACGGGAGTTATACGGATATACCACCCTCTGCTCTTTGCGTGGCATGAGAAAAACTCCATGCGTGAGTGACAAATCGGCCCATTGAAAGGCAAAAGAAAAGGGGGAAACACATTGGAAACGGGTCTATTAGCCTAGCCTGAGCTCAATAAAGAATCTATGAATAAAAATAAGCACAAATTTATAATGGCTCATAAACTTTTAATCCCCTTATGCAGAACATATATATTTTTATTTCCAGATGCATGGGCTGCAGAGCCCTCTATTTATGGAAGCGCAGTCTGGGTAAACAGCCTGCTGCTGGGCGAATGCAAACCGCTGGCTATGGGCCCGCTCAGCCCTTCCCGTGCCCGGCCCCCCCCGGAGCCCAGCGGTGCACGGAGGAGGATGCCTGCCCGTCCCCGTGCCCCTGCCTGCTCCGCCGTCATGCTGCCGGGATGGGGCTTTGCACAGCACCAGGGAAAATCCTCGGGGATTTTTCGAGAGCCTCGAGGCTCTCACCTCGCTGCAATGGGGAAAACCGCGTCTGTTCAGACCTGCATCCCGCGGGGCACGGAGTGGGGGTCTCACCCTGCCGCCCTCCCACCCACGCGGGGCAGAGCCCCCGTGTGGCTGCCGCGGGGCTCCGGAGCCGGGGGATGATGCTGGGGCTGGTGCTGCTGCCTTCCCCAGCTCCTGCTGGATTTACCCCAGCGTAACTCAGGGCAGAATCTGCCTCCCTGGACTCAGAAGTACGATAAAGGTGTTAAATGGAGAAAAGTAGAGGAAAAAGTGAAACGGTCCCAGCTGGGGGAGGTGGGGGAGCCCCGGGGTGGTCCTGGCTGACCCCGGTTACGGTTCTGCCTCCTGAGCGGTGCTTGTATTTCTCTGAAAAGATGATTTCCATTGCAATAACTGTGCTCCTGTCAGAAGGCAGCCTGGTGTCAGATCCGTTTTTACGGCCTGCTGAAAATGCCTTTTCTGTGCCTGCTCCTTCCCATCCCTTCTCTTTTGCCCTTCATTTCCCATCTTGCAGGAAAAGGAGAGAAAATCCCCGGCAGATTTGCTGTTTATAGAGTCGTGTTCAACACGAGCAAATCAATACAACAAACTGTACAGTGTGATTCCAGGCCTTGAATAAACAAGGTCCCTGGCGATTTAGCTGGGTGCCTGTCATGTTCAGGTACCCTCCGGATCGCAGCCTGAAATGAACCCAAAATGTCTCTTTGCAGGAGTTTTAATTACAGCTCTAAATTTCTCATCTCTCTTCACCATCAGCGCTACATTGCGTGGCTTTGGGTCACAGGCAATTTTGGCCAGGTTGGAGGAGGCATCCCAGGCGGTGAATGCTGGTGATGGAGCGGGGACATGGTGCCCAAATCTCTCGCTGGGGTGTGGATGAGCGAGCTCTCTCTGGCTCCTCGAGCACTCTGAGACCTGGGGTGCCTGAAGCTGCTGTGCAGTTGCCACCTTCCATCCCATGCAAAGCTGGTTGGACCTGAGCTTTTGACACGGGTGCTTGGCAGAAGCCGATTTTGCTCCTTTGAAGGCAGTCCCCACCGAAAGCCCCTGCAGAGATGTCATCGGTGGTGTCACGCTTGCAGAGGACCCGAGGCGATGAGCTGGCTTTGCTCCAGCAGCACGTGCTGGACAAGCCAGCAGTCAACACAAGGGGCACAACCGTGAATTATGCCAATAAAGGGGGATTTTCATTAAATAGGAACAATTCTCGCTAGTCATCAGCTTACAACAGGCACAAGCAGGTTTTGACTGCCTCTTGGTCTGCTCTCCAGCAGGAGAGGTGCCCGTGGGAGCAGATCTATGGTGTCACTCCTGCCCCTTAGGGACCTCCTGACTGCAAGCACCCGTTCATTAATGTTTCCGAAGCACCTTGAGATCCACAGATGAAGGGTGCCACAGAGAGACAAAGTGTTATTAAACCCACAGACAAGCCATCAATCATCGGGCCTGACTGTTGCAATATCATCTTTCTTATTGATGGAATTAGCAACGCCAAGCTCCCAACCCAATCAATAGCCTTAATAATTCCATCAAGATCATGTCAGTTCTCATTTCCCTCAGAAAGAAACTCATTTCTAAAACCAAGAAGTAAAGGTGTTGCCTACATCTTACACAGCTACTGCTCCAAGGTGGGGCGTGGGGCAGGATCGGGCGGTGGGACCCACAGCAGCCTTGTTGTGTCTGCAGTAAATCAGGAGGCATCACCCATCGGCTGCAGAAAAGCGGCTGAGCTCGGGTGCCCACGGCCGGGCATCCTTTGCTACCTACAGGCTGAAGCAGCGTTTAGGTCCCCCAGTGAGGACTGGCTTAGAAATAGCTTTGGTGGACAGACAGGTAATGAGTGCACTGGTAACATCCCCTCCTAACCTCCCTCACTGCTGGGCACTGTCTGTGGGCCTTTGGAATATACTTCCACCCCAAACACACCCAGATTTCCAGATTGTTCTCGCTAGCGAATCTTTCTCTTGCTGCTCTCCTGCTGGGGAAGGACGAGCTCTTCTCCAGCTGTGGGGCAGGTCCTGGCCCTCCGCATCCCACGGTCCGGCACCTTCTGCAGCCTCCAGCCGTGCTGGGGCCATCGCCGTGCCGTGCCGGCCATCGCCGCGGTTGGGATGGTGACTTTCCTCCAGGGAAGGGGCCGCCGGCGGTTAAGAGCAGCTATCGGCAGAGAGAGGGTATTACGGAAACGCAGGGCTATCAGATGAAATGGTCATTACATTTCAAAGCTACAAACAGCAGCTGTAAGCAGCTCAAGCCTCAGAGGTCTGATGCCTCAAAGAATCCCTGCATTTACCAGTCACACTTCAAATTGCTGCCTGAACTAAAGGATTTGATTGCAGTTTAAAAATGGAATTACTCTCTGTTAAGAGTGTGGTGGGAAGTTATTAGAGACCTGTTTACTGGGGTTTTGGAAACATCTTCCACTAAAATCTCTCTGCAGGAGGTTGGCAGGCGATGGGCAGGGGTCTACTGCAGGTGCAATAGTAGGTGGGCAATAATAAAGGTGCAATAATAATAATAAGGGTGCAATAATAATAGGGGTGCAATGGGAGAGCTCCTGCCCTGTGGCACACGAACAGGCAGCGGCCTTGGGCTGGGAGCCCTGGGAGGAAACCGGCTGGGTGCTGGGGACCGAAACACATCCCAACAGAGATGCAGCCTCCCCCGGCTCCTTGCAAAAGGCAAACTGCTGCCCCCAGGTTTTCCTGCACAATGGTGGGATTAGGGAGGAGAATGAGCAGCTCGGTCCCGTAGGCAGCGGCTTTGCCTCTCCTTCTCCTGGAAGGACCTGGGGTGGCGGGAGTCCTCTTAAAGGCTGTTCTGTGCTCTGCTGAGGACCCTCCTCCTCCCTCGCATCGGGGCCCTGCCATTGTCGGGGCTTTACGAGGCCCCGAATCTGTGCTCAAGTCTTTCTGCCTGTATTATTAATCCTGTGTCTCCATTCCTGTGGAGATGGATTTAATGAGGGTAATTATGATTTGCAAGAGAAAAACTGCTCAAGCTGCAAATAGTGCCAGCAATTCCCCTTTTCTTCCTCTCTCTGCAACAGTAACTCTGAAAGCACCAAGAAACACGGTGTTCCCTGCTCGTGTGCAAAACGAAGTCCTGCAGCTTTAATCCTGCAAGGAGGCCCCTGTTGCTGCTTGCTAAACCTGCTGCCGGGTCTCTGCTGGGAGAAACGCTCCCCGTTGTGTTGTTAAAGCAACCTGCTGATGGAGAGGGAGCAGCTCCCCAGAGCCAGCACCCTGCTGCGGATCCACCCAGGGACCTGCTGCAGCCCGCCAAGACTCTGAGTCCACCCTGGAAATATCCTTGGAAGCAACAAATTCCTAAGCTGGAGCCCTCCTGCTCCAGCCTGGTGCTTGGTGGCATCCTGCTGGCCGCTGAGAAATGAAAGGACCGGGGGCACTTAACGCTGGTTCATCTCCTGCAGCATCCCAGGCTCGGTCCTGCTTGCAGCCTTTATGGCTGCTCCGGAGGCCACCGGGCTCTTGGAAGCTCCCGTAGATTCTCCCACTAAAGAGAAGGATGCTTTAGCCTGATGGATTAGTTCTGCATGAACGGTCTAGATTCTCCCAGGGATTTCAATCATACCTGATTTTCTCATCTCTTCCATCTCTCTCTGCCTGTGGGCCCCGGGGGTCACTTTGAAACCCCGGGGTCTGCTGGAGGCTGTGCCGGGGCAGAGGCTGGGGGGGTGCTGGCGGAGGGGGGAACGAGTTCCCAGGGATCCTGCAAGAGGTTTGATTTCAAGGGTCAAGATTGTAGGCACAAAATAAGGGAAGTCCAAACTAACAGACACCTCTCCTTGTTTATCCTTCTCTGTCTGCTGATGGCGGCTCGTCACTTCATCGGCTCATTTCTCCATCACGTCTGGGCTGACCAGTGCATTCCTGCAGGTCGCTGAACTTCGAGCACAAAGAGAGCGTCTTCAAAGGCCCCCCATCACCTCTGCCCACTCTTCAGCCAGCTTTTCTTCCGTGCCCGGCTCTGTATCTCTCTTGCTGATTTCAAGTCAATATTTTTCCCTTTGTAGCTAGAGAAACACTAACGTTTTGCATTAACTCCCATTCCCTCTGCCTTATTTATTTATTTACTGCCTGCATTGCATTAAATCTTGGATGTCTCAGCCGCAAAGCCCATATTTCAGACACACAATGGGCAAAGGTGTTTGGAGGAGTACACATTCTGGGATGTGTACTTTTTTTCTAAGGATGTGGCTCAAGATGGAAGACGGATTTTCACAGCTTGCCTCAATGAGGAGGGATTTGCATGTACATAAATACTGGTGCAAACTCAGCGCGTGTAGTGCCTGTGTCTGCACCGCCGCACGTTGGTGTGGGTAAGGCAAGTCAAAATCGAAACAAATTGTGTCAACAGCATTGTAAGAAAGGAGAAATATAATACTTCCTATAAAAATCCATCTTTCCATAAAGATGGATTGAAAGGTGCTCTGCTCCTCCTGGGATAAACTCACTCCCTATCTCTAGAGAGCAGGCACAGGGTTTCATGGCACTGTAAATCCAGCTTCAGGGCTTCTAGCACCAGATAAAAAGCCTCTGTGGCTATATGACATAACACACTGATCCAGTATAAATTCACTCTGCCAGTTCCTATTTGCTCAGGCAGTTTTGATAGGCTATGCCTGTGTGACAGCTTTATGCTAGATCAGGTATCATCCGTCCTCCTGTAAGCTGCAGAAAACTGGACTAAATTTCCTATTGTCTGCTCAGGGCAGCTCAGCGTGTGCCGTGCCGATCCGGCGCTCGGCCACGCAATATTGCACGTACCCAGCGCCAGGGACTGCATCAGCGCTGCAGGGTGCTCACCTATCAACTTCCTTCCAGGGCTGGGTAGGAATGCTACTATTTTGGGAGGGGGAAAAAGAGGAGAAACAGGATATCTTCAGTTGGTAAGAACTTTCCAGCTTGCTCGCCCCCCCTCCAGCTCTCCATCACCCCCGATTAGGCAAACGGCCCCTTCTGCTCCTGATGCAGAGCTGAGGGATGGAGCCCGGTGCATCCTCGCTGCAGACCCGCCACGGGCAGCACGGCCGGTCCCAGCGCACCCCCGGGCCGCTTCTGCTGGTCTCCCCCCTCGCTCCGACACTAGGGGGGGGCAGAGCCCCGCGGATGGGCCGGGGCGGAGCGGCCACGCGTGGGGGCTGCGCGCACTGCGCTCGCACACTTCATCGGGCTTCGGGAGCGTTGGTTAAATGGCCGGAGTTCCTTTGCAGAATGTGGCTCTGTTTCTCTTCGCCTCCTCTTGCTTCCAGCCTAAAACCAGCTGCATTAGTCTCCCTTAAAATCACACTTCTTTTTTTTTTTTCCCCTAGATGCAACGTCCTGGTTCTTGCTGTGTAGACATCCCTGAGACACCGTCTGGGTGCCTGGGGAAGTCTTCAGAGCAGCTTCACTCTTCCCTCAGTCAGAAGGATTTTCTCACTCTCCTCCCCGGTGTACCTTTGTTGTGATTTCTCCCCTGTCCGGCACAGGGATGGGGAGCAGCAGCTCCCTCCGGTCTACGCAGGGACCCTTTAGGTCTCCCCCCTCCCCTCCAGCCTCTTGTCTTTGAGCTAAATACCCCCTGTACCCCCCCAGGTATCCTTGGGCATCAGGAGGAAGATGGGAGGGCTGTCTCAGCACCTCTGCGTTTTAGGAGATACCGCACGTGAGATAGGCAGGCGCTTGCAGCCGCCCGACATCGCTGCCCGCGGCTGCGGAGGGCTCCAGCCTGTCCCCAGCTGCCCCTTGCAGGGGGCACTTGGCAGCCCCCGCGCCCCTTCCCCCGGCAAGACACGACTGCCTGAGCCACAGCCCTGTGGGTGCTGTTCTGATAGCAGCCAGGCACCGCAAAGGGTGGGAAATACCCGTCTCCTTTTTATTGTATGACTTGTCAGAAAAATAGACAAAATGAGAGAGGGGCAGAGTCCATCCTTACATCTATGAATCACCCTGACTGCTCTGTATTGATCTTGCGCTACTTTACCTTTCCCCCTCTGCTTACACCGCTTCAGGTACCTCCGAAATTCAAACGCTGGGGAGAGAGCGAGGCAGAAACGAATGGGGGTTTCCTAAAGCTATGGGATTTTCGATGGACTTTGGTGAGGAGCACTGTTTCTTAGCCTCTTCATCCTACAAAAGTAGCCCAGAATGTTGTAACTTGCTTGTGTGAGAGCTGTAAGCCTCGAGTCCCCTCAGACATTAAAAATGTGCACGTACCTGTATAGGTATGCACATCTTTGCAAACACACACCGGTGCCTGCAGCAACTTTCCTCAGCTGCGCACTCACACAAGCCACAGGTCCCCGGGAAACACGCAGCCCAGCTCCTCTCTATAAATACGTACATCCCTGCATGCATTTAGTGCGCATCTGCTCACATCTCCATGTGCACGACTAGACATGAGTACGGGCTGGTATTTGCAGGATGTGCACTGTTACGCAGCAAGGATGAGCCCGGTGTCTTGGATCCTGTTGCTGTATTACAACTATATTCAGCCCCCAAACTTCCGTGTGCACGTTAATGCTAAGCGTATCCTAAAATAAATGCATCCCTGGCATATATCTCTGCACGTACTTCACACTCCCACGTCTGCTGCGATTCAGGACCCAGGTCTGCTCAGCCATAAAGAGCTGTGAGGTGTTTTAAACTATTTCCTTCTCTTTACAAATCCTCCTCCTATTTTCTAATACACTGAACTATGAAATTAGGAGCCTTGCGTGGCAGGCGCGTGAGCCCTTGTCGTCAGGATCTTTCCCAAGCGATGGGAGACGTTCGGCAAAATTCAGAACCAGAAGAACACTTGCAACTGCTTTTTTAACTTATCAAACAAAGATTGTCAGCTGCTTCCTAAAATTGCTGTACTTTCACGTTTGCTTTCAACCCAACGGTGTATCCCCTCGTGCCAGCGGCTGGGCCGGTGACGTGCCCTTGTGTGGTGTCCCCAGCGCTCCCCACGCTCTCTCCATGGTATATTTTACTCCCCATCATAACACAAGGTGCAAGGAAATCAAGCTGAGCTGACGGGCCTTGTAATGGCAGGCTAGGGAAAAAGAGCAGCATTAATACACACCTCCCTGTAAGCCTGAAACAGTGGGGTCCCAGTATTTAAATCTCTTTAATGAGCTAAGGATGAGACTCCAACCTCAAGCTCTGCAGAGCTCAAGCCACGAGCTCCTGCTGTTTGCCCGACGGAGTAACGTCATCGCCTGCCCTCCTGGGAAGGGAAAGCCACCCATTAGAGGGCAAACCTCGGCTGCTGGGCTCACGGTCTGGAGGTTGGGCTGAAAACCTCTGTGTCTGCACCCCTGGGAGCTTCTGTCTTGGAGCTTCTTTCAGTGGTGGCTCAGGCACCACAGTTTAAATAACGTTCGGCGAGTCCCAGGGGAGCGGTCCAGGACACCTTGGGCTTCCCCTCACACCCGGGGTCCCTCTCAGCTCCGCTCTCCTGACTGCCCTGCCTGAGCTTTTTGCTTTCGACAGAAACCAGCTCGTGGTGGACAAAAGGATGCCTCTGAAACTCTTAAAAGGAGCCAAAATAAATTAATCTATAAATATCTTTGTCCCTAACTATTCATCTCGCCGTTGCAGATGTTCTTTGGCATTAGAAATCCCCTCGGCCCTTTTTAGCTTGTACATATTTAATGGCAAATTAAGTCTTAAATCCTCCGTCTCCGTGCCGGCTGCAGGAACCCTCTCTGAGGTTAGGCAAAGGTTTGGGCTGTGGCCAAGCGCAGGATCAGGACTCAGCATTTCTGCGGTGGCTCTGAGTGTTGGCACCATCCTTTGGGAATCCTGGCTGGGCTTTTCACCCACCCTTGCCATATCCAGGGGCTGTAGCGAGCCGCAGCCAGACTCAGTACCCAGGCAGAGAAGAGGGGACGTTACTTGCTCCATTTACCCTCATTGTTCACCAGCTCTAAATGTCTGCCAGAAAGGGGTAATTTTGTAATTACTGCCTTTCGTTACCCCCAGCCACACCTCGGCAGGAGGGTCCCCAGCCACGGGCAGATGCTGCCACTCAGCTTCTCCCCCCTTCCCTCCTTTTTTCCAGCTTTGAGACCTGGAGAACAGCTGCCCAGTTGGATTCGTTTCCTTACTCAGAGCCACGCAGCAGCCGAGGTGAACTGGAGTCCAGCAGAAATATTTCAGCGGTGCTGATTCCAGCAGCACCACCAGGATTTGTACCTACGGCAGAGGCGCTTTCTCTCCCTGCTGCCGGAATTCACTGTGCGGGACCTGGAACAGCAATTCAAATGCAACCCAGACTGCAGGCAAGGTGTGACCCGAAGGGAATTACGGTGCACCTGGAGAATCAGCTCCTTGAGCAGATTTTGGGATGCTTTTGGTGAGGCAGGTAAGGTCCCAAGTGATGTCCCCAGTATGGCCCAGAGGGTTGCTTGGAGGTCCCCCAAAGGAACCGGGCCGCCCAAGCATCTGTCCCCAGCACACAGCTCCACAAACCTGCTCCGCACGGAGAGGCATCGCTGCCTCCGTCTTTATTACAGGTCGGGCTTGCCCAGCCGCCGGCTCGAAGGGCCCTGAATCAACACACGATTTACAGAGCCGAGTGGGAAAGGGAGGGCTTTTCTGGCTTGCTTTGTTTGGCTCAGTTCAGGGAATTCTGCAGCAAGTTCAGCCCCTACATCGGGGAATAAGCAAGACCCCTTTGTGACCCTACTCACTTTGCACCCCCCGATCCTTGTGCCGGGGCAGAGGCTGCTCAGCCCAGGAGCAGAGGCTGGAGCATCTCTGAGCCCAGCGATGGGCTCACCAAGACCTGCACCTCGCCGTTGGCTGCCGGGTTGCTGCCCGGCCCTTCCATGGGCACGTCCTCCGGAGCTTGCCGGGGGAAACAGCCGGATAGCTTGGAACCCCCTGCTTCTCTGGGGAGGAGAGGGAGCAACTGGCAGCCAGCAGACCCCAGCCCCTCTCCCCCAGACCTCCACGTGAGGTTGAGGCAGATGTTACCTGCTGCCTGCGCTGCCTGCACCTGCCCTCCTGCTGAGGAGGAAGAGGAGGAAGAGGAGGAAGAGGAGGAAGAGGAGGAAGAGGAGGAAGAGGAGGAAGAGGAGGAAAGCACACAGACTTCAGACACCAGCAGCAGCTCATCTCTTGGCTGCAGCCCTGCTAGGAGAAGCTTTCCCCCACTGCCAAGGTGACCCCCACCCCACCTCCCTTCCCCAGGCAAAAGGTGTAACCTATTTTCCTTTCAAAGCATTGCTAATGAGCATTGATTGGGCTCAGCTCCCTCCCTGCCCGGCCAGCACCGCTGCTGAAGGGCCGTGGGAAGATTGATCCCAGGCGTTAACCCGCTGCCCAGAGCCCTTCTCTGTCTCCTTTCTCAAAAAAGAAAAAGGTTTTTTTAGCAGCTGACGGGAAGGGAACAGGGGGACGTTCATCAGGGCCACAAGCCCGGGCGGCCTCGTGGCAAATGGTGCTGAGCTGCAGGTGGGATCCTGCACCAGCCTCTCGCTCTGCGCTGGTTCCCTGCTGCGGACCGAGGGCTGGACGCCTGGCTCTGCTGCCGAGGCACGGAAAGACCTTTCCTCCTCCATGCCCCACGGGTGTTAGATTGGGATGCTGCAAAGGGCTGCCAAAGACAGAAGTCTTTTAAAAAGAAAGCAGTATTTAAAAAGAATAAAGAAAAAAAGTATTTAAAAAAGAATCAAGAAAAAAAGAAGCATTTAAAAAGAATCAAGAAAAAAAGGAGTATTTAAAAATCAGGGGCTGTGCAATGATAAGGGATGGGGAAGCTCGTTTCCGTCTCTCCCACTCACCCCGCTGTGTGGGAGGGAGGCGACTACCACCACGGCAAAATTTAGTATCTGTCTCCTCCAGGCACAATAACCGCGCACGGAGACCTGCCCCGTTTCCATTTCAGCGTGCAGAGGGGTCACAAACCCCCGAGCTCCCAGGGAGCTGCTGTTCTGCAACCGGTTTGTCCCCGTCGCGCGTCCCGGCTGCAGGTACGTCCCGGCGCAGAGCCCAGGGCGCAGGGCAGGGGCGGTTATTTGGGCCGCAGCATGGCGAGGAAACGCCACCGCACTGCAGGGCCGAGTCATTTTTAAGGCTGACTTGTTTGCTGCAAATTCCCGGCAGTAAACAGCGTGGAGGAATGAATTGATTCTGTGCAATCTCCGCATTAGACGCAATTATATCTTATGATCTGGTAAAAGCCAGGATTTATCTCCTGCTTTGATAGGCAGCCCTTTTCTCCCTCTAGTGTTTTAGCCATAAATCTCTCTCCCTCTCATTATACTTTATCACCATGCAAACGGTTTGGGGAGAAGGATATTTTAAAGGCCGAATTAACATACAAATGTAAAAAAAAACCCCTACCAACCACAACCCATGCCCTGCAAGAGTAGCATAAATATGGAGAAAAATAATTGTGCATTAATGCTAATTGAAACAGTGAGGGCCCCACTTATACCATTTTGAATATGCATCAATTGAACAAAGAATTAATGGAACTTAAAAAAAAAAATCCCAACAAAAGGGCCCCCATTTCTTTTTCACCATTAGTATTGTTAAAATGTTTTACATTCTGGGAATAATTGTCTGTTTGTGAGCGAGAATTAACCCATGAGTCATCAGATCATTGCATATTATTATCTTTAACAGTTATTATTATTTTCACACTTCCCAGAATGGTGCTAAACACACCACAAAAATAAATCAGACCCAGCACTCAAGGTCTTTAGAAAAAAATATAACAGCCACGACCGGGCATCCTGTGTGAAGTTGCTTCCTTGCCTCAGTTTCCCCAGCGCGGCTGGAGACGGTCGGTCTCTCTTTCCCCTTCTTGGCCGGGAGCTGCCCCGCCGTGGGCGGCGAGGTCCCTCCTGACCCGCACGAGCACCTTTCTCCTTCCTAAAGCCATCGGCATCTCCCGTGGGTCGAGCTGGACCCTCTGCTCGCCGCAGCGCTGTGCTCACGTGTGTGTCTGCGCCCGCTCCCGGACATTTAAGGAGCTGAAGCTGCTCCCGGTGTTGTTTGATTTCCATATGTGAACCCGAGGTCTGAGTATTCAATTAAAATCACTGTATAAATTACTGCATATGCTAATGGTGATGGAAGAAGTTCAGTGTAATACCAAAGCCTCTGAAGGCGTCGATGGCGGAGTTTGAACGGCCTCGCTGCAAGGAACGAAGCACCAGCCGGGATCCGGAGTTTAGGTGATAATTAAGATTTAGAGGAGAGCACCTTTGGAGGGGGGGAAAGCGGAGGCATTTCAAAAATAATGAGCAATGCATGAATAAACTATGAGTGACTGGGAAGAAAGTTGGTTATTACTTTATAAAAAATCCTAATTTAGTTAAGGTGCGCAGAGGCTCACCCGCAGGGCTCTGCCAAAGCCAGCCCCGGGACAGCAAGCCCCACCAGCCCCATCTGCTCTCAAGGCTTTCCCTACCCCATCCTGAATTTCTTGATTCTGCAAATTATTTTTGCATCTCATTTTTCCTCTGCAGACATTCAAATAAAACATCCCACCTCTCTCTCTGGCATTTCCCGTTACAGGTGTGGTTAAACCCCCGCGTCCCCGCTGCCCTCCGTGACCCAGGTTCCTCTTGAAGCCCAGCCTGGCCGGTCCTCCTCGAGGCTCTGCACGCTGCTGGCAGCCCTGCCGCCGAGCTGGGAGTTTGCAGCCTGCGTTGCCACTCGCTACGTCCTTAATACCTTGAGGCCAGACCACGTTTATGGGAATGTAACTAGGTTAGAGAAGAAAACAGCAACACACACACACACACAAAAAGAGATCCTGGCATCTGAATGTAGGTTAAGGAGGCCA
Organism: Aramus guarauna; assembly: GCA_013400195.1. Taxonomy (NCBI): domain Eukaryota; kingdom Metazoa; phylum Chordata; class Aves; order Gruiformes; family Aramidae; genus Aramus; species Aramus guarauna. The sequence continues at coordinate 316,946 of VXBL01008309.1, read as the reverse complement.
CAAGCTTTAATCTTCTTCAGGGTGATAAATGGGAGAGAGGCGGAAAAGTTTGTCCTGTCTGACAGTCCATATGTGTGTGTATATATATATATATATATATATAAATTCTTCTCTTTTGCCAAAAAGTCCATTTGTAAAGCTGAGAGAATACTCAAATGGGATGTAAAAATGAACTTTCTCAGGCTGGGCAGAAATGCCAAAGCCTTTCAGCTGAGCCCGAGCAGCCCCTGCGATGTCAGTGACGAAGGAGCAACCAGTGGCCGGTGTGGTCCATCACCTCGGACCCAATGCCAGCAGCATCTCCAGGGGCTGATGGGCTCCCATCGCCCTCCTTCCCCCCCAGTTTCTCTTCTTTATCCAGCTGGTTTCTCACCAGCATGAGCTGACCCGGGGTGCTGGGGCAGGATTTCAAGGGCATCACCCGCATCGCGAGCTCCTCCGAGCAGGTACCGCAACCTGCGAGCGGCTCTGGGCTGCGCTCCGCGGGCACAGATGGTGTTTCTGTGTTAGGAACAACCCGAGCTCACTGCTGCTGCCTGAGCTCCTGAATGCTAATCGCAGCACCGGCAAGCTGCCGAATTTCCCCGAGCAGGATCCAAACTCCATCTTGCCTATTTCTGGAAAGCATCTGTGGTGCGTGCCCATCACTCCTGCCCGGAACGGTTCATGGGGACACTGCCCCTGGGTCCGCACTGTGCCAGGCTGTGCCTTGGGCTCATCCTGGATCCCGCCGCATCCCTCGGCTCCCTGATGCCTCGTGCCCCTGTACCAAACCTCCTGGCAGTATGTGCCCCTGCTCGCTCCCAGCTGGATCCTGCAAGGCAGAGGAGGAACAAGCTCCCAGCCCAGAAGGGCAGTCCAGGAGCCTGTTTTATGCAGCTCATTGCAAGGCTGTAATAGTCTTCAGGTGCCATAAATCTGACCAGCCACTGAGGGTGGTGGGTACAAGCCATATGGTGAAGCCAATTTCTCTCTGCTGTAAGCATGGGATATGGAAAATCAGGCACTGAGGAGGCTGGTGAAACTTCCAGCTGAGCTGCAGTGCGAGAACAATAAATTCCCTTCCTTTTAGGAGGCAAAATGCCATGCTCCAGCCACCTCCTCTGCACATCTCACCTTTCCTGTCATCTGGGAGGTGCTGGATTTCCAGAGGAGAATGTCTGAGCAGCTGGAGCCCTCTCCAGCTGGTGCCTGGTTGCAAGGTTTCCATCCAGGCGGCTCCACGGATGCGCACAGCACTGTGCATCCAGCCAGCTCCATCCCTCCTGCAGGGGGGCTCAGGGCAGGGCAAAGCAGGAGATATTTGTCTCTGTGGGCAGCAGATCCCAAACTAAGTAAAAAATCAGCCAAGATGCCAAGGTGTGCAAAGAAAACCTGGATCTTTGCCCTTCTGGGGCATCCGTAATGTGCCCTGGAAAGCGATGGCAGGCTTATTCCTGCTGTCCTTTGAGCTTGGCAGGCACCAGCAGCACGTGGGCTGGTGAGCCGCAGGAGCCGACGAGGTCTGTGACAGCTCCGAGACGTAGGACAAATTGCTGGAGACAGTGATGGATGGTGCGGTGCAGCTTGTGCCGTGGCTCTGCCGCTGCTCTCAGCTGCGCGGGGTCCGTCGGAGTTGACTCTGGGACAGCTTTGGTGCAGGGTCAGTCACTTCTTCTCTGACCCAGCTGCAAAATTCATTCTCTGTCCTCCCTGGGGAGCCAGTGCCCTCACCCTGGCTAATTCTTACCCAAAGAGTCTCTCGACACCAGCACCGCAATATGAGGATGTTGTCAAGAGCCAGAAACAGCCACCTGGAAAACGTCCCCTGCTTTGTAACCCTCCTTGAGGGTGCAGGGCTGGTGAAGGTTCAAGGGTTCCTCTCTGTTCCCCTGCCCAGCAGCCCGCCGCAGCCCGCACGCATCCAGGCGGTGATGTGCTGCCAGAAATGGGAAAGCTCTCGGAGGCGTTGGACAGGTATGAGCCTAACCCAGCCCCCCAGCACCTGAGCTGACATGGTAGAGCCCCCCTCCCCAGGCAGCCTTGCAGGGAGGGGGTAATGCACTTTAAAATCAGCTCCGTATGCGAAGAGGGGGACAGCTGTTTCCTGTTTATAAATGAAATAATGTTGATTGGGCCTCCTAATGCCGGCGTGCTGTAGAGCTAATTAGCTACCAGATGCTGAGCCTCAGCAGATGCTGGAAGGGGTCTGATCCTGACAAGGTGTCTGTCGTGCTGATTTGGGGGGGTGCAGAGCAGGGTCTGGGGTGCTGTGAGACAGCCCAGCGCTGGGGGGGGGTGTCCCAAGACACCCAGTTCCTGGGCTTTATTCTGTTGTCGTTTACCCTGCATTGACTTCAGATCCTGGCAGGTCCATCACTTGCTGTAGTCATCTCTTTGGGCTGGAGACAACATTTGAACGAGGTATCTTTAAACCGCTCTGTACTGCCAAAATAATTTTGCTCCCATCTGTTTACCAGGGGGTTTCCGATGGAGGTCACCGCAGCCCAGCTCCGACTTGGCAGCACCATCCCGCTCCCCCCATGAGTTCGGTGCAGCGTCGTTAGGTGCTGCGCTCGTTGGGCATCCCGTGCCAAGGGCTCAGGCTGGGGAGAGATCGCCGTTTCGCGATGAGGAAAGAGACAGGAGGGAGCTGGTGTTTTGGGACATTGCTGTTCCCCGCTTCCCTTCCAGCGGTTGCTGCTTGAACCGTCTCGACTTGCTGCTGTGCCAGGCAGGCAGGGCTGGCACGGCACGAGCCGCCGGCGGAGGGAACGGCAGCACCGGCCAGGCTGCCACAATCCTGCCGCACGTGCCGCTGCTGGGGAGCGTGGAGGAAGAACTAACGGAACCCAGCAGAGAGCAGACCGTCGAAGCCAACACCTTCTGGGGTTTCAGCACCAGCAGGCAAGAGCCGTTTCCCGGCAGGAGCGGTGGTTCAGAGCTGAGATGGAGGTGCAACGCCTTGCAGAGGTGTTTGTCTCGTGTTTAAAAACCACGGGGAAGGGATGCTTTTTGTTCTTGACCTGTACAGCTTCGAACAGAACGCAGGCCTGCATCTGGCTAGCGGGCTCTTCTGTGGTGTCTGTACGCAGATTTTAAACAGTTTCTTTCTTTCCATTTTTTGAAAAATTTGCTGGTAGGACAATGAGGTTGCATGCAGGCAAACTGTCTGCTGGGCTCCTGCAGTTACACGGCTGCCCCAAAGTGACTATCATTTGCTACAGCAATGTTTTCTAGGCAGTCAAAGAGTGGTAGAAGTAGGAAAAAAATCAATAGCAACAATCCCATTGGCTTGATTTTACTGATGAGCCATGCTTTCTGCTGCAAAAGCTCCTCTAACAGAAAATTCCTTTATGCAGCAGAAGGTTTTCAGTTGGCCAGAAACAATTCAGCGTGTGTGCGGAGAGGGTTCAATGTAAAAAAGCCCTTCTGAACTTCTGAGGCTTTAAAAAGCAAATCCGGTGAAAACAATCTGATTAAATGTGTAGGGCTGCAAATGCCGTCTGCTTAAACCCGCTCTGCTCGCTTCTCAGCGGCAGCGCTGGGCTGGAGTAATCAGCAGGGAGATTATGGGCAGTGAGAGCAGGAGATTTACCAACTCAGAGCAAAGTTTGGGGTCGAAATCCGCAGCAGAGGTGCCGCAGCTGGCGATGCTTCAATCTTCACAGGGAAGGGGGGGTTCTGCTGCTTGTCAGCCTGGTGATGAGCGGGACATCGCTCCTGCCCTGCACAGAGGTGCAAAGAGCGAGGCAGGAAGATTCCCCCGAGGTCCCGCTGGCTCCTGGGAGAGGCATCGGCTTTGGGTGCTGAATTAGCATTGCTGCTAATTGCCCTTTTCATAGCTCTGTGCCTCGGTTTCCCTTCTTGCTCTGTCTTGCCTGTTTAAAATGCGAATTCTCTGGAGTAGGGCGATCCCCAGCTGTGTGTGTGAGCCAAACTGGTGTGAGCAAAACTGGTCTCTAGTAATAGCACAGCAATCAAGGAACTGGGGGCTGTCACTGGGCACTGAGATACCAAACGGGTGGATTTAATAATACAGCGGGGCGAGGCAGGCAGGACACCTCCTCGGGACCCCGCAGCTGGGGTCGGTTAGTTATTAAGTCTCTTGAGGGTCTGAACTAGAAGAGAGTTATTCCCTCGCAGGTTGGGCTTTGTGGTACTCAATCATTTCTGTGCTGCAGTGCCCAGACACCGAGCCAGGGAAGCAGCCCCGGCTCTTCCGAGGAGGCTCATCTATAATGCACCGCTAATACAACCGTCAGCCTCTTCAGGGGCTCCAGTCATTCACCCGTCAGGGGAACCCGTTCGTCCCCCAAAGTGCGCGCTCGTTGGGAGCCTGGGCTTGGCTGCTCATCTGGGCGTTGAGAAAACTTCCAGGGTACTTTGGAGGAGCTGCTCCTTGCGTGCAGTCCCCCCCGCCCCTGTCTGTCTTCCTTTCCATTCCTTGCTGTGCCAGCATCTTGCCCACGTGCTGGCTGCGCCCTCGGCATCACCAGGGCTTGTGCTGCGAGATGAGGTCACAGCGCTGCTGTCCGGCCAGCCGTGTGTCCGTCCGTGCACACTCACCCAGGCTGCAGCAGAGCCCGGAGGTCAGGGCAGGACCGGGGCAGGAGCTCGTGGTCTTCAGCTCCTGGGGACAGGGCAGGGTCTGACTACGTCTGGGTTCTGCTGGGAGCACCAGTGACTGCGCCGCTCCAGCCTTCCCATCCTCCAGGCTGTTTATGCAGCACACATCACTGGGGGAGAAATGATGGACCTGGTGATGCTGGCGGCTATAAATCCCAAGGGTTTTTGTAAAGATGGGCCAGCACTGCTCCCTTCCCCATTGCAGAGGAGGTGCAGGAGGGTGAAAGTGAGCTCTTGGCAGAGGAACCAGGGCACGGCCGAGACGGCGGAGGGAGAAGGCAGAGATGGCTTTTATGGAGAATAAATCACTGTCACAACATGTAAATGAAGATCACTCAGTGCAGGTGGCTTCTCCCAGGCAGCGCAGACAACGTTATGGGATCAAGACCCAGACATTTAAAAATCAAAGGGACTTGACTCTTCTTTTAGTATCTGTCAAATGCTCTGTGCCGGGAAGCCTGGCTCTGCTCAGCAAACACCTCCTGCGACGGCCTCAGCTGCGCGGGGAATGGATTGCATCGCTCGCTCTGCCTCTTCCCACAGAATCTATTCCCAGTGCACTGCTGACTAATTTCCTGCCTGTTTCTTCTCTGCAGCTGGAAAATGGCTGAGAATGACCTGGGAAGGCTGGCTCGCCTTTCAGACGGAGACCTTGCCTAGCCAAGCAGGCGTCCTGGGGACAAACCTATTTAGAGCCACTCAGTGCCATCAGAGTCACAGCAGTGGGTAGAAATCGCTGGTCAGGGGAAGCGGAGGCCAAAATACAGTTCGTGTGTGCATTTGTGCACAGTCACAGCACGAGTCCCGGGAAGCGTGCGGGTGTCTCCATTTCCCTGTGCGTCAGGCAGCGGAGGAGCAGGAGGCAAAGAACTACTGACAGCTCCCATCCCTCTCCGTGGCTAACGCTCTCCTGGGATGGCTACTCCAGCACTACCGCCAGGCTGAGGGCAGGGTTGGACGCTGGTATCATAAACCCTGTCTGACCTCACGCCTCAGGGCATCTGCAAGGGCTCAGGAAGGGTATTGCCATACTGGGTATATGGGGGGAAATTATTACTGATACTGACCTGCCTCCGGGGTGGGGTCACTGGAATTACCTTCCTAAGTTTGCGAAGAGTATTTGCAATATTGCAAATAGCTTCTTTGCAGTAGTGAAATGAAATGCTCCTACCCCACGAAAGAATTAGCCTCGCTAATACTGCGAAGCTGCTTAATGGCAGATTTGCCTCCTGTAGCAGATTTGCAGCGTCAGGAGAGCCCAGCTTGCCTCGTACACGGGCAGCTCAGCATCACCAGTGCCCGGCACTGCAAGACGGTGTCCTCCCCCTGAAACCGCGTGAGAGCCCTGCCCCAGCCCAGCTCCTTGCCTTCTGGTTTCTTACTGGAGGGACTGGTTTCACTGCTGTACAGACAGCCCCCCCGGCTGGTCCCCTGCAGTGCACAGGGTACCCAAACCAGGCAGCTATGTATAGTAAGGTAATCTGCACTGTTTAAAATTTTCATGAGGATATTACAGGAATCGAGCAGAGCCCATCCATCACCTAAATTACATTTCTTACTATGATGGTGCCACGCACGTTGGGAGCTGAGGCAGCAGGAGAGGACAGGGATGGAAATATTACAGGCGGTTTTTGTCACCATTCCTTTTTCAAGAAAAAGCTGCAGCGAGGAGGCAGCTGCGGGGAAAACATCAGGTTCCCTGGACCTACTGCAGGAGTCCCCAGCCCCTGGGAGAGAGGGGACACAGGAGATCTTTTTGGGACCTAAGACGTGGTAGATGATGAGCTGTCCGGGAGAAGGGCCCGCTGCCTCGGGGTTTGACGGGAGCACAGGGCTCACCCCTGGTGCCCCGTTGCTGCCTCTTCCACTTAACCTTCTGCTAACTTTATTTCCCTCTGAAAGGTGCAAACACGCCCCTCCAATTTTTGAGGCTTAATTTAATAACCCTGCTGCTGTGCACTGAAACCCTTTAATGGGAGAGAGAGGCCAGGGATTGCTGCATAGGTGAAGGATTTCTAAGCAGCCACAGCAACGTATTCAGTAATGAGCTGAAATGACTGCTTAAAAGGGCAAATGGAACAGTATTTCCTGAGAGTAATGCTTGGATGCAGCATGCCTCTGCCTGTACACACCCTTATCGCTCCATCTTTAGGCTGAAGAGCTAACGTAGAGTTATATTTAATTTATAAAAAGAGTAGTAGTAAATCACATCTGGGAGAAACCACTGTTTCAGTCTTTTGCTTTCCTGCTTGTACTTTACAGTACACACAGTCATTACTCAGGGAGTTTGCCAGGGCTTGTTTTTACTGTAGCTTGTATTATTTTAGGATGGCAGATGGTTGTTTTCTGAATAAGTTTTAGCTTTTGGGGATTTATTTTAAAATATGAAAATTCTAATTAAAACATCTCACGAACTTTTGGAAGAAGCCAGCTATTGACAGCAGAGCACGGATCTCCCTGGCGCCCGTTTCTGCAGGCAGCAAAGGCAGCCGGGGCACCGCTCGAGTCACCGCAGCGATGCAGGAGCTGGGGGTCCCGTGTGATGCTCACGGTGAAGCCCTCAGCTGTCCCTCGCCTGGTTCCTAAGGCCCTTTAACCCACAGCGCTGACTCAAGAGGGTCTGAAAGAGCCTTTTGCGGAGGCAGGGATTTTCCCAGAGGTCCCAGTGGGCACGAGCAGCCCCCCAGCATCGACGGACCAGGGGGACGTGGAGCGGTGACACCTGGAGCCGCCAAGCAGGAGATAAACCCGCCGAGCTCCTGTCTACATCCTCATCTGCTTTGCCTTGCGCTCACATCTGCCCTCCCCGTCACTGCGGCTTTGCTCCTGGTGCAGAGCAGGATCTGCCGGGCTGCACCAACTGTGGCCATAAGCCGGGCGAGAGTCAGGGCCACGTGGCGTGTGCGTTTTAAATTACCCTAAAAATGACTTGGCTACAGACCTAATGAAGTGTTAATAAATGAAAATCTCTCATTAAAAAGCCAAACTGTGGAAGCTTTTGATGACTGGCTGGCCGGACTCTAAACGGAGACCAATTAGATATGCAAAGTTTTTCCAGAGACCTTTGCTTCCGCGCCCGCCAGCTTGCTCTCCCGGCTGCCGTGCTGCTTCTCTCATCATTGGTTTTTGCCCCAAAGACGCCGGGTTGAAGCTCCAGCTCCACGCTGGGGTTTGCGCTGCGGCTGCAGCCAGCTTCGGGCCGAGCTGTGCCTCGCACCGCTCTTCGGCTTCGGCCTCGGGAGTGAGACGGTGGGAGCTTCTGAGCTGCTGGGATCTGCGGAGGGAAACCCAGCAGTGAGGGCTGAGTCTGCTCACTTCTTGGGACGGGCAGGGGCAGCACAAAAGGATGCTCTCTGCCTGCTGTTGCCGTGCTGCTGTGGCTTTATTAAATTGCTTTGGGGGGGATGGAGCAGCCGAGAGGAGATGTGGCTGGAAGGTGGGCGGCTGAGCCTGGGCTCGCAGGCACGGCTGGGCCACGCAGCCGCCTCCAGCACTGGAGGGCAAGAGCATGACCCAAAGGGATGGGGAACAACCCACCGTGCCAGGGGACACCGGCTGTCCTGTACTCTTCTGCCTTCATCCCCTCACACTTCACATCACCGCGGTCCCTGGCTCCTCATCGCCATCAGCCTGTTGAATAATTCATTCCTGCTGCCCCCACAGAGGATGGAAATGGAAAGCACTGTTATTCAGCTCATTTTTTATGTTCTGTTTCCCAGGGAGGGAAACGGCACATTTACTTTTAGTAGCCGCCATAAAACACGCTCTGAAATCCTCCCTCATCGCTGCTGGAGGTGGGCAGGAGGGGTGAGGGCACGGCCGGCCGAGCTCCCCGCACAGGGCACTCGGGATGCTCCTGCTCGCGGCCCCAGACACCCTCCTCGATGTTTCCTCTGCTGCCGCCTCCTCCTCCTCTCCTCAGCCCCACGTTGGACGTGCGCAGGGACTCCCCGGCCGGGGCAGCGGCAGTAAAAGTGCAGCAGGAGCCGTGAATGCAGCAGGTGATGGAAATGTAAAGGAAAGAATTAGGGAACGGAAGGATGGACAACAACCCAGGGAGGCTTCTCTGGAGAATGCCGTTCACCTGGCGCCCCAAAGCGATCCTGGCCTTGGGACTGTTTGCTATCGAGACTGCGGCGCTTGGCTGGGGGGTCTGGTGGACCCCGCTGTGTTGGGGCTGTCACGGGCAAGGCGAGACCCTGCTGTGAAGAGTAAGAGCTGTGAGGGGACAAACCCTCCTTGCTGGAGGAGGGAAACAGGGAGCTCGCGGGCAGGATTTCTAAGGCTGTGTAGGTCTGGGATAAGGACGCGGGATGCTGGGCTTGCAGAGGGCAGGGATGCACATGGGTGACCTGGAGCCACCACCACCCGCTCCTGGGAAGCGGGTGAAGAGAGGGAAGAGCAGATGAAGAGAGAGAAGTTGCTGCAGCCACTATCCCTGGCGCTGTGCTTTCTTCCCGACAGCGTGTCCGTCTCCCTCCCTTGCCTGCACTTCACCTCCATGCTGGAAGACAGTTAGAAGGACGATGCTGTGCCTGGAGTGCTTGAGCTGGGGCGGAGGGTGGGGAGGGTGCTGTGCGGGCTGGGGAGGGTGCTGCGCGGGGTCCCAGGGAAGGAAGGTCGGGAGTCAGCGGGTTGGGGGGCTCTGGAGCAGGACTGGCAGCACTCTTCCTCCTCCCTGGTGCTTCGGGGCCGCGGCAGAAGGTCCATTTGCCACACTGGTTGATGAGGACAGTAACCAAGATTTATGAGGGCTCCGGTTCTCCTACGTCAGTCCTGCCAGGAGCGGGGTGACGAGAGAAAACACCATCGATCATGATTATAAATGGAGGCAGATGGATGCGACAGGCCCTGGGAGGGGCTGCAGCTGCCGGGGCAGGAGGGTCCCCCAGATCCCCCGACACCAGGAGCAAACCCCGAGCTGCCACGGTAGCCGCAGCGCGGGAGGTTTGTGCCGCCTGTCGCCGCTGAGCTGCCGGCCCCGAGCTGAGCTCTCGCTGTCAGCACGCACCCGGAGCGATGTTACAGGCTCCCGCGCAGGGAGAGTGAAATTAAGAAGTATTATCGAGACGTGAAACTTATGCAATGCCCGATTCAATTAACTCAACTATGTCGCTACTAGTTAAAGGTATAAAACCCCCCCGATCCCCTGGGATTAACGGAAGAACCGCAGCTGAACCTCTGCACCCGGGCTGCGAGGAGAAGCGCTGCTGGGATGTCCCCGGGGGACAAGGGGGAATCGGGGCTTGGGAGCCACTCGCGGGCACGGCCGGGAGCAGCCGTCCGTCCACGGCACAGCCTGGCCACGTCCCTCAGCAAGCACTTCCCGGGGTGCTCAGCACCCAGCACCCCCTCTTTGGGTGTCAGCTGGGCATGAGGGGCTCCCACCAGACGGGCTGGATGGCACCGCGGGTGCTGTGCTCTCTGCAGAAGCAGCCATCTTCCTCCTCCTCCTCCTCCTCCCAGTACGTTTTCCTGTGCGCGTATGAATTATTTATGCAAATGTCTTTGCTATTTATAAGTACTCACCAGATAGCTTGGACAAACAGCCTGCAGCTCTCGAACAGCAATGCCCACTTCTTATCTAGCGCTTGTCGTCTGTAGATGACAAAGAGTTTTACAGAGGAGACCGGGCTTTGGGAACAGGAGGCAGAAGCTGTCAAGTTGTTGATTTCTGGCCTGTACCCCTTACCGTACGTGAATTCCTTTTATAAAGTGCGTGAGAAATATTATTGCTGGTGAGCACACATTTACTGCCCGAGAGCCTGCACCCCCATTAAAATGACTAAAGGCTGAATATCACCCTTGTGCAAACCCGTGGCTGTATAGACACTATATTGTCCAACTATGAAGTACATGAATCTTAAGGAATATTTTTCTGATTTCCTGAATGAAACTTTTAAAGCAGATATACAACAAATAACGAGCAAATCTGCTGCAAAGGGGAAAAACTGGATGAACTATGGCTGTCTCTCAGGATGCAGGATCCCAGGTGAAGAGCAAGCAAGCAGGATGCAGGAGCACAGCCCGGCATTCCCCCCGACGTCCCTGGAGCTCTCTGGGCAGGGCTGAAAGCTGAGCATCACTCCAGCACCCTCCTCAGTCATCCAGCTCTTGCAAGCTTTCTTTCATTTTCTTAAATTAAAGAGGAAAAATAAAAAAGATGCAGGCAATTACATAGCCTCTTCTTTTCAAATGACTTTTCCCTTTTCTCATTTTTAATTACTCAGGCAGGTCTTTGTCTTGGCAGCGAATGCATTTGCATAACGCCTGTTTTGTTGGAATTGCTTTGGTTTGGAAAGAATTACCCCGAATGCGATTCCTCATCTTATGCTTTTGCAACATGTCCTGCAAGAGCGCGCAGACAGTGACTTTGTGAGTCTGAGCACAGCTCGTCCCTCCGCAGAGCCGTCCTCCCTTCCGCAGCATCGGTAGGAGTTGGCTTTTGTGAAGAGTTAGGAGGAAAATTGTTTTTGGAGGGGTAACTATAGACATCACCTGCTGCTCACCGGGCTCTGAAGTCCCTGGGCAATACAGGGAAACGTTGCTTATAAAAACTGAGCGGTGATTTTGTCTTCAAATCATTTCTTTGCAGTCACCTGCTGCTTTATCACCTGGGATTGCCAGACTTTGTGTAAATATAAATTAATCCCGATGATGCTCTTGTGAGGCAGCTGGCGTTATACTGAAGAGCCGTACAAGGAGGTCTGTGGCCTCGCGTTGCAGAGGCAATAGGTGTCTCGCACCCCGCACAAATCCAGCCCTCTCCCCAGCCACAGGCGGGGATGTTGTGCAGCACGGCCGGCCCGGCACAGCTGGTGGGCGGGGGGATATTTTTTGCACATACGTGATTAAACCTCTTCTTCATTCAGGAGCCAAACTTGCAATAAAGCTGCTTTGCCCCTGTTTCTGGCAGAAGAAGAAAGAAAAGCATCAGAGCCCACGGCTGTCATTTCCTCCCGTACAACAGGAGACAGCGGACAGTCACCCGTGCGGCGGCGGGGCGGCTGGACCGACAGCGTCCTCCGCACCCCCAGCACTAACACCCGCCTGCTGCCGCACGGAGGGAGAGGAGCGGGGTGCACGAGGCTGGCGATGGGTGCACACCCCGCTCTGCAGGCCGGTAAAACAGGGGAGCGCTGAAAGAAATGGAACCCAGTGAGAAGACAGATGCCATTAGGATAACTCTCCAGAGAAAATGAAGCCGATCGGTGTGAAATCGATTCCCTTCTCCCCTCCCGAGGGTTTTCACAGCCGTGTGTATCACCAGTCCTGATAGCGGGAGGCCAGGGGTTATACCCACCAGTCAGAACAAAGCGGCTCTGTTAGTTCCACATCAGCTCCTGCCTCCCGGCACCCATCCCCGATGCTTCAAGGCACTTTCCAGCCGCACGCACAGGGGTTTGGTGTGCTCAGCCACGCAACGGGGACGGCGGCGGGCGGCTCACGCAGCAACGAGAAGGCAGAGACAGATCCCTACCCTGCCACCCGGGAATGAAATCCCCAGTGGGGGAGAGGGGGTCAGGGCATGACCTGGGCTTCTGTTTGAAGTTGGTCCTCCGCAAGTCCCGCGGCAAAGCCCAGGGAGCTGCGAAGCTGCAGCTTTGATTTTAAATACCCGCGTAGCTCTTACTGCCCATTTCCCACAGCGAGCGGGACGTAGATTTCTAGAATTCCAGAAACCCCCCGGGGTTTGTTTTGCAGCTAGCCAAGGGGTGCAGGAGGTGCGGAGTGCTGCTTGCCTGGAGGGGCAGTGCCGAAGGGACCGGGACTGCCACGGCCGGGAGCTGGGAAGAGGAAGGGAGTTAATTCACGGCTCTCCGTGGCCGTTTTAGGCAAGACAAGCAGTCATCAGGTTAAACTGCAGCGAGGGAGACAGAGCGGGTATGAGGGAAGATTTCTACCTCAGCGAAGCCCAGACAAGCTCTTTAAGTCCCTGCTCTGTGTTTCACTAAATCATAACGTTTATCTTGTAAAGATCTTTAAGCACCTGAACTCCCCGGATACGTCCTGGCGTGCGCTCGGGCAGTGCCTAACGCCCCACGACGTCCATTAGCACCAGGCTCAGCGCTGCGGGCATGAAGCACAAAACGCTGTTGAGATTTTTGACCCAAGTCCCTTTAGAAAAGGGAAAACTCAGCCCAAACTCTCTCAGGCTTGTGGTCTTTCATTTTGAAAGGAAGTGTCCGCATGTGCTGTGCTCCCCCAAATCGCTCCCGTACCCGTATCCTGGCCCTCCGGGGCTGCCCCGTAACGATGCTGGTGGGCTGCCTTCACCCGCAGGGGCTTTGGACAGGACAGGGCTGGCTTGAAAACCCCGTGCTTTGTGAAGACGGAGTGTAAAATTCACAGGCAGCCACTTTACTACCACCCAGGGACCAGTGATGCTCCGTGCCTGAGTCTCGGCGCTGCTAGAACGGCTTTGACCGGCGCTGGCAGGGCACAGGGACCATCCGCTGACCACAAATGTAATTTACACCCACCTTAGAGCCCCTTCCCACGTCCGGAACAATGTACGACAGGCTCAGCGAATCCGACTCTTGTGAAAGCAAACGGGACCGCAGCCTGCAGAGCACGTCTTCCCCAGATGCAGCAAAGCACTTAAGGGTGCAGCGAAATGCCACCAAGGTCAGGGAGAGCAGGGGACCTGAGCGTGCGCTTTGCTGAGCCGGGCTGAGCCAGGCTGGGCTGGGCTGGGCTGGGCTGGGCTGGGCTGGGCTGCAGAGGCGGCAGCAGCCCGAGAGGTGCCGAAATCCCGTCCTGCCCCCAGCTCCGAAAGCAGGCTCTGCCTCCCGGCCCATCCTCCCCGAAGGAAGGACTGCAAAGATCGTTAGTCATAATGAGGACATCTAGGCAGCAGGGATTCAGAAGCATCTTCCCTCTTTTCTGCTTAATGTCCCTTTTTAAGGAAAGCCACATTAAAAAAAAAAACAACAACAACCAAACCCAAAAGCAGAAAACCCCAAACAAATCCAATGAAGAGAGGTAATACCTCGCTGTTTCTTCTCTGCCAAAAAAGTTTATAGAGGAAAATTCTCATGATGGACATGTGGCTGTACCACTGTTGACAAGAAAACATTTCAACGGGTGTATTAAAACTGGCATCCTGTCAAACTTTCCATTTCTGAATGATTGTGCTTTCCTTAGAGGATGCACAGAAGCATCGCACTCGAAAATTACTGTTCTCCTCCACTAGAGAGCCAACAGGTCTAATTATCACCCAGATCTGCTGAGGCCGGGTGGCTTGTCAGCGTAATGCTATGGGATAATTAAAGTCCCAGCTTTCTCTAGTGGAAAGAAGCAGCTTCTCATTAAAACAGGATTTTCAGATTTTTGATGTCCCCTCCAGATATGGGAACGACAAACCTGCCAGGTGTTGCTGCTGGCGGGGCTGGCCCGGGTGTGAAAACCAAATTAAACTCCAAACTGAACATGCAGCAAAACTAAAAGCCCTGTTTGCAGGGCAGGGCTTGCAGCAGCGGTGCCAGGTGCCGGGGGCACCATGCCGGCGGCGTTTGCCGAGAGCCGGCAGCCAAAGGGAGAGGTGGAAACCGCTGTGGCTGAGCAGGACTGGGATCCCCTGCCCCACGCCACTCCTCCTGTCGGGACAAAGCTAAGGTAGCTTCCAGAAAAGCTGCTCACTTTTTGTGTTTGAGCAAAGCAAACAAGCAGGGCAAACACGGGTGGGCAGAGCAAAGCTGCCGTGGGCAGGTCCTGAGACACAGGACCCCCAATTCCCCACGACATTTTCCCAGCACAGAGGGGTCCGACCCCGCTTATCCTGCACCGTGCAAACCGGGAGCAACGGCACGACATGCACCGTCACCACGAACATGCTCAGCACCCCCCGTGCCCACACTGGGCTATCTCTGCCGAAGAACAACTCTCCCAGCGATGCGTTCATCGCAGGCAGCCGGGTTCCCGCTGTACCCAGGCACTTTTTTCATCTGCAGACACTTAATAGCGGCTGTCCGCACGGCATCCGAAAGCAGCCCGCGCCTCTGCTCGGCCCTGATACGTGTCGGCGGTGTGCACGTGTGCACGGAGCCGCTGGAGCGAGCCCTGGGCAGCAGCCGGCAGCTCGGACCTGCCCTGGCACACAAGCGATGCACGTTGATATATGCACGCTATAAAATATAAAATTATACCATACGTATATACATACACACCATAAATATATATATATGAAAAATCACGCAGGCCAGCCAAGCCAGACCTGTGTACGGCAGTGAGCATCGAACGGACTCACGTGCAAAGACACCGTGAAAATGGGTTTTTAAGCTGGGACTGATGGTGCTGCTGCTCTTACTGGTGCTGGAAGGTTCGCTTGGGTTGTGGCCAAAGTCTAACTGGGGTAATTATGGTCTGCTGCCAATTTAAAAAGCCTCTACACATTCACAGGGAGAGATGCATATCTATATAGCGTGCACATGCACAGATAACACTACAAACAATAATTACGTTAGCATTAGCTATACAGAAGGGCTTAAACCTTCTTGTTACATACGCGAGCAAGTAATACATTCCTAACCGCCTTTCCCCCAGCGCTGGAACATGCCTGCGCTGTATTACAACAGTAAATTTGCTTTGGCTTTTGCACTGGGGGTGTTGTAATCGCACATCCTCTCCTCTGGCCCAGCCACCGCATCCATCTGATAATGCTGGAAATCAGGCAGCCAAACTTCCCAGCAGCGCAGGGCTGTAATCAGATGACACAGCCCTGTATTGCTGGAGATTACCATTCCAGCACTGGTAATTAGTAGGTTTTCAGCAGTTGTACTTGGCAGGCACCGATGCCTGTGTTTATCAGCAGGGAACGCGTGTTACAAATTGGGCTAGGTGAATAATTGATTTTTTTTGGTGCGCTCAAATCTGGAAATATTTTTTGAGGAAGCGAAAAAGAAATGATGCTCAAAAAATTAGAGATGTCTTAGAGAGCCCGTGAGAATAAATGATACAATTTTTTCAACCTTAAATTAATTGTTTTGCTTTGGATGAAAGTGTTTTTCTGAAAGAACCATGGCATACCAAAGAACACTCATAAGTGGAAAAATACAAATCAAACTTCAAAAAATCTGTCCAAAAATGTTTTGACACATTCAAAGTCTGTGTTTTGATTTGTTTTCGTTTGGCACAGACATTTTTGCAAGACGAGAGGCGTTCGCAGCAAACTCTGGTGTAACTGAGCCCGAACCGGGCACTGCCAGCACGATGGGGAGAAGAAGAAAGACCCTTTACCGGTCGTACGTCTGCAGCCAAACCTCGACAAACAGCGCCAGCTGCCAAATAAATCAGGGCTTTTCCCTTCAGGTTTTTAAATAAGAGTAAACAGTTATTTATATGAAATATATGCCTTGTTTTTTATGCCTGTGGAAAAGGCTCAGCCATTATTACCAATGATCTGATATACAGTTATGTGTTTTTATAATAACAATCGATAAGGTAGGCAGGCAGCGTGCACAGGGGGAACGTATCACCAGGGATCTAATTAGTTTTTATTACTGTAATAACTCAACGGGTGGACCTGATGCTATTAAAAATAATGAAAGCTTTATCGCTGCGATAATTATTTTTCCTTTGAAAGCATGTATGGATGCTGCCTGCACACACCTATGAACTGGAGATAAGAGGATGAGCTCAAGTGATTAACTCTCTGAATACGAAATCTGGATTTATTTTGTAATTTCAAGCCGAGAACTTAACAGCATTCGGGGGGTGCCGCAGCGTGTGTGGAGCAGGAAAGGGACGTCTCCCCATTCCCCCCCCTTCCCGGGGGGTCCACCTTTCCTGCCGCCCGCCTGTCAGCAGGCAGAAGAGATAACCCCGCAGAAAGGCACACGGCGTGCCCTGAGGCTGGGGTGATGGCCGCGGGGGGGATTTGGTGACCGGTGGCTGTGGAGCCCCGTCCCTGCTCCTGCCGTGGGACAGCGTGAGCTGGCACAGTGCGTGGGGTGTCTCGGCCGCCCTGTGACCGTGGGTGGATCGTTTCACGCCTCTCTCCTCTCCTGCCCTTTTCCTGCTGTTTTTTCCTAGCGAGGCTCTCCGTGCAGGGAGCAGGCACCATCTCCCCTCCCGTGCCCAGCACCGCGCAGCCACGCTCTCGGCTGGGACCGCTGGGATGAACCTGATAAGGAACCATAATCACTACCGAGTCCTCTGGCAGATATAAAAGCAGAAAGCATTTGTCCTAATTACATTGCTGTGAAAGAGATGGGTTCAGGCATTTCTGGGATGCTCGGGGAACATAACAAGCATTAACGCGCACAGCGGCGGGAGGCAGGAGAGGAAATTACGGAGCGATGAAGGCAGACGGAGCACTAATGCATTCAGCTGCCTCTTTAACCCAGCTAACAAGCAGCAGCTCCGGTATTCGTTGTGACAGCACCCACCCGTCACTGGGCTGGGGACCGCGGCGGCCGTGACAGTCCCACCTCCGTCACCCGCTTCGCCGAGGGGCTCAGACCTGGCGGTGGGGCGCGTGGCCGCGGAGGGCACCGGGACAGGACGGGGTCTCTGCCCTCGGAGCAGAAGGAGCAGCTCCTGCCTGGCCTGGAGCAGCCCCGGGGCTGCCATTTCCCTGCTTGCTCCCCACCATCCATCTGGTTTCGTTCCTCTCCCCGCAGCAGGAACAGACGCAGCCAAAAGAAACCTCTGCTCGGCTCCGAGCTGCCTCCCGTGCCCCGCTCCAGTGGCGATAAATCACTGGTACAAAAGGCCCATCGGTGCCATCAATAACCACCAGCCCCTCCTGATCGGAATACGGATGGGGTCATCAACAGCGGAGCGGCTGCCCCTGGAAACCCGCCTTGGCCGGGCTGACGTTACAAACCTCTTCAGCCCCGAGCAGCCCCACGAGGCTGCTGACACCTTTGGGGACCTGATGTCATTTATCTGATGACGCTCTGGGCAAGAGGAGAGAAAGGAGAAGGCAGAAAGATTAATTTTCAGCTCCCCTGACCCCCGCTGAGCGCTGGTACCCATCTCAGCAGTTATTAACGGAAGATTATTGCTGGCAGATTGCACAACTTGGGGGACAATGACACGAGGCAACCACTCACATTGCTGCTGCAAAGCCAGCCAGGTCACCGTTTGTGAGAAAAAAAAGCAATAAAGGAGAAAAGGAATTAGCCAGCATGGTGGTACAGCACGTGGCAGGGAGCGTGGGAACCGGGGCCAGCTCACCGGAGGGACCCCAGCAGCTCTCCCAGTTTGGAAAGCACAGCTCTGCTCTTCATCACGGGTGGCTTTGGTATACAGAAAGTCTAACTAAATTCAACACCCCTTCTCTTGAAGGCAGCCAGGTTTGTCTATCACACTTCACTTGTGAGTTCCCTGGGAATTCATACCTTTGAATAGCTCTATCTACCAGCTCCTCAGCAGAAGACAGCTCTGGGCGTTAATTTTCTCCCCAACCTGCCGCTGGCTGCGGCACCTCGGTGCCAATCCAGTGGTCAGACACCTCCCCGCAACCTCAGCCCGCTCCGAGCACACGAGTCGGCAGCTCGGAGCCGGCCGCTCGCCCACCGGAGCACCCAGGAACGTCTCTCACCCAGGAGCGCGGGGAGCAGAGGAGGAGAAATTCGTGGGGTGCTCCAGCACAGCCGCTGCTTTGGGGTCAGGGCTCGGTCGGGAGCTGGCAAGATGGAAGGGCAGCCGCTGTGTGCCCTTGTCACCTAAAAATCTCTTTAAATCTGAAAGTTTCTGCCAACTGCAGCTTCTCACCCTTCAAGCAGTGAATGCCCCAGAGCCCCACGGCCTCGCTCAGCATCTTCTAAGGGGATGAACAGGATTTGGCCTAAAATACAAAGTTCTACAGCCTAATCGTGCACATTAAATTGTGATCACTTAATACAGTGGTGATTCTCATCTAATTTGGATGAAGTCAAGGTAAAATTCTCCTCAAGTTACCTGAGTAGGAGTTCTCATTTGCAAGAAACTTCATTTCATTTTGCACGTTAACACACCTATTGCCTTCTCTTTACACCCCAAATGAACTCAGCCATTCCTCAGTTCTTACTGTTAATTTTTAATAGAAGCCTACAACAACCTGCCAGGAGGAAGCAGGCAACATGTGGGTTGTTGGCTTTGCCTGATTTATTATGTCATGCCCTGCCCAGCTTCAGATCATCTGTATATCACGGTGCGATCCATAAATCTGCTAGCAATTGTGGCTATTCGGCGCGTCAAGCTTCTGCTCTCCCTTTTCTTGCAAGCTTTCAGGAGCTAGCATACACGGGGTGTTGTTATTCCTCCATCCCTCCTTCTCAGCGTTGCTGCAGGAGTTATTTATTGCTCTCAGCTCAGGGTAATTGCCAGAAAATGAAGTTCTGTCTGTTTTGGCCAAAAGGAAGAAAGAATAAGGGATTTAGCAGAAAGCCCTGTTTGCTGCACGCTGCGATAGCCGATTCCTCCGACAGTCCTGATCAGATAGCTGCCCAGATAAAATAAAGTCTGCTCTCCTCCTAATGAAGCCTCGATGTATTCCTAGTTAGGGCAGTCGCTCATTCACAATTGGATTTAAAAGAAACCCAAAGCTATTCTGGATTTCAGGCAGTCGTGAATTTCCAGCTGGCTCATATACACAGCCCGGGTTAGTTAATGGGTTTCAGGAGAACGAGCTTTGCTGCAAGCTCCTTCGTGCTCTGCGTCTGGCTGAACTCTGCCGCCAGAAGCATGGCTGTGTGCAGGGCCAGATCCTGCTCTCCTGTCCCCTGCCCAGCTCATCCAGGGCTACCTATTAAACCGACAGAAACCATTTCCCCCTCATGCCCTCTTTGAAAAGAAAGATATACCCAAGGCAGAAACACTCTCAGAGATGCTCAGACCCTCCACGGCTTGGCACTAGATCCTGGATACCTCCATCCCTCAGCATCCCCTGCTGTAAACCCCAGCCGCTCCGCTGCTAAAGCGGCTCCCGATAAATCACTCCACAGCCCCAAGGAGGAGCAGTTCGGGTGCTGCCCACCCTTTCCCCAGAGCAGTAAATGCCCCCCTGCGCTAAGGGGCTGACCCATGGCTGTGGGGTGCTGGGGATCGGGAGGCTGGGGCTTTGCTCCCTCCAGCTCAACCAAGGCAGCTCCCAAGGGAGCAGCAACGCAGGAGGAGGCTGGATGTGGAAGAACAATACTTAGTCTCCTGCTGATGAGTATCTTCCCTCTGGGTAAAGTTTTTCTGACAAAAAAGTGGAGTCTCAGATGTATGTATTTCTATTCAGAGAGCTCGGGAGGGGGTAGATGTGTTTTGCATGAAGTTTTTCCCCTCTTGGAAGTGTGGGGTTGGAGTTTTTATTCTTAAGCACCAAGAATAAGTTAACATAAAAAAAGAAACAAAGCTAATAAATTGCAGAGGCCCTTTGCTATGGCACAGAGGGAGCAGAGGAACCCGGGGACGGAGGGTGGATGTGGTCGGGCACAAACTGGACGCCACGGTAAGGGCTGGGGCACCGTGGCAGCTGCAGCATTGCCCAGGCACGTGATGCCGGATGAGGAGCTGCAGGTTATTTGTTACCGGTCCTCCCCCCTGCCCCAGGGTCCCCAGCGCTCAGCCTGGATCTCCCTTTCAGCATTAAGTGCTCTGAAGAAGGGTCGACCCTGAAAAGTTTGTCTCTCCTGGTTCTGGTCCAGGTCCCACCGAGGGGACCGTTCTCAGCTGCTTTTCTACCTCGCTCCTGCAGCGGGATAATGGCTTTCCTCTGCTAAAAACAAATTAGATTTTCTTGTCAAGAGCTAAATTGTAGGACTTTTTCCCCAGCAGATCAAAGGGCTTGTATTATTCCCTATTTTGAAGTGCTCTGTACAGCTGGATGACAGCAGGAGGAATTCACCGTTCCCTGCATAGCGCCTGTTCACCCTCCAAGGGGTTTTTATGCTGATGCCTCTGATCAGAAATGAACTTCTCCCAGGGGGCTGCTGAAGAGATACCAAGATGCTATTAGAACATCACCTTGCCTGTCCTTTAATTTGCAGAGAGAACTAACAGAGGGGAAAATCAGCTGGTGCAGTGGAAAAGACCCCAAAGTTAGCTGCCAGTGCCTGCAAATATAAGATGATGCTGCAGGAAGTCTCCCAGTATTAAGCACAAGTCCCTGAAATGTGCTACTGCTTGGCAGGTTTCAGATTATTTATGGCCTTTTATGCAGAACAAACCTGCCTGCCTTCACAGGCTTCCCTGTCAGCTGGCTGGCAAACAAGCTGACATGAAAAGCTTTATGAATAACACATGGAAACAGAAAATAAGATAGATAATACAAGGTAGAAGGGAAGAGAGAGCCACCATTTGAATAATTCTGCTGTATTGCTACCTGTCATAAATTATCGAGAAAGGCAAGCAGGCCAAGGTGAGGCTGGGCACAGCTCCGGGGACGACGCAGTGGGAGTGATCCGCAGCCTCAAAACCGCCTGGGATCGCTCTGGCAATTTGCCTCGGGCTGCTTTGAATTAGTCTTTGCGTCTGGTCTTAGGTAAAGACATCTACTTCTGGAGGCAGGAGGTCTGCTCTGCGGTGCTGGTGGAAAAGGAAAGGTCAGCATCTCCCATATCTCCAGCCCTTCCAGGCACCCTCTTGGACGTGCTTCTCCCCGCTCCCGCTGTGACTCGGAGCACATCTGGGTGCTGCACGGAGCCAAAGCTCTCCCTTCTCTTTCCAGAGCCCTCTTTCTTTCTCTCTCTCTTTTTTTTATCCAACCCCCCCCCCAGCATCCCCCCTTCTCCACTAAAGCCAGCCTAGCAGGGGCCAATCCCCCAGCGCCAGGTGTTGAACGCAGCCTCCCCGAGAACAGCCACTTACGCAAGATTTCTCTATATGCACTATTAAAAGGGATTTAGTACAGGAACTATGTAAATCTGGTGTGAAATGAGCAGGGGGGGTGTTTGCCACTCCTCCCGCCCTGGTGAAAGCAGAGCTGTATGTCCCAGGCCTCGTTTGCTCAGCGACAGCAAAGCGCAGCTCAAGGCAGCAGCATCCTCCTCGTATTCTTGTCACCGCCGCTGAGCTGGGCTGGCAGCGGGGAACCGCACAACTGCCTCCAGGCAGCCCTTAAATGACCACAGACATGCTGTTTAGCATGACATGGAAAAATATCACCTCCAGCTTGTTCTCCCCTGCCCTAATTCTCCCCTCCTGAGTGGGAATACGACACTGTATTTTTCTCTCCCTGGTTTGAAGCCATCAGCTGTGCTGGATTCGGAAAGGCGAGGAGCCTTTTTCTGCCAGCGCCTGCTGTGCTTGTCACCCTGCTGCTCTTCGGTGCTGTGCCCGTGCTGCCCGGTGACCCACGGCAGAACTCGGAGCGGCATTTTGTTCTGAAACGTTGTTCTGTAGGGAAAGAGGCAGCGTTTCAGCACGGAGAAAACCTGGGAGGTGTTCCTGAAAACAGTTTTTCTTGAAAGCCCCTGAAGGAATCAGTGGACAGATAAGACTCCGTGTGCAGTTCGGGACAGGAGCATCCTTTGGAGATGAGTCTCCCCAGCTCCTGTTGCACAACAGGTTGCTTCATCTGCCGGTCCTGACTGCCTTAAGGAATCCAGGGAAGCACGGGGAGAAGTTACCCACCCACTTAAGCATCGATATATGCAGAAAGAAGCAGCTACAGGGGACTTAAATGCTCCCTGTGGTGAGTGTGTAACAACGCCCGGCCAGAGCACCTCTGCAGCCACGTCCCCTGCGTTCACACGTGCTGTTAAAACCCCTTGCCACAGGCGAGGACGTAGGTCAGCAGCGCGGTTCAGACACGTTTTGCAGTCATTCCTCACACCTCACAGCCCAGGGCTGATGTTGGCCAGCATCCTAAAAAAATTCAAATTAATGGGGAAAACTGAGGCAGCGGGCGGCTCCTTACCCTGCAGCAGAACTGGGCTGAGCCTGCCTGGTCCCAAAGCCTGGTCCTGCGCTCTGACCAACACAAACCAACAACCTCTTTGTCAAAACACATGCGTTATTCTCATGACCAAAGCAACGAGAATTATCGTGCCTATTACCGAAAAAAGCATCACTCAGTTTTGTAGGTGATAATGTGACGGCTATAAATGTCTTTCAGCAGGAACTGCCACAGAATGCAGTTGTATGGGCCGGCTACCGCCAGCCCTGCCTGCGCCGCAATTCGTTAACATTGTTGATTTCCCCCCCCCAAGCATATGTTGCAATTTGATTACATCCAAGTAAATCTGTTTGTCAAACGTTAATAGCCTCCTTCCATTCTATTACTCTTTTTCTATCAGCACAGCTATCGCATATAAATATTTCAAGCCATCTCACTCAATAACGGCAGTCCAAGGGCATCACGACCTGATGATTTCAGATTGTTATTGACATATTTATTGGAGGCTGCTGCGTTGGCAGGGTGCTAGCCGGTGCATGAATAAGGATGCAGTTAGCAAGCAAAGGGAGGGAAGCCAAGCACAACATCCTAGAGAAAAAGGGTGTCGTGCTCTGTTGGTCCAGCACTTGTAATCAGTGATATACTCCTCTGGTTGTACTAATGATGCGATTATGAAAAATCCTGTCCTGTGGAATAACACCCTCTCTCTCCTTCCTGTCCCCATCAGCAGTTAATGTCTCAGAACCTCTTGGACTAGCCAGAGAGAGTAACCGGGTGTTTTTAAGGAGACACTGAGTCAGATCTGGGATGCCACCGAGGGTTGCCATCCCTCGCGATGGGTGGGATTCCTCTGTCCAAGGGGCTCAGCCCCTCTCAAGGCCAAACAAAATAACAATTATTTTGTGATGCCTAATTTTGACTCTCAAGTACCGAAGCTTCCTATATTGGTATCTGGAATCTCAGCTGCAATATTTCCCTTGCCAAATTTTTCACTCTTAATAACAGGGTACAATTGGTACTAATTAATATGAATTGCAAGAAGCAAAAATTCCAGTCGTCTCCCTGCTGCTTTAATCTCCTCAGCTAAGATTCATCGCTGCCTGCCGCTGCTTAATCTGCACTGACCAAGGCCACAGAGACAGAACCAGCTTCTGCTCCTTGGCTTGTTTGGATGGTGTTGGACGTAGCAGCGGTGCAGAGGCGAGACCCGCAAGGGAAGATGCCTGCACACACCCCAGAGAGCCGGAGAGGTACCTGGTTGCTGCAGTGAAGATGGTCACTGGTCCCAGCATCACACATCCTGAAAGCTGGATGGAGCAGGAGCTGCGTTGAACTGGTGTCATCCTTCACACCTGTGGGAGGAAAACACCTCGTTTTACACCACTTACCCCTCTGCCAGAGCAAGCGGGCCTGGATTCACCCCCACGGGTGTGATGGTGTGGATCGCTGCCCCTGTCCCCAGCCAGCTGACAACCCCGGCCGAGGCCACACCAGAAGAGCCGGGTCCCTCCGGGAAACAGCAACACAGTTTTGCTCCAGGCTGCTGGAGCACTTGCTCCACGGAGATACTTGTCTGTGGTACCAGAGAGTCACTGAGCACAAATTCCTTCTTCAAGCTTCGGGCTGGTCCGTAAGCGCCTGAGCTTCAGCTCCATCTTTCCCGGTGCTGATGTGCCAAGTGCCAAGGGGCTGGGTACCCCTGCGTGTGGGGGCGAGGACTTGCTCTTTCTAACCAGGTAACAAAAGGGTTATGAAATAATGAAAGGGTTAATGAAATAATCAGTAAAATACAGCCCTTGTCTGGCAGAGGACAGGAGCCGACACGCAGGGTCATGGCTGCTCTGGAGTGCCGAGCCCTGGCTCCAGCCACAGCCACCACGAGCTGCTTCGGACACAGTTAAAAAAGGAAAATCCCTGCGAGAGTTAGTCATAGGCTGTAACTCAGAGACAGGGAGGAACGTCTTCCAGGTCGGACAAGTCTAGAAGGGACGGGATTCTCTAAAGCACAGTGTTTCCTGCTTCTCTAGAGAGGCAGTAAAGAGAAGGAAGCACTAAATTGTTCTCCAGCTCATTGTAAACCTAAGAAAGAGGCCGTGAGGTAGTTTTTATGTCCTCTCAGTTTTGCTGAGAACAGAAGTCATACATTTAATTTCTTCCCCCTTGCCTCACCTTAGGAGCTGGCAGCAATCGCAGCCACGTTTGTGCACGGAGGGGAACTGCTCGCAACCGTCCGGCCACAGCCACAGAGCATCACGCGAGTTCAGAGGAACTTGTGGCTTGAAATGAATTTTACCACCTGTGAGGGCCATTCCTTACTGGTTTTACAGGTCAGCAGGCTCGCTCTGGGACGACAGCCACCATCCGTGTCTGACTACCCATTCCCAGATCCGTGCTCTTAAGAAGTGGCCCCAGACCGGTCCAGGACCTGGCACCCTGCTCCTGCAGCCATCGGCTCCTTCTGGAGGCCGGGCTGCGGATCAAAGATCTGCGCACGCCTGAAGGTCCATCCGTGGATCAAAGGCACCGTCTGCTTCTCCAGAGCCGTTGCCTGGAGACCCGTGCTGGGAGCAGACATCTCTGCCAGGAGGGACCTGCATCGGCGCCTGGGAAGAGCAGGAATATCTGGCCTCTCATCCCTCACCACCACTCGCTTGTTTTCCCATTGTCTTTGATCAGATCTACCGCTGTCACATCATTTTGTTCAGCTGCGCCTCCAGGAGCCGGGTTTGTCCCTGTTTTCTGTTGTGGCTTCCAGGAGCCGAGCCTCTCGTCTCCGAGAGATGCTCAGAGCAGGGCTCTGCTGCCTGCAGATGCGTCGGCTGCACCGATGGAGGCTGGAAGTTTGGGCTGTACACGGTAGCCCCCAGAACCACTTCACTAGCCCACAACTACCCCCGTCCTTTCTGCCAAGGGCCATCCAGAGCCTAACCTGGGTCTGAACATGAAGGAACCTGCCCCTGCTGCAAACTGCATTTAAACAGCCGTATTTCCCCGTACCCCAGACCAGGCTTCTCGTGCTTCATTAATTCACACAGACTTTTTAACTTCTTTTTTTCCCCCTTCCAAAAGCTGCTGGAGCTTATCAA
This sequence comes from Aramus guarauna, assembly GCA_013400195.1. Lineage (NCBI taxonomy): Eukaryota > Metazoa > Chordata > Aves > Gruiformes > Aramidae > Aramus > Aramus guarauna. The sequence goes on along the minus strand of VXBL01008309.1, from coordinate 291,437 downwards.
GAGATGAAAGATTGAAGGACATGCATAATTAATGGCCTGGCTTTATTTAAATAATTTAATTTTGCCAGCACATCTGCATTCTTCAGGTATGGCTTTAATTCTTTAATTAGAGAAGAGCGTGCCACAGTGCTTTGCCTGATTAACAGTTGAAAATTAAGGCTGGATTGGAGAGGGAGAGAAGGATGTGTCAATACAGTAATAAGAATATAAAGTAGCTTGATAAAAGAGGGAAAAGCAAAGAGCGTGTTCAGCTCAGCAAATCTATCTACTTTAATAGCCCCACAGCCCAGCGCATTTCCAGGAGGATTTCCTGCCCCTGAAGGCAGCTTGAGGGGTCCCAGGGAATGAAGAAGGGTGCTCTGCATGTTGAAATTCCCCCCCAGCCTGGGCAGAGTGATGCCCACCCTCTCCTCTCCCCAGTAGTGGCAGAAGCCCGATGGGTCTGGCGTCCCAAAAATAAAGGCTGACTTCTGACAAAGTTTTGCAGAGATCTCACTATTCATGCTGAATTTAGAGAGCAGAATTGAGGCTCTGGGATCAATAGAAGCTGAATTCTCTCATCACAAGCTGGTACTTTCAACTTCTAGAAAGGAACAAAAAAAATTCCCCTGGTCAGTTCCGGCAAGTGCGTTTGCCAGCAATTATCCAAGGGCCAATATTGATGCCAGCTGCAGAAGATCGCTCTTCCTTGGCTCTGCTCCCGGCCCAGCACTGAGCAGAGGTACCTCCAACTGGGATGGCAGCAGAGAAGAAATAAAAGTAAAAAATACCTAAAGGAAAAAAAAAAAAAAGCTTCTGACAGAACCAAGCATTGGAGCCTCAGTTTCCTGCACAGCGCGGGAACCGCCAGCTCGTGCCGCCGCTGCTCCATCCCCAGGGAGCCACAGGACGCCCGGTTCTGGGGTTCCTCCTGCTCGGGGGTCGTCACTGCCCCCGAACCCCTTCTTCCCAAGCTTATCTTGGGTTTTCTCGGATGGTCTGGGGATTTAGTTTTGCTAGTTTATATCCCAGAGAGGATTTTTCAGTTATAAAGGGCAGGTTAAAATGTAAATCTCAGGGCAAGGGAAGACTGGCACGGGGCTGGAAGAGAACTTACCCAGGGTTTCAAGCGCTCTCTTCCAGCAGCTGCTCAAACCGGCTCGGGCCAAGCTTTGGGAACAACCCGTGCGTTATTTTCTGTGTTTTCTTTGGGAACAGCCACTCCCAGCATGGGGGCGAAAGGATTTGCTCGTGGCTGTGGTGTTCCTGGACCGGTTCAAAGCTCCGCTGGGACCCGTCAGCGATGTGACCCACTGGTGCATGGGGATCTGGCTTGGCCGTGCTGCGTTACCCCTGCGGGCAGCGACCTCCCAAAATTAACTGCCAGCGCAAAGGGGAACACAGAGGCTGCGGAGGCGGCAGCTTCATCCGGGCTGTGGAGAGCTGCTGCTGTCAAAGGGCGGTTGATCAAGGCTGCGGTCCCCAACCAGGGTGCGTGCACAGCCCTGGAATATGGGATGTAACGCTAAGATGATAATGATTAATTATCTCACCTGTCTACAAGGGGAATAATTTTCTCTTTACTGGAATAACTTAAACCAGCTTCTGTTACAGGCTAATAGCACTTTACTGTCATGCAGCATCTTAAATCCAAGCACTTTACACCTATTTGGCTAATGAGGACACGGCTGAAGGATTCCCCTGGGATCGCTCTGCCCGACGCCTTTTGCCAGGCAGCAGGTGAAGCCGGTTCCTGCCCCGAGCTTTATTTTCAACCCCCTCCGTGGGATTTCCATGTGCCAAATTTACAGGCATTACCCACAGCCACAAATAAACCCCAGCTTCTTCCCCGCTCCGACCAACACCTGCACAGCGATGCTGAATTCCAGCTCTGCGTAACTCTGCGGCAGGTAAAAGCTTCCAGCACCCTCAGCCCAGGCTGGGGGGGCAGCGGGGGCCTCATCCGTAGCTCATAGTGCAAGCACAAACGAAATGCCCCTTCCCCCCCCCCCCCTTTTTTGGTCTTCCAAAGTCTGAAAAATGAATGATGCATTTTCCCCCCTAGCACTGAACTATAAATTCTCCTTTTAGTGCTTGGAACGTTTCTGAAGAGGCACCCTGGCTGCTGTGCCCCTCCTCCCTCCGAGATGCAAAATCTCAGTTAAATGATACAAAAATATGTCATACTCGGGTTTTTCATTTAGGTGCAGATTTACTGTGGTTGCTGCTCATCTAACGGCCCCCTGTGATGGATTTTATATCACTCATCTGTTCAGATGAGGATGGGAGGAATTTGTACATTCTCAGCATCTTCCTAGGAGATAAAACCAAGCGCCTTTATCCCAAGGCCCCAGCGTAGCTCAAGGAGACGCAGCATAATCCACCACAGCTGAAGTCCCGGTTGTCTTCTTGGAAGCGACATGTTTGGGCAGAACCACCTCACTTGTGAAAGGCAGCGGCCGCGGGCAGAGCCTGCGTCTGGATGCTAAAGCTGTCGAGGGGAGAGAGAAATGTCTTGGGAACCGGAGCACCGGCAGGAACCCCCGTACCTCACCCACAGTATCCATCAGCTTGACAAGAACGGAGCCGCACCGAGCCCGAAGCCGGTGTTTGTGCCTGCGGCGATGGCCGATCGCAAGGTGAAGCCCACCGAGAAATGCGGGTGCTTCAGTCCCCGAGGGGGAAAAACTTGTGTCAACCGGGAAACTCCACGTGCCAGGCTAAACGCTCGGCAGCGGGTCGACCATCAAACCCCATCACTGTTTCTCTGCACATAATGATTTATGATCCTGGTCTTGACATGCATTTTCAGGAACAGCCATTTGAATTAGGAAGAAAACAGACATTAATTCACTTTGACTATTAGGAAGAACCAAGATGGATTTACTGATTATTTTCCAAACACGGTGCATCAGGGAGACTCGCAGTGGGGGTTGTTTTGCATGGAAGCAGCACCCAGTGAACGTGCCGTGGGCACGCCAAAGCCCGTGTTTCATTAACACGGTAACGAAATCTAGCAGAGAGCCAGACCTGACCATGATGTAAATATATTTGTCAACCCCTCTCAATAATGAAAGAATTAAAGGAAACAGCAGCCTACTGCTGCGTATTCTTTTGAAAGAGAAAGGGAGCTGTACATTATTCCTGGCGAATCATTCCTTAGCTCCACCACTGCCTGGTCCGTCAACAAAGTTTTTCTCAGGCAAAAGCGGCTGTCGGGTGGGGGCTGCGGCTGCTCGGGGAAAGCGGGGTGGGATGGGGCTCGGCAGAGGGATGCACTGCATCCGCGCTGCGAGAAGCATCAGCAGAGGAGCCACGGGGACCATCAGCTTCAACTCCGATTCCAGCAAAGTCAGGCGGGCGCTTTGCCGGAGCTGTGAAACCCGTCGCTCCGTCTGCCTGGCTCGGTTCCATGGGTGGGAGCCGACGGGCAGCGGGGTCCGTCCTGCATTCCTGACTGCGGGTACCAACCCCGCTGTGCCTGCGCCTTGCAGCCATCCAGCTTCTCAAATACTCCGGCACTTTCCAGCAGCAAACACCACAACACCGTGTTAGCTCCATGCAATGATTTCTGCTGTTATTTTTTTTGGGAATGGGTTTAAATTTCTCATTTGGGGGAGATAAAGAGAGCCAGTGAGCCTGGAGAGAGTGACGTACAAAGTCGGATCCTTAAAATGGATGAGGAAAGCTGGAACAATCTATACTTAATGTTACCTGAGTAATTAGGCAACATCAGGGCTGCAGTCCATCTCGCGTGTAAGTGGTCATGAGACAGATGTGACCCACAAAACCTTTCAGCTCTGCCTTACACAAACTGGTCGAGTGCAGAGCCAGAGCAGTGTACGGGCTGCCCGGGGCAGGGGCTCCGCACAGGGATAGATTCCAGCTCCAGTGTCCAATTGAAATCCCATTCAAACCAATCGAAAGCTTTCCCTGGACTCTAAATTGTGTGAGGGCCTCCCTGGCAGTGGGGATGAGTTTATCTCCTCTCACCGCGGGAGGAACTGAACTGCCCCGTGGGACAGAGGAGGGCGGGTGGGGGGCGGCTGCGGCTCAGCCACGGGCACAGCGATGCCCACGGGCTGCTCGTTCCTGATTTACGCTGGTGCTGGGAAATCCCACTGGAGCCTCCCGCTTTTGGAGCCCTGGAAAAAGCACATGGACCAAGAGGCAGAGGCACAGCCCTGGCCAGAAATAGCCGCTGCTCGGGCTGCTCTTGAACAGGACGGCCACGTGTGGCCGCGGTCCCACCAAAACCCCCGTTACCGGCCAGCCTCAGCCCTGGCACCCGGCACACGGAGCCCATCCCCAGCCCTCCGGCACCCGCTCCTCGTTGCCGGCTGATTTACCTCTGCAGTTAATTATTCTGGCATTTCATTACTCACCTCAGTTGGTATCTTCCCTTCTCCGGTCACAAATGCGTTTCCAGGTGCTCTGTCGAGCGCTGCGCAGCGAGACCAGCGCGGCCGTAATTCACTCGGAGAGCGGCACGGCCGGGGGGTTCCCTCCTTCCTCCCAGCACCTCGGCCGCGGGGTGAGGAGGAAGAGCCTGCCCTGCCCAGCTACTTGCCCTGGTGCTCCCACAGCGGGATGCTGCCGGGGACGCGGCCAGGGATGCAGGCACGCCACGGCACATCCATGGCCCCCCCGAGCCAGCAGCGTCTGTCGATGATATAAATAAATACCACCACAACCTCCTGGTGCGGGGCGAGGCTGGAGGCAGAACTAGACAGGGTGGCCGCTTTGTCTAATTGAACTAATTAGGATAATATTTTCTTTCTCCAGGGTAAGTTCTGCCAAAAAGCAAAGGGAGCCGGAGCTGCGGGTGGATTGTATGTATGGGACACCCCGAAGAGTTAATCGCTCATTTACAAAACGTTGATATAAATTGCTGTCAATTAGCTCTGTAAATGCTTATTGTACTGGCTAAATTAGTACCTGCTGGAAGGGGTCAGATGTACCAATGAGGTTTAAATGTTATTTATTTCTCAGGGGACGGTCTTCAGAGGGTTTGGGAGCCCTGAGAGATGCGAGGGTTGAGCAGCCCTCTCCCGCTGTGACATTTGGTTTTCCTTGCACGTTTTCTGTTGTTTCCTTCGTGAGTTAGGGCGAGCGGCTGGGGAGGGCCACGGCACTACGTACAGCTCTGCCAGGCATCGGGGCAGCGACCGGAGACCAGCCACACATTCCTCCCATGCTGGTGCTACGGGACCGGGGCTGAGCAGCCCCACGGTCCTTGTTTGCAGCGAGGACTCAAGAGGACATACCTTAGGAGGGACACTAAATCCCTTTGCGGGTAAGGCCAGCGCCAAAACCCAGCCGCAATACAACGCTTGGAAACGGAAGAATCCTCACCTCTAACAGCGGCACTGAGCCCCCAAAAGCCCCGAGCTGAGCCTGCAGCCAGGGCCAGACGGCGTGCCCCCGAAGGACCCGAACAAGGAGGGCACCCTCCCGAAACAGAAGCCGAACGGACCAACAATAACCTCCTGGCAAAGCTCTGCGGAGCCCCGAGAGGTTGTGACCACCTTTCCTCTATCAGTATCCTCTTAAATCCAACGGGAACACTGCTGCTGCCCCAAAATTGAAAGCAGAACGTATCTCAGGCACGTCATGCCACGAACCGGTTGTTCCAAACTCCAGCACAGCCCGACACGTGGCGCAGTCTGCTGAAACCTCCTGGAAAAAGTCAGCTCCGTCCTACCGCCTTCTCTGCCGACCTTATTTCAAGTAAATCAGCTGAGGCCAGACAAGAAGGGAATGAAACCAAAAAAGATAGAGGACCCGTGATCTGGAAGACACAAATAAAAGGCAACGTGAAAGCCACAGAGAGCACATCAAACTCGCATCAGCGAAGCTGGTGCGGGCAGAGCAGAAGCAGCAGCAGGACATGAAAGATCGCGTAACGCCCTTTTTTTAAAACAAATTTTGTCGATCAGTGCCGAGACACAAGCTAAGTGCAGTCAGTCAGCGGCAGGGGGGAGAGAGGAGGCTTTCAGCAGAGAAAGCAGCTTAATTAAAGCCAATTAGGACATCCTGCAGCAGCGATGCTGCAGTACGGGGCTGGGAGGAGCGATGGGGGTGCGGGGGGTCTGCGGACCCCGTTATCCCACCTCTGCTCGCAGCCTCGCTCCGCACCGGGCATGGTTTGTCTTCCTCCCTTAACAGAGCTGACTAGGCCTGATAAAAACCTGCTGGAAAACAATCAGTTCTGCACATAGAGAGGAATTAACTCCATGCTCTGGGAGGGGGCAGCCACCAGTCATTATTTCCCGGGCCACGCGGACCAGGGCTCGAGCGAGGAGGACGGTCCTGGCCCTGCCCGGCAATGCCTCACGTGGGAACCGCAGCACCACGAGCAGGTTTTTAACGTGGTCCCAAGGACTGACGGACTGCACCGTTCTGGCGGGAGCACAGAGCTCGCTCTTCCAGGCTGATTGCTGCAGCAATTAAGCGACTAATTTGTTGTCTGGCTGTGCCGCTCTCCAGGGCTTGGAGAGATTAAAGTTTTGCCCTGTTGCAGATGTCTCATTTTGCAGTCTTGGCTTTTAAACTCCAAAATATCCCATTTGGAGTCCCAGCCAGAGGAGGGACTGGAGGAGGACAGCGGCCCAGGGTTGTCACCCCATGGTGTCACCCTAAGCAGCATCGTCCCACCTTCCCGACCTCAGGCACGGAGGGAGCATGGAGCCGCCGAGAGCTCCCAGGACCCTTTTCCAGCACGCGGGGTGCTGAGCTGCATGGGGATGTCCATGGGATGCTTTAGGCTCCCTTCCAGCAATCGTTTCCTATCTGGGCTGCAGCCAAGTGACTTCTACCCTGCTCGGTAGAAGGCAACGTTATACTTGAGCCAATGTTGCAGTAGGAAAAGCACCGGCACGGGAACCCCTACGATAAGGCTTAACACAGGTCAGATGAAAAAACACATTGGCAAATTCCACTGAGGAAACCAGAAATGAAAATGCGCCTATTTATCACTGAAGAGTTCAGCAATCCCAGATCCTCTCAGAAAGCATGACAGGAGACATAACGACACCTTCCGTGTCCCTTTCCAACCGGAAAATTCTCTGCCAAATTCACTTCCAACTGAAGCAGCCATGTGAATTGTGAATTCAGCCCCAGACCTGGATCAAGAGAGACCTTACCAGCACTTGGTCTCACTTCAGGCAGTTGTGCACTTTTTTTTTTTTCCCAGTAGCAATGTTGAGAAATAAAACCCAGTTTCAAGGGTTTTGTTTGTTTCTTTGAGGATCTTAAGTACCTGTTTTCAAAGGGGCTCTGCTCATCCGCCGTGACAGCGGATCCGCGGCAGAGCAAGCATCGATTCCTCGCTGGAGGGGTGGGACCACAGCTGGAAGAACATCACATCCCATTAGCGCAGAGCGAGAAGAGAGCACCCAAAGGGACGGCAGGCAGATGTCGGCTGGGTTTAGCTCCCGCAGACGAGCCCGCTGCCGCTCACGTGGTGCAGAGCGCATCCGGACCAGGGCCGTCTTCCCAGAGCACGGCGGGAGGGAAAAGCCTGGCGATGGGGAAGGGGGTCGGTCTCGCCCGAGTCCTCCATCGGCTGCTGCTGCTGCTGCACCCTCGTGAGAGCCGGGACCTGCTGCCGAGCGGCTGGGGCAGCCCCAAGGTGAGGGGCACAACCTCCCGCCCGGGGCCGCACACTCGTCCCCGCCGTCCTCGTGCACACGCGCGTGTGTGTGTACGTGTGTGTGCAGACGCAGGCCGGCATCCAGCAGATCCTAGAAGAAGCCTTTGGCAGCTCATGAAAAAGGCACCAGAAAAATGTAAGAAAAGCAATGCAAAAATTTATATTTTATTTTAATTCAAAAATTTAAAATAGCTTTCAAATTCAGTAAAGTATGCCTGGACACAATGAGAAGCCTCATATACAGAGACAGATAAATTAAATTGTATATACTGCAGACAAGCCAAGTGTATGTATAGATTACATATTTACACTTTTATGTAAACCATATTTATACATTTTATTACATTTACAAAAAAAAGCTGATCTTCCACTACTGTTTACTACAATAATGAAAAAAAAATTTACATTGTGTCTTTTTTAACTGTACAAACTTTTGATTCATAAAAATATATCTCTGTACAAAAGAGGGATTTTTTTTTTTTCATTTTTTTCTTTTTTCTTCTTTTTTTTTTTTTTTTCCTCCTTTTCTTTAAACATAATGCAAGTCCTCTGGGCACAAGAATGGAGAATGTCACATGTCGGGTCCCAGCCAGCTTGCAAAAAAATGGGACAACACCCCCTCCACCTCCCGCTGCTTGGGCAAGAGCAGACAACGGTACGTAACGGGTGGAAAGCAGAAAGTCTGTTTAAGCAGAGCCTCCCTTCTCCCTGCCTTGGTGTTAAAATATCTCGGGTTTATTTTACATGCCTCGACACAAGTTTCTCCTGGCTATTCCAGTGACCGAGCGGGATTCAGAAAGGTCTGAAAAGCAGACGGGGGCTCTGCTGTGCTCGGTGCGTGTGCATCCTGCCCGGGGCTCAGCACCGGTCGCAGCTGGAGAGGATGTTCTTGGGCTCAGCGACAATCCCGGAACGATCCCAGCTCTGCTGCTGCGGGATACCGCGAGGCGTTTGAACTTTGGGGACTGAGAGAGGAGCCGGGATACCACGATCCTTGGCACGGGAGCACCAGGTACGGCAAACCGGTGCTGCCGGTGGGATGCGCTACCCCTGCCCCCTCGGCCGTGCTACGGGGGCTGCGCTAAGGCCAGGAGAACGGGCTGCGGGTTCGGCCGAGGGCACGAATCGCGGAGTAATTTAGGTTGGAAGGGACCTTGGGGTCACATACGGGCCAGGAGAGCAGACCCGAAGGTGGGAACCAGCCGCCTGCGTGCCGGTGCAAGCGAAGGAACCGGGGCAACATCCCGGTGTCCCGGTAAAGAGGCGGCAGCTCCCCGCCTTCACCACAGCTGCTCGGCGGATGAGCCGGCGGGGAGACGTGCCTTGGCCCCAGAGCAGAGGGCCCCTGCAGCCCGGTCGGGGTCCCCTCCTCTCACCTACCCTGCAGCTGGCTCCGGGGTCCGTGCCCCGAGGGGCCAGGCACCGCTGCCAGCCCGCCCGGCTGCCCCAGGGAATTCCATCCCACCGCCAGCTGGGAGACGAAGCCATCTCCGCCTGCCTGTGCCCGGCACGAGCTGGGACTGCTCCTCGCCGCAGGACACGCTCTGGAACGGTCCAGCACCGGCCCTGAGCTACCTGCGTGCCAAATCCACGCGGGCAGCGTCTCGCTGACCTCTGTCCGTGTCGGATCAGGGCTCTGGCTCACGCGGGCACCCACCTCTCGGGAATGAATCAGAGTACCTCTGCACGCTTTGGGGAGCAGAGATGGCATTTTTTGGCAGGCTGGCTGTTCAGCAATTAGGCTGTAGAATGCTGCTTACTCTAAGAGCACTGAATAAGAGACAGAAGTAAAAAAAATAATATATATTTGTATATATACACACACGCACGCACACACACAGAGTAAAAGAATAAACAGAAAAAAACCTACCCTGTGGCTTTCATCAGACAAAACCTCAGCTGACATTAGGTAGGGGAAAGCCAGCGTTTAAATGCAAGCATGGATGTAAACACCGCCCCATTTGTTTTAATTCTGTTTTCCCTTCAAGTCTTCTGTAAGAAGCAGCTGCTTCGTTGACACATACTGCTCTACGCCAGCTGTATCTCCCCTGACTTACAGATGGCAGAACGGCACTGTTGCCTTCCTTGACTCCTGCCTGGCCTAAGAAACGGTGACTCAAACCAAACAGACTAAAACCCCGAATCAACAAGAGCAGCTCTCCTCTTTATTAGAGGAGGACAGTGTCAGCACAAAAGCATCATTCTCTTGTAAGGAAGGAAAAATGTCAAGCCGCCTTATCTGCTCTCAGGAAAGCCGAGGCAACCTTTCTGCCCCTGGGAAATAAAGGGAACAGCTTTGGATAGAAATTAAAACTCTTATTGCATTGCCATTTGGAGGATCAATATGGAAAGGGCAAAGGCTTTTGAATGTTATTGGGAGGAGATTTTGTATTTGTTAGAGTTCTTTTTAAAGAGGTTTTTGTCCCTTCATGTCTGTCAGCCATCTCCTGATTAGGGTGTTTGGACACAGCTAAAACCGGCAGCTGCTGGGACACGGCCAGGGATGGGGGACATTTCCTTACCAGCCCTGAGAGCTGCCTGAGGTGAACACGGGGCAGAAGAAACCCAGCAAGAACACCCAGAGGAAAATTAAATACGGGGAAGAGGAGAAAAGCTTCTGAAGTTTTGCTTTTCTCATTGAAGAGGTCCCACTTGAAAACTCTTCCTCTGCAAAAGCCCTGGGTCAGAAAAAACAACAAAGAACGAACCCACAAAACCAAATAAAGACGAAGCAAGTACTCATCCTGTCCCACACCGGTATTTTCCATTAACGCCACTCAACACCTTGCGCGGTGCAACCTGCTTTTGCCTCTTTGTTGTCCAAGTGCTTCCCAAAAGCGGAGGGGTGTTGGTGCGACCCCCCCACCCCACTGCTCCCCCCAGGAACACATAACCAAGAGCAGGGTGTTAAAGCCTTCCCATCACCTCGTCTCCCAGCTCCTCCACTTCCCCAGGTGCGGACGTTGGGCTGGGACCCACCAGGAGGGTGGGAGGGAGGTGCTGTGCCGGAGCAGACCTTTGGTTGGCTTCGTTATCCACAGCGGGATGGAGAGGGCGGGCGAGGAGGACAGAGGACAACCCAGCAGTCTCTCAGGAGTTAACGCAAAGTCCAACGAGGTGTAGCAGCTTCTCCACAGCCTCAACAAGGTTGGGAGGAGGGACATGGGGAGGGAATGGATGGAGACTAGTGAGGTGAAACACAATCATCCACCAGACACCGACCCCGGAGGAATCTGGGACAATGGGAAAGGAGCAGGGGGAGAGAGAAGCAAAATGCTTGTTACTACATACAGAAAGGCTGGGAAAGCCCACAGTAGTTTCATTATCTCAAACTAAGAACATTCCAGTCTAGAAGCACCCTTCAGGTCCACAGCAGGCTTTTGTTGACGACATTAAGTTATTCCTCTACACAGTAAAACTTTTAAACCCCTTGCTTTACCCCCCTCTGATCGCTGTGCAAACACCCTGTCTGGAGTCACACAGTGAACGATCTCTCAGAGATTCCTTTCCTCCCTCACCTGGTGACTGTTCTCACCACAGGACTATCTGGATTTGCTTTGCCACTGGTCCCCAAGACGTCATGCCCCAACCGGCAGCGAGCACCCGAGACCAGAGATGGAGATACTGGTTTGGGTCTTGCAGAGACCTCCTGGGCAATCTGAAGCACCCTGGGTGCTCCTGCGAAGCATCGCTTCGAACCAGCATTGTACAAGTGACAAAGAGGAGGAGGGCGGTGGCACTGTCCCACTCACCGCAGAGGCGATGGGTGCTATACAGCTGTGCACACGGTGCTGACTGTGAACTCCGTCTCGTTGGCCATGATGTCCGTGGGCTGCAGGTTTCGGTCATACATCGGATTTTCAAACGTTGCTCGGACGTTGGTGTTTTCATGGCCTGCGTAGCCATTGAATGGGACTTTCGGTCTTCTCCTGCAGGGTGTCAGAGAGGAAAATGCAGAGAGGCCATGGCTACTCCTGCCGTAGCCAGCTCAATAGCCCTGACAAGAAGTCAGTGGAAAGGAAAAAGCTGCCTTTGAAGAGCGTAAACACCTGGGGATAAGTCAGAAGGGGTCTACAGAAAAATCTTACTACAGATTCGTAGCACAGGCAGCTCCCTGGGCTTTGCTACAGCCCCAAGCGTGTTCCCTCCGAGAGCGGCCAGTCCGCACGATGCTTTGCAGCGCAGCGGCATTTCCACAGCAAGGCATTGATCAGGAGAAATAACTAATTTTTGCATATGCAAAGCCAGCTCGAACGCCGAAGTATGAAACGTGCTTTGCCTCGTCCTACTTAACGTTGCCACAAATCTTACTAATGGTCATAAAAGCCCTCAACACTCTCTTCTCCTAACACCCTCACCCCTCCACGTGGCTCCGTTATTTTTTCACCTTCTGAATTAAATGAGAGACCAGGTCTAGGGGGAGTGCTTTTAAGTCAAGCTCACAAATATTTCTGTCAGCCCCCGATTCTGTTCCACCTACTGGCATCACGACTGAAACCCACCTGTGTTTGTAGAGATAAAGCACAAACCCTGCAATAATCAGGGCTATGAAAGGCACAAGAATGGCAGCTGCCACAGAACTGCTGTTTGATGCAAAATGGTGTCCTATTGATTCTGGATCATTTTCCATCATGCTGATGTCTGAAACACAGCAGAAGTAAATGCATTTCAAAACACCGCTGTGGGAAACGGGGTTTGCTTGAGTTACAGGTTACATCTTCAACAACACAGCAAGGTGGTTACAAGTGTTGCTGCAAAAGGTAATCAAAACCTTCTGAGCTGCGTGAAGAATGGTTTGGAGATCTAGCCTAGCTTAGATGTCATCATTTATTTAGAAGTGCAATTAAAGAGAGATGTAAATAGATTTATCTTGCCAAAATGCTCCAACTTGGATGCTTAAAGTTAGGCTTTAAGGGAGACTTTCAAAGGCTGCAATAACGAGCATCTAATTCTCCACAAAGGTGACAAGACTCCAGGGTGAGATTCCAAAAATCCGAAGAGATTGGAGAGCTCAAGCCACATTTTAAGAGATATTTAGGAGCTTAGACCTCGGATCATCTAAGCTCTCAAGTGCCTCTGTGATTTCTGAAAGTGAGATGGAGACACTGTTTGTGGTAGCAATGGGACTTGGGCTTTTAGGTCGGATATCTGGCAACATGGAGGAAAGAAGTGTCCAGCTGCTCTCTGTGGCTCCAAACTCCTTCTGTCTTTGAACAGAAACCCATTTATTTAAATGCCTCACTTTGTTCCCAGATTAAAAATTTTCCTCTAGTGTTGTTCATCTCCCACAGATCTCACGCTGAGGATGGGTTTAGCCCCCCCTTGCCAGAACATCCAGTGTTCAATGTCCGTAAACCCCAGCCAGGGCAGAGCAGCTGTGTCCATCGTACGGGGAGGAACTGGAGAGGAGAGAGGAGCAAGGTGCAGGGTGGAAGTGCTGCCGGGCCACGGGGACCTCCTCCTCCTCCTCCTGCTCCCCGCACAGCGCGGCACCGCTCTGCCTCAACCGTGAAGAAACAGAAGCTGTTTCAGGTGCCACCATCTCCCACCCCCCCGGGGTACAGAGATGTGAGGGCACCCCACTTCTCTACCCCAGTGCCCGGTTTCGGTTTTGTGAGCTCCATTATAGATGATGTGTGGAGAGGAGTGGGAAAGGGTGAGGTTAAACCTGATGGTTCAAAACCATCTATAAAGATTTGGTCTGGCAGGGCTGAAAATTAAAGCCAGGGACAGGAGAAACGTTTCCTGTTTGAAAATCTCCACTACCACCAAAATCTAGCTTTTCGCAATCAAGGGAAAAAGCAGTGATCAGAGGAACTTTACCAAGTCTCTGAAGGCCAAACTGCCCGAAGCCTTTGCCACGCACAAAGCCCTGGTACACAAACGTGCCGCTTGACGACTCTGATGAGACCTGCAATGACAGGAGAGCAGAGATCAACAGATTTGTTCAACACTTCCCTGGGATTTTAGCACTCGTCTTGTCACAGTCTCTTTCAAGTTCATGCACAGCATTAATTTGATTCAATTCCCCACAAAATCGTGGCATTCTTTAAGAAGTCTGACTGCCCAACTTGTTAAGACTCTCACATCTCAAAGGAAGAGGGGAGGAAAAAAAAAAATCTTGTTTGCAATAAACTACAGAATCTGCTGCTGATTCAACAGGGATAGCGAAGGCTCTGGGCTACAAGTGGCCATGGGTCAATCAGATGCATGTTTCTTCTAAGCTCCAGTGGGTCTCTTAAGGGCATGGGAAATTACCAGACACAGAAATTGGGGTGAGAAGTTGACTCCATAAGGGAAGATTAGCTCTTCTAGCTTGATGCTTAACAGATATAAAATGTTAAAATGGAATTAATCACGTTGGCTTCTCCTTTAGTGTTATCTGGAAGACTTACAGATTTTAAACCACAGGGCAATAAACCCCCCCATAGAGCTGCAAGGGAGCGTGGAAGAGCCGACTGCCACGTAACGTTATCTCTTGCGATGGAAGAGCCCCCAGTGTCCCCTTCAAGCGAGCAGGTCACTGGAGGACAGCAGCCTCATCTTGCCACCATCAAGGGAGTTATTCCCTCAGCTTCAGCGAGAGAAAAGCTGGGGTTGAGAGAGCAACGGGAGTTGTGTGGGTGGACTTTGTGTATGAGATGCCCGTGCACTTACATGTCCATCTAGAGCCCATTTGTCATTTTTGAATTTGTTGACAAAAATCTCCACTGGCCCTGTTATCTGGTAAACCTGGAGAAGCAGGTGCACATCTTCCTTCTTGTAAACACCTGAAAAATAAGTGGCTTTTAATCACTAGATCACAAGGACGCTTTCTGAGTTTGAAGTTACTAACTTTCTACCTGAGAAAGTAATCACCTCATCATCTTACAGTGGACAACAACAACTCCCACCAGCCCTGTCAGTGGGATGCACCAGGAGACACCCCACAAACACACAATCCCACCTCCACCGCCCAGGATATTAAAGACGTTTTGCACATGGGAGGAGACTGTTAACGTTTAGGTTACGCTACTGGATCAGTATGAACCTTGTGCTCCACGGAGGGCAGGGACGAGGAGCACTCGTGGCATTTGATCTTGTTTATCTTAAACTATGAGTCCATCACCCCAGCACAAAGGGAACGGACGATGGACGGGGCTGAGCTGCCTTTCACGTAGAGCCAAAGCAAACCCAGGAACACGATTTTGTTTGTCTTGGTCCCATCAGAGATTGGAGACTTCACAGCTGGGTGGTTCTGTAAAGCTCTATCAGAACATGAGCACGCTGCCCCTTGCTCTGTGAGACCACCTGAGACACGGGGACGTCCCTACAGCTGGCCACGTCAGCTCCCTTACCAGACACCTGGAGCTCCACGCCGCTGTGGTCTATCAGAGTGGCATTGACTTTACTGGTGGCAGGATCGAAGCTAGTGACAGACAGCATCGCAGGCTGCTTTTTCCCCATGTATTCATAGGAGCCTTTCCAAAGGGAATTCCTTGCAAACACGTCAGCAGGCACTAGGAACCGCAGCAAGTGGGGATGCAGAAAAACAAGGGCATCGCCATTTATTGCCATTTTTCAGAAATCAAAATAGAGCAAATTTCTTTCTCTGAATGCACAAATACGTATTTAAATATCTCAAATCCCACCCACTCTCTGTGTTATCACCACTGAGTACAAAGCCAGAGAGAGGAGAACAATCAAGCTGATGACTTCAATTTCGTTGTTTTGACAAAAAACGTCACTGAAGTTTTAAAAACAAACCAACCCCCAAAATAAAATTTCTTAGGAAAAGCAAACAAAAGCCTTTTTTTTTAAAAAAAGAAACCCAAAGGTCTAATGTAAAACATCCTAGAGGGCTCGAATCTCCGGAGTGCCCTGGGGAGGGCCGTGGATATTGGTACCCAACTCCCTTACGGCTCCCGTCCGTTCTCCAGTCAAGCATGAGCAGGATTGGGCACGCAGGCTGCTTTCACCAGTGCAGCAGTTTTAAGATCTGCAAGGAACAGCCAGGTTTCCGGCTGCTCCGGGGAAGGGGATGGACCTGGTAAGGTCCAGGTCTAGTACTAGCGCGTCCCACGGAAGAGCCAGCCCTGCTCCCGTACCTGACACCCTGGTGAGCGGTGGGTCCCGCGCGGTGCCAACGGGCCTTCCGCTGGGGCGGACATCAGCTGCAAGAGAGGGGCAAACCACGGCCGGTGAGCACTGCGGCGTCCGACACTGCTGGCACACTGCTGGTGTGCTGGTGCTAACAGAGGACAGCCTTTGGCCGGCATCGCTCGCACATGGAACGTGCCTGCACGTCCCTGTGTACGAGGGCTTGGGGCAGGGTCCTGCCCAGCCTGCTGAAACAGCACAAAGCTTTCATTTACTGCGCGTCCTTTCATTTACTGCGCGTCCTTTCATTTACTGTCCTCCCCTGCCATCTGCTCCAAACCAAAGCCTCCAGAGCGCGCTACCATGCTCCACGAGAGCCACGCAGCTTTACGTCAAGATCAGACCACTACGCCTTCCTGATCTAAGACTTCGAGGTACGTAAAGAACAAGCTTTATCTTGTGCAGATGCTTCTAGATCTAACCCATCAGGCAGAAAATCCCCCAGCTCTGTCTGCCCCAGGACCCGCACAGGACCCTGCGAGAGCCAGCCCAGCCACGCACACACACCACTCCTGGTGCAGGTCCAAGAGAAAACCAGTTTCCTCTCGGGCTGCAACGCTCCCCCCTCCCTGCAGAGGTGCAGGCAGATGCAAGCCCATGGTCGTGCTGCTCAGAGCTTTTACCGAGGCAAATCGGTGGTTTTCCTGTCCAGCTGCCATCTGCTTTGCAGGTCCGATGCTCAGATCCTCCGGTGAGATAGTACCCGCTCTGACAGGAATAGATCAAGGTGTAGCCCAGAGATGGCAAATCCAGAGCACCGACGTTGGCGTGGGAGGGGGTCTCCGGCTGCTTACAGTGGTGAGCTGAAAGGCACAAGGGAAACGAGATGAGAGACCTTCCAGCCGTACACAGAAAGGCAGAAGAGCGACGCCATGATGTCAGCAGGGACAGAATTCTCTTAGAAGAGCTTTTTTCAGCAAAAGCTTTCTCTGCTCACTGAGGGAGACAATGCCATGCCTGGATTTTTCCAGCTGGATGAATTAATGAGACGCTTCCCGTACTTCGCTGGCTAGATTGCTCTTTCTGCCTAAAGTTCTCAGGGGATCCTTCACTCGGTTCCGGGTTCCCTGACCTGAAAATCAGGCTCCACCACCCCACACCTTTTAAGGGAGAAAAATCAAAACCAAATGATGCTAAAGACATCTTTCTCCTTCCTTTCAACTCTGACCCCAGAACTGCATCCCAGGTCTATCTCCAGACCAAAAACTGCTTTTACAGGTCATCTAGACCCAGTGAATTAAGCCAGTGACTCCAGTGAGAGCTTTACAGATCTGGTTTTGTATAACCTCTCTTCATAGCACCACCATCCTACTAATAATTTGCACCTACCTGTCCACAGCATCACACAGCAAGTCCTCAAGTGTGCAATAGTCATAAATTCCTATAATTGCTCAATAACTCTCAGGATTTGGCTCACAGAAATCGAGGCTGAGCTTGTCCAACTCCCTGCCACCAGAGCAAGCGTGCGCCCGCACCGCTCTATCAGGTCCTGTTGTAAATGTGTCACCACTTTCCTTGAGAAGTTACGACACAAAATGAATAAATCACAGAGCCGGGAAGCTCCCTCTCACCCACGCCGTAAATTTGCCCTTTCTGTAGCTCTCAAACCGCTCATGAATGAAAACAAATCCTTGGCAGCCTTCATGAGGTATTATCTTCATCCTTGTTTTACAGGAGATGAAATACAAAAACCCAGAAAGCTGAAAGACTAACCCAAACTCGCATGGTCCGGCAGCCCCAGCTGGGAGGCGGCAGCTCAGCGCTCATTAGCCGTAACTGGATCCAACTCCGCGCTGCGGATGGAGAAGGCTTTACACAAAACCTACAGGCAACAACTCAGTAGTCCTTGCTGGCACGGGTAAGCCAAAACCATCCTCCGTTTCAAGGCACCTAGTGCCAGGAGCAAAATCCCACGTACAGCCGCAGCTGCATCCCCGCAGTCTTCCCATTCAGGAGAGGGAAGCCTGTGAATTTGGGGATGCGCTCCCACCTCCAAGGCGAGGAGCAGGGAAGGGCAGCTCCTTCCAGAGCAACCGGCCCCCTCCTCCCCCGATGGCACCTTGTCAGGGTTTGTGGAGGCGGGTGTCCCCGATGGGCTGCCAGCAGAACGAGCACCTACAGGGTTTGTTAGCGGAAAAACACCTCACCAATAAACCACCTCGCAAGGGAAAGGGAAAAGCTTTTTAATACTTCCAATTCAGAGGCCGTGATGGATATTACCACTTAAATACATTAAACTCCTTCTGGTATAGCAGGGAAAAGATGATGGACAGCTTAAAAGAAAGAGCAACACGTTATTAAAGATGAAGAGGAACACTGCTCTGCTGCAGAGCCCTTCTGGCTAAATGTTACCCTCGGTCCCTGGAGTGGGAGCTCACATCTTGGCCATCAAATGTGGTTTCAGCAGCACAAAACAAAGCCCTACCTGAAACTATGTGTCTGAGGAAGGGACAAGTAAAAAATCTTATCTGAAACCAGAAGTGGCTGCTGGTGTAGTCATGCCAGGAGAGAAGTGATTGTGTGATCTCCCTTTTCTTCAAGAACAGTTTTTCTCAGAGCTCTCCCCCAAACTACCAGCTCTACAGAGCCAGCAGTTCGCACGGTGAAGCACAGCACCAAACCAAGGCCAGAGCAGGACTAAAGGCACCGGTTTCCTCTGGCAAAGCCTCTCCCCAGACTTACGGACGCAGTCCGGCTGCACGCCGCTCCACGTCAGGTTGGGGAGGCAGGTCCTGGTGGTGGAGCCCTGCAGCAGGTATCCCTTCTGGCACTTGAAAAAGATGATGCTTCCCACCTGTTTCAATAGGAGATAAAACACAATTTCCAGGGCAACGTGAATCGCCGATGCATATCGTGCAAAAGTACTTCTGTAATTTTCCATCTTCTGTATGCTGGGGAGGGCAGTCACCTGCCGGAGCCTGGTGTGGAGAAAGCTCTCAGAGCCCCTGGAAAGCTGCGGCCTTAAACCGTGCAGGGAGTTGTTTCCTTTAGGGATAGAGGCACAGCTGCTTTGTCTTTAAATATACCCAAAGCCAGCATCGAACATAGGTGCTATTAGAATGGGCTGAAAGTTTTGCCAAAAGGGATATTCAGTAGAACTAGTATCAACAAACATTCTGTAACTATATTATAAATGCCAATTTGGACTGCGAATAGCAAAAAGGATCACAAAAACAGACTTTACAGCATTTTTGAGGTATGCTTACTTTTTTGCATTTCATTTCAACCAAATTATTACTCTTTCAACCAAACCACTACCGTATAATGGAACTCACTCTCTGCTTCAGACAGGTCGGCAGCACCATGCTGTTTGGCTGTGAGCCCCGTTACCGCAACTGGATTTGCTTTAAAACCGGAATATGCTGAAATAAAATTGCCAAGCGGGGCTTCGAGTCCCTTTCCCATCCTCCCTAGTACGGCTGTACCATGCAGACCCCTTCCTCGCTGACCCTGCGGACGGGTTTTATCACACAGTCGCTCCCGGACTCCGAGGGGGCAGCTGTGGTCCCCGGGGTACCACGGCCAAAGGCATCGCTTCCCCGTGCCACGCTGCTCCCACCACCACCCCGTCCCCTGCGCGAGCACCCGAGGGGACTCCGCTACGGCTTTCTTAGGAAAAGCAAACAACTCTTACAGAAGGCAGACTTACGGTATCTCGGTATTAACTAAAAACTAGAATTAATTCCATAAAACCTAGGATTAAGATAACTAATTAGCAGCAAAACTGAAAAATCTGCTCTGGTAGGAGCAGCCCCATGGAATTAACTATCCCAGCCCCGCGCCCAGCTCCATCTCAGCAGGGAAGAGGCACCCGCAGGGACGGCAGCGGAGGCTGGAGATGGAGCAGCCCATGGAATTGCTTTGGTTTTTTTCTCTCCACTGATTTCACACTGTACGGGAGCTGAGATTAAGAAAACCACCTACAGAATTTGGTCTGAAAATGAATGTCTCCAATGTGAATACTAATTACACTAATAACTATTAATTAGCACCGTACTTAATATCGTAAATAATGCACTGCTAGTTAATCCTGTACAAACGCACTCTGAGGTCTAACAGCGCACGCCGGGATGTCCTGCTCACGGGAGGACACGTTAATCCACGTCCGGACTCAGACACAGCCTAACCACAGCAAGTACCGGGGGACGCGGGGGGACGCGCAGCCGTGACGGTACCTGGTAGCCCTGGGAGTTGTTCTGCATCCCGAAGAGCGGCACGCCGGGGTCCGCGCACGTCGTCAGGCTGGGGTCTTAAAAGAACAGAACAGAGGCAGTGTTTTAAAGCAGCGGTTGTGAAAGCCACCTCAGAGCTCTGCCTTCCCCGGCTCTCCACGCAGAAAGATCCTGCTGCGCCTTTGCAACAAGAGAGAAGTATTTTGCTCCAGAAGGAATGCGTAGCAACAAGGACAAATACACGGATCTTTCCGTTTCCTAAATCCCTGACTGTTGCAACACAAACTAACCAGAGGCACTCTGTCACCCAGGAGAAAACCTAAGAACATAAATCTTGTGTCAGGGTAAACTCCCTTCCCTTCCCCGACTCTCCAGGTGATGAGCGAAGCCCCCGGCTCACCAGTGCTGTGCCCCCCGCTGCCACTGGCCACCCCCTGCACCGAGGTGGCCCTGTCCTCTCCCGTGCCCTGGGTCGGTGCCTTCGTCCTTCTGGGCTCAGCTCGGCCCTCACTCGCACGCTCACCGTGGAACCTCGCGATTTCATAGGGACAGATGGGGGCTGGAAACTTTAATGCATCTCAGATACATAATCTCTCTTTATGCTTTGTTTGGTCTCAATCTACCAGAAGATGAGCACACACAATTCAGTGGGAATGCTCCTCTTCCAGCATCTATCACTTTTTTTCTCCCCCAGCATGTCGACAGTAGCACGGCATCGATGGAACTAAGGCAGAGATGCATCACATTAATACCAGCATCCCAGAGCGAGCAAAGGAAACTGAAGCTTCTGTCTGGAAGGCGGTTCAGCAGCAGCAGGTTTCCTGCTCCCTGGGATCCCAGGAGGAGCTAAGCGGCGATGCTGGCCACAGGGATGCTCCGGTACCTGGCCAGGGGTAGCTCCGTTAGCAGGGAGCTGGAGCATCCTGGGATCTCAGCGCAATCAGGTGAGGGTCTGCTCTGGGTTCCCAGCCTTCTTTCTTCAAAACTTGCTCAGCACTGCTACGAGAAGGACCATAAGCCCCACAGCAAACCCTTCTCTACACTTACTCGAAATACTCCAAATAACAGGATTGTGTGAGACAAGAAATAAACTAAGAAAAGTCTCGACAATCCAACCCAGTGGGGCAGAAGTGGCCCGGCACTACAGCCTGCAGCTATGGGACATCAGACTACAAGTTCTGTACCTAACGGCACGGCTGTTTAGTTTTATGCCTTTATTCCTCGTGATCTGACTAATCTGTCTCTTCGCACGGAAACCTTAGGCACTTATTGGTGTCGTCCCCAGGTCCTTGGAGCTGCGGTGAGTAACTAAACAAGGGATACACACTGCGGCCGACTCGGGGCTGCGGCACACAAGCCAATTCATTTTCCATCATTTGGTTCTGCTGAGCTATTGTCATTTGTCACCGATGCAGTTGCCATGGAAGCCCCCAGATCAACCAGTGTCTGAAATAAATAAATAAATAAATAAATAAAGAGCCCCATCGCCGGATGAGGCAGCAGGCGATGGATGGCAGAGGGTGCAGGGCAGAGCCTCCGTCTCCTGGTTGCATTGGGGGGTCTGCGGTGCTGGCAACCTAACGCATCGCCAAAATGGGTGAGAACGGAGTAAATACAACGCTTTGGGTTCAGCTGCTTGTGTCAGACTGGCCTTTTGGGTCAAGGTGGTGTAGACACACACGTCTTCTCCCTTCTCATGGTTTGTTTTGGGGAGACAAACGACATCTCATCAGCGACACAAACTGCTGTATTTGCTGGGTTCAATCATGGACGGCTCCGGAGGGCTGGGTGCCACCTACGTGCCACAAGATCCCACACAAGGATTTGCAAGAAGGCGATGAAGCATTTAGGGGCAACATTTACACCAGCAGGCAGGTGCTCCCAACTCTTCCCACGTGAGAAAGCTCCTGGTGAAATCAATAGGACACTTGGAGGCTCAGGCCACGAGTATTTTTACATCACTGTAACTGGTGATGCATTCAGATGTAGCTAGACGGACTGAAAACCGTAGGGAAGAGCCTGAGATCTGTTTCTGGCCCAGATGCCCACATGAGGTGATGATGGTGGTGTTCAGGCAGACAGTTAAGGTAACAGCACACAGCCCGTGCAGTTTATCACCGCGGGAGTCCTGGAGTTCAAGGATGTAGCCAGAGTTTTAAATAGATGAAGAATGCTGTGACTAGTGATGATTATCCACCTCCCAGAGCTTTCAAAGGGTTCAGGAAGCCCCAGAAAATGGGCACCTGAAGAACACGTGGAAATTTCAGCCTGAATCCCAACACTGCAGCAGGCAAAGCGATTTGTAGGATTTTGATCTCTGTATACAGCACCTTCGTACTTGTAGGAGATGCTTTTCTGCCATTCTGGGCATAATTCAAAGGCAGCAGAGAACATAAGAGCTCTCGTGCAGCCTTTAGGCAGAACTCTGTTTTGCTGCAGCATCTGTGAGCAGAAGAGCTCCGCTCCGCAGCAACCCAGGGCTACTCTCTGCGGTCAAATTGCATTTTCAGTCCCATCGCTGATAACAATACTGTGCATCTCCAGAGAGCAGTGTGCGGGGCTGGAGGTTCCAGAGGAAGCCTGGCAGCAGCCCAGAGCCCAGCACGGTGCAAAGACAACAGATCTGGTGGTGGTGGGGCTGTAGCAGCGTTAGCACGGTGCAGGGCGTGAGCGCAGGCGCAGCATCGCGCTGGTGCACTGCCAGCGTCCCCAGCCCAGAGGTAACGCAGGCAGCACCAGCCTTGGGGACCTCCGTGCGGCGCTGCCCTCCGCACGCTCTCACACCTTATGGCCCAGGTTCCAACATTAACCTGGAAGTTCTGCAGAGGGATTCTCCCTCCGGCCCACCAGCAGCCCAAGCACAGCGCTGAGGAGCGGTGACAGGGAGCAGATCGTCTTCCTCGGATGCACTACGTATTCACCGCATCGGGGGGAGGAAATGATGGGGACAGGCGCTGAATCTAAGCAGTAAGCCCCAAAAGGAGGAGATGGGCTGTTCACCACCAGTTAGTACACACAAACCAAAAGCATGATCCCTATATATTCTGATTTTCAGGGGAACAAAGTGCTAATTTCTGCAAACCTAGAGAAGAAAACCAACTCTGCTACAAACGGAAAGGCAAGGTGACCACTCAAAGCTCTTTGCTAGTAGATGGAAGACGGAGGAGTCTCCCCTTACCTATGCAGCTGGGCTGGGTCCCGCTCCACGTCCCATCAGACTGGCAGAACCTCCGGGCTGATCCCACCAGCACGAGCGGGGCTAAGCAGGAGAAGGAGACGGAAGAGCGGTATGTGAAGCCTCTGTCCTCCCTCCTGCCTTGAGCAGGTATCCCCGGGTCGCCGCAGAACACAGCTGCAACAGGCAGAGACACGGGCAGATTGCGATGAACCTCCTCAAGAGCAAGCGATGTCAATCAGCTAAAGCCGGCTCTAACTAATGGCCCAAAGCTTACCACTCCCTGCCATCAAACTCTGTGACTGACTAGGGAATTAGCAGTGGGAGAAGGCATTGTTGGCTACTTTCCTTCTAATTCGCTCTTTTTGTCAATTGCTGTTAATTAACTTCCACCTTCTCCCCATCTTTTCTTTTTTCCTCTTTTTCCCCTACCAGCATGCTTAGCTTTAAACTGTATCTCTAATTGCACGATGTCAAATTGCTATATGGTTCCATGTCACACAGAAAGCCCACTAATTATACAAGATCCAGGGAAAGGTGCAAAGAACAGAGTGAGGGCTTTGTATGATTTAATATGAAAATGGCTATTGTGCAGCTGCCAGCCATTCAGCCAAGAAAAGAAACTCCAATCTGCCTTTATCATCATGAGACATTTAACTAATTTTTTTGCATTAGCCATTGTATCAAGCACACAGGTTTCCACCCAGCCAAAGCTCTGCCTTCACAAAACATTCCTAACTTCTGCCGCAACAACGCGGTGCCTTTTGCCAAAGGTTTCTTTCCTACGGCCTTTGGCAGATTCAAGACCCCTGAGCGCAGGAGACTCAGTTGCTGGGGAGACACACGGACAAACGGCCAGTTTTAAAGCTGCACGCTGGACAGGAACGTGCAACGTGCAATCTTCGGACTTGTTGCAAACGTGACCTCACACCTCCGTCACACGAGGTGGAGTGAGTGACTGCGTCCCCGCGGCCACTACTGCCTCCGTTACAGAGACGGCAAACCCAGACTCCCAGCAATTCAGCTGCTGTCAGAGGTGGGGAGAACATTCACACTTCTGGCTACAGGCACACTGAGCATCATCCTGCTTTTGTCCTGGTGTGCAAAACTGACTCCACTTAACGTAGGACTTCTCTCGGGCTTAGGTGTAGGAAGCACAGCAACCAGATATTTAACCTCCCGCATACTCAGAATGGTCCATCTGAGAAACTGCCAGGCAAGGCAGGAGACCAGAGATGTTGGAGAGAGACCATCAGACAACTGGGTTTTAATCATAGTCCTCCACCCACCTCGTGGGTGAAGACGCAGACGGCTGCCTACTCACGGAAGCACTGGGGAATTTCCCCGCTCCAGGTCCCGTTCCCCTCACAGGTCAGCACAGCGGGCAGGGAGAGCTGGTACCCCTCCAGGCAGGCGTAGCTCACGCTGGAGCCCCAGCTGAAATCTGAGCCCACCACTTTCCCGTTGGGGATGGCTTGTGGGGATTTACAGATGATAGCTGAAGGAAAAACAAAAGCACGCTCAGTTCTCTTGACTTCTCAGTACACTGATTTCCATTAACAAGCAAATTCACGTAGGATCAAAGTTATACTCCGCTCTCAAAGAGCACCTCCTGGGACTGGCCTAGCAGGGGGCTGTACACACTTTTCCAGCTGTGCCCGTAGTTGTAAACCCCAGGATTTTCCTTTGAAGTTTGGAGTAAACCAAGTCCCAAATTTCAAAGTCAGATTTCTGAGTCTGTGCTCATTTCCAGCTGAAGGTAAGAATCCACCTTGACTTAGCGTGAAAACTCATCTCAGATTCCTTGAAAGATTCATACATTTTGGACAACCCGGCTGAGTTTCAGATTAGCAGTTGAATCAACAACCAGTCGGTATTTCATCTACTCTAGGGTGTTTAAATATGACATTTTTGCAGTGCTTTACTCTTCAGCTCAGGGGAGCACTGGGAAAGATGCTAAGCTCATGCAAATCAGCCTGGGCTCCAGACCAGGCTCCGGCCACGTTCTGTATTATTCCTGCAGCATTAGCTCAGCAGAGAGACCGAGAGGAATGTAAGAATCGCTCTTTACAGCCTCTGAAGGAGGATGTTTGGAGTGTATTTGGAAGTTTCAATGTGGTCTGCATTTATATCAGAATCATGACAGGTGAATTTTCCAGATTGCCTAAGCAGTACACAGATGCTGCTACAAGCCTTATCTATAGCTTGGTGGGCGAGTAAAACATTCGCAGAAGAGATCCAGCTTGTCCTGCAACCACTCTATCATTTCCCTTTCCTATCTCTGAACTACAGAGGCAATCTCACAACTGAGAAATAATGAAAGGAGTTGGAAGAAACATTTTTCAGATTTGTAGATGATGCCAAAAAGCGTGTGCTTGCAAAACACAACTTTTCATTTGAGTTTGATCTGGGTTTTTGAAGAGTAAGTCACTTAACTCTCTGCGCTTCACTCTTCCTTCTCTATTAGGGGGACAGCAGCAGCTGCCTCCCTCCCAGGCATACTGTGACGACTGCCAGGCCTAAGGACAGCAAGGTGTTCACGCCGCGTTGACAGAAGTGCCATAAACACGGGATAGACTGAACAACGGGACTGAGAAACTCCCAGGCGGGCTCCTGGCACTATGCAGGAGGTGCTGCCTGTCACCCTGTCCCAACTCACACAAAGTTTGTGGCCTGTAAAACCTGCACTCTCCAGTATTTATTTACAGCAACCGGTCTTACCCTTGCAGGCAGGTTTGGTGCCATTCCAGGTTCGGTCTTTCGTGCAGGTTAGAGAAGATGCCCTGTCTGACTCCATCATATAGCCAGGCGTGCACTGGAACACCACCGTTCTATTGTAGGTGAAATCACTGCCCAGCCTAATGCCGTTGGCTGGCACACCGGGGTCACCACAGTTGATCACTGCCAAAGAAAAAGGAAGAAGCGTTTCTGGCCGACCGTCCCTCGTCTCACACTTCTGGAGCTGCAATAACTAGAAGCCTGATGGTCCTGAGCAGTTTTCAAGGCAGGATGTAATCCCGTGGTGGTGCAGAAGGCAGCATTCATAGCACAGAGGATCTGGAGAGTGGCACTAGCTACGGAGCCGGCTGGGCTACAGCACGTAGAGAAAACTTTGCTTCTACTCAGCAGAGTGAGCAGCGATCTTAATGGCACATTAAGACCTTGCAAGAAGAAGTATTAACACACATTAAACATTAAAGAAAATCTGGGTCAAACCTGGGCTAGCTGGGAGCCAGTTTGCCCGCAACACCCCCTCCTCTCTTTACCCTAGTTTCTGTCTCTTACGTAAGACCACATTTGCCATCATCCACGTTCCCGCTGCAGGCACCTGCGGGCGGGAGCCGTCGGGAAAGGCAGCACGTTCCCTGCGGGATTCTGAGCCGGGGCTCTGCCCACGCACGCCCCAGTGCCGGCAGGCAGGAACGCTCACGTTCAGCAGCAGCCCCGGAGAGCTGCTCCAGGTCGGCTGACATCTACTCCTTAAAGTTGTTACAGAACTCCCTTCATCCAACTGGAAAAAGAAACCAGACCCAAAGCAAGAGTTTTCCATTAGGTACCCGGAGAGATCACAGGCTGAGCGACTGCTGCTGCCGCCAGACAGTTTAGCCGAGTTTCTCAACACGGCACACGCGTGTGCGCACATCTACAGCGAGCGTCCAACGTGCCCTGACAACCCGTCCCCAGAGCCTGGCAGCATCGCTCAGCTCACCTTCCAGGAATCCATCCCAGCGCTCACCTGTACACTCTGGACTGGTCCCAGTCCAGGTCCCGTTCACCGTGCAGTGCCTGCTCAGCACTCCTGTGGAGTAATAACCTTCCCGGCACTGATATATAATGGAACTGGAGAAAATCAAGCCGTCGTTAAATATAACCCTCGCGTTGCTAGGGGTTCCTGGGTTTCCACAGGATATAACTAGAAAGCAAAATGGCAAAGTTAAAAAAACCAACAACCCACCAACGAAACAACAAACCAACCACAAATACCAACCCCCAAACAAAAACCTAAGGGTTTCATCCTGCAATTCACTGTTCTCAATAAAAGTAAGATTAGCTGCAAAGCTCCTGGATCAGCTCAGACACAACAGACTATTCCGTGGAAAACCAGCCCCATCAATCCAGCAGGATCCCAACCACCACTCCCCAGCTCGGAGCACAGGCTCCACCTTGCCAGGCGGCGAGTCCCAAGGCTGCGGCCAGCATCCCTGGGGCAGAGGACTGAAAAACCCCTCCACCTCTGCAGCCAGCCGGTCCCCGAAGCCCCAGCCCCACTCCTGTCCCGGGGGGATCCTGCAGGTCACCCCCAGAGCCAACCTCCTCCTGCCTGCTCCTCCAGGCTGAAGGAAGAACTCGTGTCTGCCTGATGCAGAGCTCTCATCCTGGCTTTCAATTCCGTAGCTAGTCCTACGGCAGGTGTCGACATCCAGGTCCCTCCATCTTCCAGGAGTTTGGAGCACGGACCTGAGCGTGTCGCTTTGCCCCCAGCCCCTTCGGGAAGCGGACAACATTGTAGAGTTCAAAGGAATGAAAGCAGCAAGGGAGCCTGCTGCTCCCTCGCTGTGGCATTGCTCACTGCCCAGCTATATCCAATTATGCTTTCAGAGGAGGGAGAATATTGTGGGAATACAATTATAGGTTTGTCAGTGCCCAAGTTTTATGCCTAAAGTACCTCAGCACCGCAGCAATAAAAGGGCATCGGAGTGAATGGTGGTGCACAAAGCCCTGTCATGACAAAATAAGCACCTGCAATAATTGCATCCAGCCCTCATTTACTCTGAAATTACAGGACATAAAAGAAAATCACATGAATCAAGGAAAGGCTTAAACTGCATGCTCCCAGCTCTGTGACAGGGAAATTCCTCCCACCCCTCCCCAGCAACATGCCCCAACCTCTGCAAGAGCATCAGTCTGTGCAGGCACAAGGTGTCCTGCTCCAGCCCCGGGACTCCTCCCCAGCACCCCCCCAGTATCGCCAGCCCTGCTGCACGGGAAACACAGCTTCAGGCCCCAGCAGAAAAGGCCACCAATGCAAGGAGAGAAGTCTTCCTCTGCCTGTTGCTTAGTTTGCTGACAGCCTGTTAACACAGGAGCTCGTTGGAGGTATATCTGTTGGACAGGAGCAAACTAATAACCATTCTGGACTGTGTGCACAGAACCTCTGCGCGGCACTAAAACCATCCGAGGTGCGCTCTCGTTACAGATTTCTCATGCAGCCAGCGTCTCTGTGATACACGGTGTCATTTCCACGGATGCTGGGATAAAAGTCAGATTCTATCAACTCAGAAAAAGCTCTAAATTACTATCGTACTGCCTGCCCATACATCAGTTGTTCTCCCCTGCCCAGCCTCCTCCACCTATGCATGTGGCCAAACACACACACAGGTGACCCAAAAACCATTACTGTTGTGGCTACAAGGAGACTCATGGAAATGGTTTAATCGCAGCGTGCATCAGCTGGGACCTGTATAGGCTGGATATAAAAGAAGCCATAAATGTAAGGATGAAAGGTTTGAACTTTTAAAATAATAATTTAAATATAAATAGGATCTGCTCATGCAAGTGAGCAGTAAGTAATTCCCTTTGGCTTCAGCGGGAGATGTAAAATGAATTGGGCCCCAAAAGAAAACTGGTTTTGGCTTTGGTTTTTGAACCGAGTATAAATCTTAAAGAGCCTGGAAGCCCCCCAGTCACACCCACTCACGTCTCCCTAAGAATCTCACACCCAAACATGTTTAAACCAAAGTCAAAATTCAAGAAAATAACCTGAAAATCAGCTGCATCAGATGGGGATTTCTTAGAGTTGCTTCTGTTTTAGCAGGGAAATATTCCAGGAGATGATGCTCAGCTGAAACGTCTGATATGACAAGAAAGGTTTGACTCACTGTTGCAGCAAGGAGCGCGAGGGGTGCTGAGAGCCGGCTCGTCCCGCTCCTCCCACCCAAAACTTGGTGTCTGCCACGTTGCAGAAGACACAACAGACAAACACTGGAGCCCAGACCCTCACAGCCCGACGAGCACACATCCGTGCCAAAGACCCCAGAGCCCTGAGGCCGAGCCCAGACCCCTGCCAGGCTGAGGAGCACGGCACGTCGCTCCTACAGCACCAAACCCCGCTGCTGCTACCGAAACGGCTCAAACATCCCTGGGATGTACTGAGCGTTACAGAACTCCCCTCCTTGGGTTTTCCGGGTTTGTTTCTTTGTCAAAGGAAATTTTGTTCCTACAGTTAGTTTTATGAACTCCTTTTTGAGCAAGCCCCAGGAAAAGCTTGCTAAATGCAGTTAACTCCATCCCCACCAAGAACCTGCACACCTCTGACGCCTGCCCGCAGCAGGCAGCGGGATGGGGTGAGCTCAGCAGGCTCCGAGCTCCTCAAAGTTCAACAGGAGGTGGCACAGTGGGGACCAAACACCTCAAAATGTGTTCCTGAGCCCTCCTGAGAACTCAGCTACTTACCCTAACCTGGGAGCTGTAAGCTCCTTCCAACACTTTATTGCTTCCTCAGGGCTGCTGCGAAGTCAAGGGCACGCTGGCTGCCCCCGTGTGCCAAACACGAAGGGCTGCTGAGCAGAGGGCTCTGGGAGCGACTGGGGCGCTCCGGGAGCGACTGGGGGGCTCCGGGAGCGACTGGGGGGCTCTGGGAGCAACTGGGGGGCTCCGGGAACCAGGGGCTGGCTGCAGCGGGCATGACACCAGGCTGTACGCGCTGGTGCTGCAACTCTTCCCCCTCCAACTCCTCCTCCTAGAGAGGAAGCAATTTTGACTTTTGAGGATGCGTGCTGTGCGTGTGCGCTGGGGCGGCCCGCGAGCAGGGATGTGTGCGTCTGCCTTCTCTCCCGATCACAGCCGGAGCTGTTCCCTGCGATCCCGTCGCTGCTGGGAAGCTTCTGCATGCTGCAAAGTGGCCTCTGCTATATAAAACATCACAAAGCTCAGAGGTGCTCCAGAGCTCAGCAATAATTAATTTGATTCCAATCCATGCTTTTTTTTTTTCCGAAAAGCTTGTGAAGATTCCCCCTTTGCCTCCCTTTGCTTTTTTCCTACGTGTTTTACAGCGAGAAGCTGCTGGGAAAAGGGAATTTCTCCAGGTCCTGTTCAGGCGCTCGGCTCAGAGCTGGTGTTACTTACGACACACTTTAAGTTCCCCCATCCCTGCCCAGCAAACACCTCCCTGAGCACCGCGAGAGGGGCTCGTTTCGGGGCTTTTTCTGCAGGCAGATTTCTGCAAGGAGCAGCAAGCCCTGCTCTTCGAAGCCGCGGCGAGGAAAAGCTGAGGGCTGCTGACTGCTGTCAGCGCACGTCTGACTGTGCTCGAGGTGGCGTGTGAATACAGCGTCCTTTGCGCGCTCCCCCTCCTCTGACCTCATCTTTATAACCACTGGTCCTTCGTTTGGGCTCTGCTGCCATCCGACCGCCCGGCTGAAACACTCTCCTAATGATGTCTGACACATCGGGCAAAACCTCCCGCTGGAGTAAGACACAGCCGAGAGCCTTTGGAGTCTCAAAGCCTTTGCTTCAGGGCTGGTAATTTCCATGCTGTTTAATTTAACCAGTAACCCATAACCCACCTAACCAGGCAGAGAGAGAAAGAAAAAAAAGCAGCTAGACCCAAATCCCAGCCCTGCCACCTCCCACGTCCTCAGCGGTCAAACGCGATCGAGACAAAACTCCTTTTCTTTTTCCAGTGTTCACACTTAAAACAAACACAGTTCTGTCTACTGAAACCGCCAAAAAGCAGCCAGAGCCCCATCGTATTTTGGATGCAGTTTTAATTCACCTGGAGAAAACATGAAAGCCGATGTTCTGCTCAGCTTTTAAGAGGAGGAGGGAGGAGAGAGCAGAGTACGACTGATGAGCCTCCTCCTGCACCACTCCTCAGTGAACGCAGATATGGCATCAGGAAGGAGGAGAAGGAAGGAAAAAAAAAAAAGCATCTAAAATTTCACTTACACTTTAAAAACTTGCTGGAAGTTAAAGCTAAATGAGGCCTGAAATCTGCAATTTTGGAAAGCCAGGGAAGCTGCTCTTACTGGGGACAACAAAACCAAGGCT
Organism: Aramus guarauna; assembly: GCA_013400195.1. Lineage (NCBI taxonomy): Eukaryota > Metazoa > Chordata > Aves > Gruiformes > Aramidae > Aramus > Aramus guarauna. The sequence continues at coordinate 260,269 of VXBL01008309.1, read as the reverse complement.
ACAGAAAAGAGAGCGAAGCAGGAGTCTCAGAAAGAGCCCCTGCAATTAATTTAATTCCAAACCATTTGTACATTTTGGAAAAATCAGTTATGACTTCTTCCTGCCTCCCCATTCCTTTGGTGGTCTTAACAAGCGTTCCAGCAGATAAAAGGTGTCAGGGTTGAGAGCCGATGCGTTTCAAGGTGACCCTCTGCGCAGCCCCGTGCTCCCGTCGGCCGCACGCCCACCCTCCGCGGCTCGGGGCCATACCGGTGCTGGCGCAGGAGGACACCGATGGTTCAACATCAGCCCCTTGACTTCCAACTCAAGCACGTGCTTTGCAGTTGAACCAGTTATGGCCGCTTGGTCTCTCGCTCTCTCCCTCCGAAATGGAGATGACAGCTCCTCTCCCCATCCCTTCTCTTTAAGCTGTGGGATTGGCACGGTGTCCTCTGTACGTCCGCGCACTTACGTGTCCCTCGGCAGCGGGCCCTCATCTCCTGCTGAACGCACTGAGACCCTCTGCGCTCATTTAGCAGCTACTCTGGAGAGCAATTTGCATTGAATTCCCTGGGCGGGCGAGTGCCAGTGACCTGCGAAGCCCCATCAGGCTTCATTTTGCTCAATTTTGGTGGCTGAGAGCAGCGACTGAGTGGCTGAGTCAGAGACTAATGCACCGCCGAGATGCCGAGCGGCTCCGCTGCCGCGCTGGAGCTTTTCCGCATCGGCAGAGATGCCCGTTCCTCCTTCCACGGGCCTGCCTGGGCACTCGGCCCTCATCTTCATCTGCCCTGAATTCAATCCCCCAGTTAATCTCTCCCGTCCCTCTCCTATCAATACCTGCTCCAGAAAGTGGAATACAACACCCGAAGTGCAATCAGAAGAACGCCTTGTGGTGCCTGCAACTCGCCGTGAATCCAAACGACAGGGCCACAGCACACGGCTCATCACCGTAAATTATTTTCCTATATTGGCCAGTCAGCACTTAACATTAAATGACCACGTTCTAGACATAATGTTATTATTATTCAGAAGGTATGAAAAAATATCTGCCAGGGATCTGTATTTTGGTGCCTTTGGAACCTGATGGGTTATTTATCCTGAGATTAATGAACAGAGCCTTTCCACTGGAAGGAAAAAAAAAAAAGAAAAAAGAAAAAAAATAGAATGAAAAAACCCTGAGACTGAGTGTATTAATAACATGATTCAGTGTCTTTTCAATCAAGAGCTCCATCAATTTGGAATAAATTTCCAATTCATCTGTAAACTCTCTCTGAGCTTTTGGCTTTCAAATCAGCTGGAGAGAAGCGCTTGCCCAGGTCTCCTTGCATTTGGTATCCTGCCTTGTTCCGGCTTTTGTTCTTTCCCCAACTGATTTTTAAACACTTTTATAAAACAGTAGCAGTGAGCAGCACAGCTCAGAGAATCCGGCTGGGGGCTTATTAGATTGGATTATAGGGTCTTACTCGATTCCTTCAAATGGAAAAATAAGGGGTTTGGGGTTTTCAAATACGGAAATATGCTTACTGGATTATAATTTGCATTTTGCATTTCTGCTTAATGTAAATGACTCTTGCATGTGCCAGGTCCAGCTTCAACGGAGGTTTGAAGCTATTGACATTTCTCATTCTGCTGAATTTCCTCAACACAGCAACGACGACTTAGTGGTACTGGACCCACAGATCTCACACAAACCGGGGTGTTTCTGCTCACCTGCCTGGACGGGCGATGCAGACCGAGAGTCACCCCTGCGATTCTTGTGGGAGTCTCTGAGCAGCAGTGTTGGGGGACAACTGAAATGGGGACCAGTTCCCAAAGGCTCTTCCTACTCTAAACCTCATCTAGATGTTGGCATGAACCTGAACGGCCTGAAACCGTTTATACCATCCTGGTGCACCCTGCATGGCAGAGCTGGGCACCCAAAAAGGTCATACTCACCCTCGAGCACTGAAACCCTCCCCGCTGTGAGATGTGACCTGCAGATGTTTGGAAAGGGGAGAACTGAGGCTCCTTGGCACACACACAAAATTTGGAGGAAATGCTGAACAAGAGTACTATTTCTCGCAGCACCAGACTGTCCCTGGTAACCGGGAGGGGACAGGCTGGCTGGGCAGCCGTCCCTGCTGCGGAAATTCTGGGGACACCCACGGCAAAGCTTGGCGCGATGCAGGAGAGGGTGTGGGGTTGGAGAAGTACCTTCACACTCCGGCTGCGTGCCGCTCCAAGAGCCGTTGGCTTGGCAGGTCCTCTCGGATGAACCTCGGAGCATGTAGCCGGGCTCGCAGCTGAACCTGACCACGCTGCCCACATCGAAGTCATCTCCCAGCCCAATGCCATGAGAGGGGATCCCCGGGTCACCACACAAGCCCTGGCTGCCTCCTGTCAAGAAGAGAGCACAGTATCAGCAGATTAAGCACATCAGGGGGTTTGGCCCTTCTTCCCTCTCAACCGCAGCGTTCAAAGGGCCAGCACACGGATTTGGATGGCGTGGCTGACTCGATGGCACTCGGACTGGCTCTCAGCAGAGCAGGGAAATTCCAGGCAAAACGTCCCCTGACTCCGGGCGCCCGCTGGTTGCAAAGTATGGCCATAACTCCTGAATCTCAAGATGGAGCCCTCAGCAGCTGCAGCCGCTTTCCGCGGCAGCTGCTCCAGCAGACAGCCGCTCGGTTGCCAGCATCACTCATGTGGACGGTTTCCCTCCAAGCAGAAATTACGACATGCTCCAAGCCACCTCAGCACGCCCTATTGTATTTGCAGAACAAGAAGCTGTTGGGTTTGGAGCAGAGAGGCGGGAGGGATCCAGCTGAGAAACATCCGCTGGTACAAGTTGTGAACGCTTTGAGCTGCCGGCTGTAAGCGAGGGGGACAGGAGGACGGGAGCAGCTGCAGCAGACGCCTCGCAGGAGTTCTCTGGAGCAGGCTGGAGAGATGCCCACCTCCTTTCTGCCTGACACAGGCTCACACCGTGCATACGCCTGTTCTTGGCTTTCTCCGCTAACGATCTGTGTAAACACATCCACCCCCAAGCCAGGAAAGACTATTTCACTCCTGCAGGTAGTAATGACGTTCCCGGGCCTTCTGTGCCTTGTGCAGGTACAGCCTTTGCAGTGGTACATGTAATATAAACCATAATGAGCATATTCATCATCCGGGGAATGTACTTGCTTGTAAAGAGAAGGGGGAGAATGCTCCAGGTTCGGTATTTTCTTTCGCATGAAGACTTATACCAAAGTCTTTTGTTTCATCTTGCAAAACCTGCTGTCGCACTGTAGGGATCTTCTGCACGCGATGGAGAACCTTTGCAGGAGATGATCTGAGCTGTACTCTGCCTCTTCGCTGCTTTTCTAACTGCACTGCCCGAGCCTGGCGTAAAAGAGGAAACGGTGCCCAAGTCCTTGTTGGGTGGAAGTTATGGTTCTGAGGTACTGGTCATTCACCTGGCCCCGCGTCAGAGAGGGGTCTCAAACACCATCAGCCTTGGTCTAAAGCTGCCTCCATGAAGTCATTCAGAAAACTGACGTGCAACAGATGTCAGCAGGAACTAGTCACAGCAATGCTGAATGTTTCCAGAGATCCACCCGCAAAGATGACAGGAGAGACAGTGAAAACCACATGGGGAAAAGGCACGAATTAGAGCAGAAAACCCTTCCGAGCAGCTACAGATCAAGAGCTCTGCAGATACGGCTTCCAAATATGTGGATGACTCCACCCAATGTCTTTCCCCTTCCAAAGCAGAGGTTAAACTTGGTCAAGTGGAGCCGCTAAATCTAAGTGGCATAATTAAAAATTAACACTTGTCCCACATGCTTTGCTCCAGCTAAGTTCTTATTTTGTCTGCCTCTGAGCTCTCCAAGGAACAAGTGATGGGATGGTGTGGGGAGGGCTTTGCACAGCATCCTGCCAGTCCTTCAGCACCCTTCCTTCTACTGGAGGCCAACAGCTGAGATCCCAGCACCCCAGTTTCAGGAAGGCTTGGCAAGCACGTGTCATTGCCTCCCTTTGTCCGTCTCATCAGGGACTTTTTTTTTTTTCCCCCCAGCTTATCAGTTTGTTTTCAATGCAAGACCTTTCTCACTCTGGCACAGGAGTGAGGATGGACTTCTGTTGCCAAACTGCTCTCAGCAGAGATGCTGGTGATGTGGAAACTCATCGTACCAGCTTCCACTCGCCTTGTGCAGACCTGGGACTGCTGTGGTGCCATAACAGCAGATGTCAGGCCCTGGAAAGGGGCCACGTGGGCTTCTTCTATTGGAACGGCATGAGAAAGAGGGTCAGATGCTGCAGTCAGGATGCAAGGAGCTGATTTTGTCTAAGACATGTTCATCCTGTACAGACTCTGCATAGAGAAAACCGTAAAGCAGCAGGCTGCAGCACACCTCCTACCACAAACATGTGCTGCAGTGATTTATTTCTCATCTTGCGAGCCGACTGCTTTACTCTCTGCCAGCGCTTATCATCCAAGTTGCAGGAGACCGGAGAGCTGAGACGCGGTGATTTTCAGAGTCTTCCACAACGTCCCTCTGTAGCAGGTGCATTTCTCCAGCTCAAAGCACATGGGGCTGCCCCCTCGTTGCAGGATAAAAAGGGGCAGCGGAGGATGGGACTGCCCCATCCCCTGCTGCCCGAAGCCCACCTCACCTGAGCAGTGCGGCAGGGAGCCGCTCCAGCGCCCGTCGAGCTGGCACATGCGAGTGGAGTTGCCGATCAGGGTCCGCTTCCCGAGGCAGCTGTACCGGACCACCGAGCCCACGGTGTACTTGTCACCCGAGATCTGAGCGTGGGGTGGGGAGCCGGGGTGGCCACAAGAGACCACTGTAAGAGACAGATGCAACAGCTTCAACTACGAGGGAACTGCCCATGATGCTCGTTCGAAGGCAGACGCACGTTTTGCATGTTTGAGGTCACTGCGTGGGACCTCGGCAGCTCAAACCCACTCGTCTGCCCCAGAGCCCACCAAATACCCGGCGGCTCGTGCCACGGGGCAGGTGTGGCATAGCAGACCTCGCACCGATCTCGTCCTGGGGACAGGAGCTCATCCTGTAACAACTGCCAAGGGTTTGAGCATAAATGCCTAGTCCTGACGCTGACAGGCATTTTGCAGGTTTCTTGGAGAACTCCTCCCTTCTTAAAGTATAAATATTTCCATGCCCACCCTCCCCCCACCCGCTTCCAGCAGCGCCAGGTCCTGCGACACAGAACTGCAATCGATGCCATGTCACACCTCAGCAAATTATCCTGGCGGATTCGGAGCACTGCTCACTCGACCATTGCTAGTAAAAAACCGCCGCTAACAATAATTAATAGGTTTACTTTAGCTTAGCAATCAGAGTGCAGGCAGTAAGGCTGTTGACAAATACCCTGACAGATCTCGGGGCTATTAGACAGGTTTGGATGAGGATGCTGAGCGTAAAGACCGTGCACCACTCGCTTTCTGAAGGAAAGCGTCAGTAACGGAGATCTTCTCTCCCTCTGCTAGAGTCTAAAAATACCAACGCTGGCATTAGGTAGAAAACATGATGTATGTTTCAATAAAAAGGAGAGCACGCGTATGTTTGGGCACGTGGGCGTTGAAATATACTGGTGCAGAGCTGTGACTAAAACCAAGGACGCTTTGCAAGGAAATGGGTTTGATAGCTAATACTTAAACTCACACTGTAACTAACAATTTAATAACAGATACTCCAGCAGACTCAGCTAAGCTTAAAACCTGTGGTGGTATTGAGGTTTTTGAAGGATTTACGTACACAGTGTGAAGACTGTTTCTTCTGATGCGTTAGGCTCCGCTCCCGTGTACTTTATTTATTGGACGCACTCTCCCACCCCTCAAAGGGGATCAACTCTGTTCTACTTTCTCCTCAGAAACAGGCACGAGACAACATTTGCAACCCAAGCTTGTCTGGCATCAACCTCCTTAATTTATCTGTTAGAGAGTGCCTAGTAATTTTAGGCACCCAGCTATAAACACCTTAAAGGGGTATGGGATTAAGCACTGAGCACATCTTGAGTTCAACACACAGAAAACAAAGATGTGCAAAACCCCCCCTTTTTTTTTTTTTTTTCCCTCTTTAAACTATTAAAGCCCCTGAACCCAGATCATCAGTCGTAAAACTGACCTGAGTTTCCAGTTTTGAGAACACCCACAAATCCTTCAAGTCAACGGATGCTCAACATTTTAAGGAAGGAGATTGCTTTTACTTAGCTGGGAAGCTGTGGACTGAGGGACCCCAGATATCAGGCTCCCCGGTTTTAAAAGGTGACTACCCTCTCGGAGCCCTGCGGAGCCGTAACGCGCCGTTATCACTTGTCAGTTCCCCGTGGCCTGTGCAGGGTGCCGCAAGTGCGAGAAGGTGGCATGCTGCTAACAAAAGGAAAGGAAAATGTGCCGAGAACTACTTCGTATGACTAGGTGTTGAAAGATAATACAAGAAAAAGGGGGGAAAAAAAAAAAAAAAAAAAAAAAAAAAGGGGGGAAAAAAAAAAAAAAAAAAAAAAAAAAGAAACAATCATGGCTTTGGAACAGCTCAGCCGATTCAAACTTAGGGAGCTCCATTTCGGACTGCTTTAGCGCTTTGGTACGCCAGGGAACAGGAGAGGGCAGCTGCTTTACTCTCCAAAAGGACAGCACGAGGCCACCACGAGTGTTTTGTGTCTTCCTACACGTAGGTCTTCTGTGCTACTGGAAATACCCTTCAAGCCAAACCATGCCCCAAAACCTCCTAATTCTCTCTGCAAACCACACTGGCAGAGAGGGCCAGGATACTGTACGAAAGGGGGAAAAGCGCAGACAAAAGTCAGGAAGCAAATCCTCCTTAGCGCCTGCATCGCAGCAGAATAAAGGCTGCATTTAGTTCACCGTCACACTGTCATTTCCCTCCCCCAGAGCTGCAGGGATGAGTGGGTGGATGGAAACTCAGCCATGCCTGAGCGGTGCTGAGTACGCTCTGTCCTCAGCCAGGCTAACGGCACGCTGCTTCCCATGACGGTCGGTGCTGCAGAAGCTCCGCTGCCCTTCTCCACCCGCAACGCTTCTGCTGGAGCCGCGCGGAACCAGAAACACTCAGCGGGAGCTGCCTTCCCCTGCAGAGGGAAACCACCTCCGTCTAACAGGAGTTGTCTCCTCAGACCACGTATTTTCCTTCTGTGGGCAGGATCCAGAGGCCAGTGAGCTGATGGGATGATTCCCATGGATTACGAAGGGTTTTGGATCCAGACTTATTTTACATGAGCATTCAGCTAAGCAACGGAGAACTACCCGGGATGAAAACCTGTGGTGGATGGGTATTATTCTGAAAAACTTACAAAGACACTGTGGGAGGGCACGGTCCCAAGTGCCATCCCCCTGACAGGTAAGGACATGTGTACCCAGTAAGTAATATCCATGGCTGCACTGATATGAGACAGTTGTTCCAAAGCTGAATCTGTGAGGACCACTTGGCTGCACTTGACGGATGCTGTTTTCCAGGTGCCCGGGGTCAGTACAGTTTACAACTGCAAACAAACAACAACAACAAAAAAAAAAAATACAAAACAGAGGGTGTAACAAAGAACAAAGGATTCTCCAAAAATGAGCAGGAAAAGGGGAAAAAAATTACAAATCACATATTCAACGATTTAAGGTGCTTTTTTTTTTTTAAAGATTCTTTGAGGCAGGAATAGAAAAAATCCTTAGTAAAAGGCAAAAAAGAGAGTAGAAGCAATCCTGCAGACTCTCGCAATGCCATGCGAGGCTCAGCAGCAAAGCCTCGCGCTCTGGCCCCAAATCGGGACTTCTGTCAGCCAGTTGGGAATAACTGATTTCTTGATGGACACAGTAACAGTATCGACAGAGATAGGGGATTACGGGAGTACAGAGGGAGGGTGTGCAGGGAGGGGAGGGAATTTGGTAAGTGAACTCGAGTGCTAATACCAAGGGAAGTAGGGCAGCCTAGAAGGAGAAAGGGCTCTGCACAAAGAGCGTGGCGTTTTCTTTGAGTAAACTAGTCTAGGGTTACAAGATGACCTCTGCTAAGGGTCTGGCCTGATGTTTTCTTGTGTCCTCCCCACTCCCAACACATACTTCGGTGTCTCGGAGGATGGAGGGCTCCTTTAACAGCTTTGAGTGAAGCCCAAGGGAAAAACATCAGGTTTTTTTGCATGAGATTTACACAGTCCTCGGAGCTCAAACATCACTTGTACATTCCAGAGGAACTGCAAAGATTTGGTTCACGTGAATTTATGACAGGTTCAAGCAGGATTTTAGGAAGCCAGAGCACTGACGAGGAAGGCGCAGACAATCTGATTTGCCCAGAGCGGGGTGCAGGCAGAGGACTTACCGCGGCAGGCGGGCAGGGTGCTGCTCCACTGGCCGTTGGCCAAGCACTGGGACTGCGATGCTCCTTCCAGGCGGTACCCAGTGTTGCACACAAACTTGGCCACGTCGTTCAGATTGAACTGACTCCCTTGGGTCAAGCCATTGGCAGGGTTGCCAGGGTGGCCGCAAGTGATAGCTACAAGTAGAAATTGGACACGTTACTTTTTTTTTTTGCCTGGAAGAACGTGGATTATCCATTGGAAAAAGTTCCCGAGGAAGGAGACCATAAAAGCCTCCCCTCGTATCAACCCTGAAACTCACACCGACTTCAAAGATTTGTGGCCAGCTCTGTTGAAATACTGAATCAAGTTGAGAGCACGGTACCTTTGTTCATTTTACTGGCGTAAGAAATTCTCTGAACCACTCTCTAAGCAGCTGAGTGCCAGCATCCTACTGACTTATACCGTAAATCCCTAGAGCTCCTCTTCAAAAATCCCAGCTACTGCTATTAATCTATTGCCTTACATTACCCTGGGCATCACACACAGAGTCGTGAAACCTGATGTTTTCCTCCCTCTCCCCGGTGTAAGTCAGATGTATGCTCACTGCAGTATAAAGTTACACCTGGAGGGATAGTTAAAAGAGAGGAAAAGTATGAGAAAAATCAGGTTTCTAGCATATGGCCTAGAAAGCTTAAATCTTCCTGCTTTAAGTTTGAAAAGCTTTGGGGGAAACCCTTTATTTCTAAATCCCTGAAATGAGGATTTTTGTGTAGTTCTTGCTCCTGTGGCTGACGTGAGCTTGGGCCAGCGCAGAGCTAAAGGGCTAAAGGGTCCCGGTCTGAGCGGCTCCGACAACGCCCCGGGAAGGTGCAGAGGCGAAGGCTGGAGCAGCAGCAAGCACAGACAATGCTGAAATTCAAAGTGCTTTTGCCGGGGCCGCTCCGCTGGCCCCTCGGCAGAGGCGGGTGGCACAGGGAGGATACAGCCCTGCTGCGAGCGAAGCCCGGAGATCTTTGCTTCGAGCTCAGCAGCGAGTTCCACTGCGCAAAGGAAACGTCAGGATTTGCCACACAGAGATTTTTGGCTGCTTAAGGAATGCGACATCTTCCGACAGCCGAGGACGAAGCAATATTGATGATTGCCATGCTGAAACAGGGTAATGGTCCATCAGTAAAAATCCAGCAGTTCAGCTGTACAGCTGCCAAAGCCAGAAGCTAGAGGGGAAGATGAAATTCCCACAAAAGATCCATAACACGTTTGACTGCCAGGGCTGGACTGTACCACAGGGATGGGAATTTATTCCTTATGCAAGCTGGTGACAGGTACAGGTCTAAAAAATATGAAGCAAGACAGCCTTTCAGTGCTGCAGGAAGCAGATGTCAGATTCTCTGAGGTACTTCTGAATATGATTATATATGTTTTGAAACAGGTGATGGATTCTGTCCCAGGAAAAAAAAAAAAAGAAAGGCTCCCTGCAGTTGGCATGGATCAGAGACCCGTTCGCTCAGAGGAAGCAACTGTAGCAGGTTTAAAGAGAAAATATCAGGACAATAGGAAATTATAATGTGCTAACACACACAGTGCCCTGAGCTTCTTCAGAAGCAATAAAGCCTCAAGGCATCTAATTTCAGAGCCCAACAGCGATCTGCTTTAACGGCACAAAATTTATGTTATCCATAATGCCTAATGTAGTGTAATAACTTCAAGGCCAACTTCTGCACCTTTACACACCTCTGCACAAAAGCTTGGTGGGCTTTCAGGTGCCAGAGCCAGAAGCCGGCACAAAGCAGAACCGCACAAAGGCACCGCACAAACCAGCCCTGTACTGGTTCAGCAGTCAGAAGACAAATACAGACGAGCAACGTTCATCTGCTTTGTTCCGATGGGTTTGGTCCCTCCCGAAAGAAACAAGATGATCCATGAAAATGGATGTTTAGAAAATCCTGCATTTCCATAAATCTGCCTGACAGCAGGAGCACCTCTATCAATCCGGTTTCCTGATCCAAGGTTAGTATGTATATACTTGGCAGGTAAAAGTGAATTAAACCTTTTTCAACAGAGCATCCTCAGACACAAGAGTAATTCAAACCTACCGACAGACCCAGAGGCAGCGTTTCCAGTAATTCTTCTCCTGAAAAGTTTATGCAGAACCCTAGATGTCCTCCAAATTTTGGAGTCTCTGCTAACCTTGACAACTTAAGTCTGTTTGTTATTTTTAGGCTGGAATCTGATAGGTCATTTCTTACTTCACATCGCGCTGCTGTTATTGTGCCTCAGCACATAAGGCCCTGAATTCCAGCAGAGACTGGAATCAAACAACTGGAGAATCATGATACGAAATACACGGATCGTACTGTCCATTGATAAGAAAACGCTTAAACTTAGTAACACCTCAGAGCTCTAGAGACTTACTTCATTAGCTTATTTACTGGGAAGACAAACGAGCAGGTTGTACAAGGTGACCTGTGAACGTGCATTAGAGGAGGAGAGAGACTGAGTTCCCTCCAGCACAGAGCGTGGGTCTCAAAGACGGTGACAACCGGGGTGTGCCGGGGGCTGGGGCTGCCCTTCACCTCCCCGCACCCCGATCACAGGCGGTCTCCTCAAACCGCACCTTCAACGCGGCTCATCCGTTCGAAACCCAACATGTGAAAAACACCAAAGGAAGGTGGAATTTACAAAGCAGCGGGAAGAAGCAAAGCGGCCGGAACTGCAGCGATGCTGCTCCTGCCACACCTCAGCGCTCTCCGACACGAACCCAGGGACGCTTGTGCAGCACACTCACTGTGAGCGTGCAAAGCAACTGTACGCAGCTCGGGTGTGTCAACTCTCAACAACGGTCTTTACACGTGCTCTTGTCCTCTGACCAGGGCTAAAGAAATCCGACAACATACTTACGCACACAGACAGGCGTCTTCCCAGACCAGCGGTGATCCTGCTGGCAGATCCGCACTGACATCCCAATGAGGCGGAAGCCGGGGTTGCACTGATAAACCACGCTGCCGCGGTAGTTGTAGTTCTCCCCGTTGATCTGCCCGTTGACGATGGGACTGGGAACACCGCAGTGCCCCGCTGCAGAGGGAGACAGGGAGAATCACCGAGAGCTCGCGCCTGCCCGTCCCGAAGGCATCGCACCCCACCCTGACCCTCAGGGTGGATCTGAATTCGAGACTCTGCAGTCATAAATAAAACCAGAGCACCAGGAAAAACAACATACCGTTTTTAAAGCTCTCCAATCTCAACACACATCTACTGAGCGATAAGGAATCAAAGTTTGCTTCCTTTCTGTATCTACCAAAAACCCTACCACTTCGGTAGCGCCAAATCGGCACTTGGGTTCCTTCTTCAATCAACATCTAAAATTCCTATTCCCTCCTGAAACGCCATCAGGGCTCCCTCCCCACCACACCTCGGATACTCCACACCTACCCAGACATCTCACTTCTGCTCCGCTCCAGAGTCCGTTGGCCATGCACTCCCGCACGCGGGACCCTACCAGCGTGTAGCCCGTGTTGCAGGAGAAGATGGCCGTGGCCCCGTAGCTGGTCAGCGTGCCGATCTTGTTCCCGTTAGGTGGGGTCGGCAGGTCTCCGCACGAGATGACTACAAGAGATCCCAAAGGACAGTAAGTGAGAACAGGCAGGGAGCTATGGTTTTTTCAAACAAATGCACTCAGTGATGCTTACCGCCACAAGTTATTATTGAAGTCAGAAATGAGCAGGAAAGATTATTAAATAGTTACACGGATAATAACAACAATTCAGAGTCGTGTTACATGAACTGACAACTATGAGTGCTATTATTAATATTTATGCTTTAGGATGCAAGGGAAGCACTAAAGACCGGCTAGAAAGAAACTACAGAAGTTTTTAACACAGGAATAGTTGTTATTAACCCATTGCTAGATACAGCTGGTAGGCCTGCCTTCCAGAAACGCCACAAAATGGCACAAGATTTCCAATTAGAAAGCGACACCCAGCTTCTCCTCGCACCGTGACTTCCAGGACAGCGCTGACGTCTGAAGATCAGACCCACGGAGGACACGCGGCCAAAGCCTGGTCTGCAGGGTGCAGCTGGAGCCCGGCCAGGAGCCCGTGCAAAGGCAGCTCCCAGCCACAAACTTCAGCTCTTTATTTTATCTACCTTAAAGATCTGCAAACCCTCCGGAGCTTTCGCACTCAGCAAGAAATCAAGAGACTCACGCTGGGTGCTTCTGACCTTAGCGCATTGCCAAGATCCTGTCACTTGAATTTAGGTGGCAATAACGCTGAAGAAATAAAACGAGGTCAGGCTCGCGCTCCCGGATCTGGCTGAAGAGCTGGCAGGGGTAAAACTACATCTGTCACCGAAGTCGGCAGCGGCTTCTCTAGAAACAAAGGGAGGCAGGAGGGAAGGGAAAGCTGCCATTCCAAAGGAGAAATTTTTCTGTCTCTATCTGCACTTAGAGAGAAAAAAACCCTCCACCTTTGATAAAAGAAAAGATCCAGAGCACAGCAGTCATGTCAGAATGACTGAGCGAGCTCCTTGTTTGCCAAGAGTGTTTTTGATTTACAAGTGACACTGTTACCCTTGTAAACTTGGCATTTGCATAAAATTGGAAGAGGTTAGGTTTTAAATCAGAATTTTTTTTTATTTTCTTTCTTAAAAGCAAACTTCAGAGCATCTGGCACCAGCAACAGCTAAGCTGCTGGGACCCGACAGCAACAGATGAGCTAATGCGCTTGAGTTCTTGCAGAACTGTTTAGATTAAACCAAGAATCAGATCGGACGACGACCTTTCCCTGCATCCAAACTCTCCTCTACCAGAGCAGTTTTGCAGCCATGCTCTCAGATGCTGCCAAGAGCAGCTGGGGCTGTGGTGCCTTTGCACACCAAGAGCAGAGCTTGCACACCCACCGAAGGGAAAACAGAAAGCCCATCCCCTGCAAACATCCCGTGAGGGTGGCCTGCCCCGGCACGAGTCCCGAGCTTCGCTGCTCTCACTTTTACAGGTCGGCATCGGTTCGCCTATGCTCCACTTCCCGGTGGCTTGGCACTTGATGACCCGCTGGCCGGTGTAGTAGTACCCGGGGTCGCAGATGAGCATTAGCTGGGCGTTGTAGTGGTACTGGATCTCGTAGGTCAGCCGCCACCGACCGTGCTCCACCGCGATGCTGTTGATATCGGGACAGGTGACAGCTAAAAGCCAGATGCAGGGAGTCAGGGAAAAGAAACGAGACAAAGACGTTAATAGGTGTTCAACTCCAGGGACTTCAGGGTTTTTCAGCAAGGGTGCTGGCTTTTTAAACGAGGGGGCCAGTATTAGCATCTCTGGTTTCCAGGCAGGAGACCAAGATGCCACGGGAGGGGGCATCAGACCCACGTTGTGCAGGATTAGACACCCGGTGTCCCGAGTACCGCACCTGTGAGGCAAAGCCGTCCATGCTGGGGCTGGAAGATACTACTGAAGGGACTTCCAAAATTCCCGGTGGGACCGCGCAGCCTGCGAACACTCACCCACACACTGCGGGGGCTGGTTGCCGTTACTCCACTGCCCAGCCTGCAGGCACTCTGCGCTGGGCTGCTCCCCGGGCTGCAGCTGGAAGCCCTGGTTGCAGTGGTACACGGCTTTCGTTCCCACTGTGTACTCCTTGCCAAAGACGACTCCATTCTTTGGGGCTCTGGGAACTCCACAGGAGAGAGCTGGGGAGGAGGAGGGGAAAGACACAGCCGAGAAATCAGTCAGTTCCCCATTTTAGTATGGATTCGTGGCAAGTGAGCTGAAAACGCCCAGATCCCCCAGCTCTCCTATTCACAAAAGCTCCAGCCCCCTGTTGAACCCCAGAAGCCGCAATGAATGCCCACTGTCACACAGGATCAGATTTTCAACTCCTGTCTATCAGCGTGGTAACAGCAAAGCCAACGCTGAATACTGGTTTCTATTGGAAGAGACTCTGGCTCGTACTTTCTATAATATCTGTAACCCAAAATGCATCAACACACTATTCAGAAGTTTTCACACAGAGATAAAGGATTAGATAGCAATAACGTTTTGTATTTACATCCCACAGCAGCAACAACCTGAAACCCCTTTCCAACAGCACTTCTGGGTTACATAAGGCAGCAAATTGTGTAATTATGTTGTAGCAGAAGGAAGGCTAAATTTAGCATTACGGCTGAGAAGGTAAGGGGGAGAATTCAGGGAAAAAATTGATAAACAGGCACAGTGCCAAATGGCTGCTCAAGATGGCAGCACTTCGGAGAAGATGCTCTGCACCACTCCTGCTGAGATCCTCAGCGCTGTGGCCAGGAGAGCGGCCAAACAGGGCAGAGAGGGGACAGGCAGGTCACAGAAATACGAGCAACAGCCAAATACAGACAGACCAGAATCACGTTCATTTATGCTGCAAGAGTTTCACAAGACATGACAAGCCCCGTTACCCTCTTCCCTACCGCTGGGAAAACCAGCACTGGGATTCTGTCACTCAAATCTGGGTTTGTTTTTTTTTTTTCTTTCTCTGTCAGCGTTCAGAAGAGCTGGGGAACCAAACCCAGACCTGCCTCCAAACACACCATGCGGGTTCCCAGCCCTCTCCCAGTCCTGGCTCTGGGGGAAGCACATCTCGCTCGGGCTGGAGATGCACAGCCCACCCGTCCGGACCCGTCCGTGCACAGGATGCCACGGGGGAGGAGCAGCCTGGGACCCGGAAAGCCGTCACTGCGAGACCACCAGCCAGCGGGGCTGCCAACAGCCTCGGCGAGGCACCGAGAGGAGCAGAGCCGGCTAGCGAGCACTGATTCAGAGGCCAACACCTAACCCAAACAATTGTCTGCATTTAAAAATCACTCTAAAGGAAATCCATTCCTTCCTGGAGCAGCCCGAGCTTCTCCCACTCAGCTAATGCACCAACTGAGCCTACGTCTCCTGCGCCACGTGCTGATACTTCGACACGCATTCCCGTTATTCCCTCTGCTAGAAAATCAGCAACCTTAGCAAAGTCATGGACCCCACTGAGCGCTGAAAAGGAGACACCAAACTTATTGTGTACAGCATCGGAACAACCACTGGAGCTTTCCACCACTCGAGGTCCAAGACGTTTCATCCCGCTGCTGCTACACGTGTCTGCCAGAGCCCCAGCCTGGAGCACGATTACACAGCACCTTGCAGACGCTGGTGTTGCTAATAGGTGTGAGTAATTCAGCGGGCTCGTATTAGCACGATCAGGCATATCCCTGGTTGAAATGATAATCACACGTATGTCACTTCATCGAGCTAAGGAGCTTGGCGAATCTCTCTACAAGGCTGGGTGTCTAGACAAGCAGCCACGCTGAATACCAATTTCATTCTGAGGCAAAAGAAGAGGGGACCTGGGAGGTCCTGCCCTTGCCCTCCCACCCGGCAGCCCTCTTACCGTTACCTTCCGATGCTGCACCCAAGCAAAGAGGCTGGTGAGACAGCTGACCCCCTTCCCTCGCCACTGCGCCCAGCAAAGCCGTCTCCTTTCTCTGTTCAGTTCTCTCCCGCAGCCTGATGCTTCACCAACCCTCATCACCTCTATTTGCCAGCAGGGAACGGAGGCACAGAGCCTGCAGGGAGGGACACCAGGGCCAGCTGCGCTCCAGGTCTCTGAGGCTGAGCTGCCACTTGCCTTCGTGTCTCCGCACAAGGGAAGGATGAGTCCTGCCTCCCAGCAAGCTCCCTCTGCCCCTCGAGTGGTCTGTCTGATTATTTGAGTCCTTCCATTGCCTAATCCCTGCCCTGATGTAAAAGCTAGCAATGATACAGCGCTTCTGCGCCAGAGGTAGGTAACTAAGAAGTCAATTAAGCCACCAAAAATAACAAAAACCCCTCAACCTCTGCACCTACAGACGGTCGGGCTACAACACGGAGAAGGATCGGACAGGGAGAGGCAGTGGGGCTCGTGGCCTCTGCTGCTCCAGGTGGGCTCTGCTGCCTGCACCCGTGGCAGGACCCTTCCGTCCCCGCCAGCCCCGCGTCCCTGAGCAGGACGTGGTAGGAGTAAGGTTGTATTTCCAGAGCGCTGCACGAAGCTTGATTTTTGGGGTGGCAATAAACTTGCCATCTGCTCCAAAGAGCATTTCTGAGGCTCAAATTGTGGGCACTGCAATCCACCAGAATCAGAGATGACAAAGGAGAGTAGTTGTTCCAGGGGAAAGCAAACCAGCATTTGGCTTGGAGACACCCACAGAGAACACGGTCCAGGGAAAAAGGAGCACTGATGAGGTTCAGAGGTACAAAAACTCTGCAGAAAGATGTGCTAGGAAAAGGGACAGAGGCTATGAAAGGAAATCTGCAGCTGGGATTCCAAAAACAAAGCAGCTTAAAAATAGGCAGCAGAGACAAAAAAGGCATATTAGATCATCTTGTGCTCTCCCCCATTGTGCCAACACCAGACTGTTCCCTGCAGAATATTCTCTGCTGCTTCCATAAATGTCAGCTGGGACAGAGCACGTAGTAAAGATTATTCAGAGGGGATCGGGAAGGGGAAGAGGATTACGTGCTGGCAGAAGGGAGCTATGGGAAATATCATTCGTTAACTAGACCATGTGTTTACGGGCACCCCAGTTCCGCTCCCCTGACACAGCTGACTGTGTGAGCAATTTATGCAGTGTTATGGATCGAGTTCCCAGACCTCTGCCATGTGGTCCTGGCCACCGGAAAGGATGAGAAATTGAGTACAGCCCAAAACAAAAGGTTGCCAGTTGGCTTTGAGAGCAATGTAAAGAAAAAAAAAAAAAAGAAAAGAAAAAAGAAAGATGTTGGATTTTATGTAGCTGAAGCGGGCAGAGCGGAGCCAGCCCCAGCTATCAGCTGCTCGAGGCCAGGGGGGGGAGCTGCTCTGCCATGAATTCTCCTCCTGCTCCCGCTTCTGCCTCCCGCACCCATCGCCAGGCACTCGATAACCATGGGCCAGTAGTAAGATTCCTGATGGAAATACGGGGAAACAGAGAGGGGAGGTGATTTTCCCAAAGGGGTTGCTTCCTTCAGCCTCAGGATCTAACGTGACCAGCGAGCTCTCCTTGCTGGGCAGAGACAGGCTTTTCCAGGGGGACGTCCAGCACCAAGAGCCTGACCAAGCTGCTCACTGTGTGCTCAGTCGGGACGAACACACCCCTCCAAAGGGGAAATCGGAGCAGGAGCCTACCCGAAATGCTATGAACTGGCCCCCCAATTCTTCCTCTGTTGGCGATGCCCACGGAGCTCCCGACACATCACAAGTGTTCAGGTGAACACATCCTCTGATCTCCTCCCTGCCTCCCTGCTTAAAACCATTCCCCAACACACCATTACACCTCTCGGAAGTAAATGCAGATTTTGGAGCTGAACACGAGGCTCAGGTGGCATTCCAGCACACCAGGGCAGTAGCAGCATTTGCACCTATTCCTTATTACATGATTTTCCTTAAAAAAAAAGATGCAGTACATCAGAGAAATTCCTTATGCTGGGCTAAGGATTCAGGAGGCACAGTTGCCATGACAGCCCCTCATGCCTGCCAGTCTTGCTGCACCATTCATCCGCTCGTTCCAGCGCTCGGCGTTTGCTCCCGTCCGCGTTACTGCGGAGGTTACATCGCTATCTCAGTCGTGCCCAGTTTCCCAGCTCCCCCTTCCAACAGGACTGGGTGGCAGGGTCTTGGTTTATTGCTTTCTGCTCACCTTTAGATCCACAGAGGGCTCCGATGGATGTAGGCACCCGCAGCACAAAACCACCCTTTGATGCAGGACTGCTTGCACCCCTGTGCAACCCCAAGAGACCAAGTGATTCAGGAGCACAGAAAGGATTTTTCAAGGCTCTTTGGTACCTCCCACACTAAATAATCCTGCTTTTCCTTATGGCTCGGACTGGACAACGGTGCAGACACTGCAATGAGATTTTGCCTATGCTGTCTCTGTTCTCTGGCTAGTTTCCAGGGAAGTCAATGCAATATTAATCCCCTTGGAACATGGAAGAATGTTCAAAGACACTGAAAGGCTTCATCAGAATAAAGATGGGCATTTTATCAACACAAAGGAACAGGGATGATTGGCGGATTGAGAAAAAGGTGCAATCAGAAAGTGAATGTAGCGAGGGAGACAAAACAGCACAGAAGCAACCCCCCCCCGGGGCACGCTGCCCTGTCCTCCCCTCCGCTCCCACGCCGGGAGGAGCCATGTGCCGAGTATGGTACGTCATAAAGATTGCAGCTAATTAGGAAGAAATGTGGGAAGAACAACTACGTGTCTGAATCTTATATGAAGCCAACAGAAACTAGGCACCATGTGAATCCCAAGAAATTTCTCATCCCCTTAAGAGGGCACTTCCAGAAACACCAAAGGAAATTCCAGTCACTAAAACCCAGTGGGACCCACACTCCTGCCAGCCTTTCCAGATTCTTCCAAGCAATGGCTTCTCCCTTCCTAAACCAAGGCTCGGCTGTGTCTTTTCTGAGAGTTCAAACACTTCTACAACAGAAGCCTTTGCACAGATGAGCTTTTTCTCCCCCACCCAGGCCAGACAAGGACCCTCTGCTCCCGAATGGTTACTCCCTTCCCTCCTTGGGCATCTATTCCCAAGGACTTGGATATAAGAGGAGCCCCCTCACTGCCCACCTGCAACTCAAACCCCGTTCTCAATACAGAGTTAGGAGAATTACAATAGGTTTTTATTTTTATCGCATTTTCCTCAGTCCTTCCTAGGACTCCCAGATCCTCGTAACACCACGTTTGCCCGCTCTCACCTTGGCACAGAGGGATTGCTTCGTTCCAGTGGAAGTAGCCCTGAGGGTGCTGGGCGCAGGTGGTGGTGCTGTGGCCAACGAGACGGTAGCCGGTGTCACAGCCAAAGCGGACCGTGCTGCCAGGGTGCAGACCCGTCTGGCTGAGAATCAGCCCGTGGGCCGGTGGTTGCGGGAGGCTGCAGTAAGGAGCTGGAGAGAAGGGCAGAGGAATGTAAGTCACTGGATGGGCTGGGTCAAGGCAAATTCCCCTCCAGTTCTCAGGAATTGCACTGTGTTTACCAGAACCTAAGGCTGTACAAGAAATAGAGAACTTGTGATGGATAAATACAAAGTCAAAGGGGGAGAGCGTGCAGGGCTACTATCCAAGTTTCACTCGGTTCTAGAAATAAAGACTAATTTCTGATAATTAAATATTACTTAATTCATTTACTGAGTAAAGTCATTATTTATTTATGACATACTGGCAAGTTCTCAACCCAGTTCTCTAACTTCCACTAATTAAGATTTGCTAAGTTCCAAAACACAGTAATTCATTTTCAAGGAATTCTCAGCAAACACTCAGTATCCAGCAGCGGTTTTGTGCTGAACGAGTAACCGAGACCCCCGGTCCTGCTCCTGCGAGAGCAGCGGCAGGACGCCCGAGCAGGAGCACAACGTGTTTTGAACACCTCAGTGCAAATGCTGTAACACGGTCAGTCACACGAAGTCATGCCTCACGCACCAAGCGGCTCCTAATGTAAGTTCTTCTGTTTTGTGATGTTCATCTTTAAACATCTCAAAATGGCCTCGTCGCAAGGACGCAATAATTTAGTTATGCGGCAGACTTTAATGTGAATTGCATGGGATGGGTTTCACCTAAAGCCACGTTGTCTATGGTTATATATGCTGGTTCTGATACTTAAGAGGGGTTGAGAAACCAGCCAAAGCTTTGAGGTTTCTCCTGGAATGAGATCTGTGTTCCCCAGCCTCACCAGCTCAGAAGGAGCCCAGCTTTGTGTGCCTTCCCAGGCCTTGGCAGCTTCTGCCGACACAGATGGCCTTTGCCCCTCTGCAGCAATTTCGTGGAGATCCTTAGCTGAAGAGATGGCCGCGTTCTTGGCAGAGGCGCTTAGTCCCCGCTGCGTGCTTACCAGAGTAGCGGATTTTGAAGCCTTTTCTGTTGTAGGCATGATCAGAGGACCAACGGAGATAGACCTTGTTCCCGCTGCTGGTGACGGTCAGAGGGGCAGAGTAGTTCCCGCTCAGCGACAGGAGCAGCGGACTCTGGCCAGAGGGACCTGTGAGGATGGAGGGAAGGAGGAAAGGTCAGGGCTGGCACAGTCACACGTGGGCCGTATCGGCCAGGGGTGGTTCTGCAGAAGGAACAGGCGCGTTGTGGAACCGTAGCACAGCACTTTCCCTGCGAGTCCAGGAATGGCAGCTCATGCTCAGGGGCTTTTTGTGAACATGAGTCCCAGCGCAGACACCTGGTTCCTGGGAAACCAACGGCAATTAAAGCCCAGTTAATCACGGTAAGACCAGGATTTTGCTCCAGGCAGTATGCCTTTGGCTCAAGTCCCAGTGGGCAACCACAGGAGCAGCAGCAGAGCACTTGTTCTCTGCGCTCGGTTACAAAGCTGCTTCGCTGTGAACACTGACAGATCACCGCTCAGCTCACGAGGGCTCACGGGCCCAATAAAGCTGGTCTGCACGGGCGTCAGGGATGACAAGTCCCACCTTCTCCACTCATCTTCTCCCAGCAACCTCTGCTACTATTTCTCCCAGGAACTTGCTAACTCCTTCCCTCTGGAAAAATACTTTAGATCCATCCAAAAATCAAATAATTGATATTTGCTTATCCAGAGAATCAATGACTCTTAGGAGGAGCTTTCTTTAAGTCCTGCAGAAGGTTACAGGTGGAGCGGTGGAAATCTCTCCTGAGTGCTCTGGGAACAGAGATTAACGACGAGCAAAACTATGCCACTGCTTTCCTTTCCCCTCAATTGCTATGCAAGTCAAACTGGTGACTCTTACCGTCAAAGATTTCAAACTCATCGTATTGCTTCTCGCTCAGGAAGTATTCGATGGTGAGGGAGATGTTATACCCAGGCTCTACCTTGACCACCCAAGAGCAGGTCTGAAAGTGAGGGTAACTTCCCAGGAAGCTCTGGCTGAGGATGACACCGGTGGAGTCTGTCATAACCTCGTTCATCGGACAGCGCACTGCAGCGAACGTGAAGAAGAGACAACAGAAAGTTAGTTTTCCTATTCTGCCGAGGAAGGAAGGAAACACGAGATACCACGGCCAAGAAGGCCTGTCTTGATGAGCTAGGTCAAGACAGAACACAACTCCCACCCGCGTACATCCGCTGCACACCTCGACCCTTGCGGCTCACAGGGAACCCCCGGACCCCGATGTACGCTCCTAACGAAGCACACTGCGTTTCCACAAATCTGAGCAATGCCCAAAATTAAAGGGCAAAGAGCAACAAACACTTTCGACTGCCTTTGCGTCATTTCGCATCTCTTTCAAAACAAGCGGCGCTGCGTCCAGGCGACTATTCCCAAGTTACAAGACACTCCCTGGGAAACCCTGGAAGCTTTATTACCTGGGTTAGCACAAGGTGTGGAACTACAGGCTTATCCCAGGTCAGCCACGGAGCTGTTAACTAGGACATAAGAACTCCAATATCCTTCTCTAATCACTACACCCCATTCAGCTTCTGAAAATATTAAATCCAGCTGAAAACGCTAAATAAAAAGGCCAGCAAAAACACTCCAGAAGAGGAGGCAAACACACAAAGTGAGCAAAAAGGCATAAAAACAAAGGGATCTGTATTTATCCATAATTGTCACTAAAGCCCAGTGCAAACACTGTACCCGTATTAATAGAAAACAGCCAGAACTATCCAGAAAGACCAGTGTATTCTTTCCAAATCCTTAATCCCATCAGTGATTTTTTGACCTCTATAAATTGGTGGCCAGATGTAATTTAAGCAGTCCCTTTACCCCCAGGCTAACAACCATCAGTAAATAATTGAATGACCTCCCTTTCTCTCCTTCAGTTCATGCTATTTCAGAGAGAATAAAGCTATAGAAAAATATCCCATTATATGGTAAAAATGTTCAGATAGCAGAGAATGAAGGAGATGAAATAATCACGGCTGGAGTGAACAAAAGTACCAGCAGGAATCCAGAGGATAAATAAGGTAACACGGTAGCACAGAAACATCTTTGGGATCCCTCCTGAGCAGCAGCAAGGTGTACAACGCGGCGTGCTTGGGGCTTTCGTTTTTCTCCCATGTAATACATTCCTCGGCGCTAACAGAGAAGCTGTTCCTCGCAGGATCGCCTTGCCGGAGGAGCTCGCTTTGCTGCAGCCTGCTCTTCCTGTGGCTGTTCACGTATCACTGGCAAACCGTCAGCGCAGGATTCCTCTCCCCCCCACCCAGGGTAAGGACATTTGGGTGACTGTTATAGTGACCTCACGAATGCCGTCAGACCCACAGTGTGTCAAGGCCTCTGCTCAGACCCTGTTCAGGAAGTACGAGCTTAAAGTGCCTTCCTGAACCGGGGGCTTGGGGTGTAATCCAGGGGTACCCACCGTCAGGCAAACCCCTCCCAGACTGTGCGGAGACCCCACAAAATCCCTGGAGCCAGCAAGGGGCAGAGAGATGCTCCGTATCATTTATGAGAGCTGTTGCAATAAGTCACCCAGCAAATCTCTCCCCGTTATTTGCTGGTTGTTGCTTGAGCCCTGCCAAGGTGCTCGGCCCCGGGCCAGGCAGATCGGGAGAACAGCCCTTCCCTGCACAGAGGTGTCTCGCTGCCCTCCTCACGAGGTCCTGATGGGTGGGTTTGCACTACTGGGACCCTGGAGATCTGAGAATTAACCCCAAAGACGCAGTGTGTGCAAGGAACCCTCGCCCAGCTGCTGTCCTCCGCATCCTGCAGCAGCCTCTGGGCAGGGAAGCTTTGGCTGCCAGGCTGGGCACCCTCGCCTTTACCTTCACACGTGGGTGGAGGTCCTTCAAACTGGAGGTGAGTGCCTAGTTTGCAGGTCAGGATTTCATTTCCAATCAGGGTGAAGCCAGGAAGGCATCTGTACCTCACTATGTCACCTACAGACAAAACCAGAAAACATCTTGACCCAAGAGAAGGATCAATTCGTTAAGGCTGAGCCGTGCCCTGGCACGAGGGTACGATGGGGCGCAGGGACCGCTCAGCTGTGCCTCTGCCATCGAGCTCTGGCACCACCGTGCAGGAATAAAAGGCATGCTGGAGGCTCAGTTGGGATAAACTGCTGTCACGCCGCTGAGACTATCATGATTTGTGCAAGCTATTTCAGGGGGAGACTTCCCTCAAAGAGAGCAGACAGCAAGAAAAGCTGCTTTAAAAAAAAAAAAAATCTCGGCTACTTCACTACTTGCAGACACACTTACAATGCGGATGTAAGTGAGAGCAACAGCAAAAAATACAAAAAGCACAGTCGATATGGGTGAGAGGTTCTCAAAAAAAAAATAACAACGGTCTCTCAGCTTTCACACAACACTTTGTTTGAAACACCTGAAAACTATTATTGTGGCAAAGATTTCTGAATGCTGCAGAACAAGCCCAGGGCTTTCACAAAAGCCAGAGCACTTCTGCACTAAGAGGGGAAAAGCCTCGGCACAATCAGATCAATGTGCCTGTCAGGTGTTGAGCAAGGTCGCGCACATCTCCCCGTGCCGCACGCAATGACGTGCGTGAAGATGTCTCCTGAAGCCCCAGATACGGGGTGACAACAGGCGCGTGTGTTCCTGGGGACCCTGCCAGCAGCTGGTGAGGGGGGAAGGAGGGCTAAGAGGACCAGAGAGGTACCTATGTTAAAGTCTTCGTTCTCGGTGATGATTTCTGCGTTGGGAACGATGGTTGGAGGCTGACATCTGAAGAGCTGGTAGGCTGAAGGAGCAAAGGGAGAACAGCAGATGTTAAGCTGGGTGTAGAGGCAGCCACGGCTGTCTTGGTGCTGAGCACAACAGACATCGGAGCACATCCTCCATCTCCACAAGCAGAAGGAACTGGCAAAAGCCCAACCAGCCCCTTTCCCCCCACCAGACCCTACAGAGATGGCTCCAGGTATCTGTGCCCCAAAGCAGCTTTCTCCAGTTTCTTACAGCTAATGGGAAACAGGGTTTTGTCAGTCTGCGGAGATGCAGGTGCCTGGACAGCGTTAGCCCATTGGGATGAACACTGAACGATGACCGACAGGCGCTGATGGGGGGTGACGTTACCGGCACATTTTGGGATACCAAGGGGAAAGGTCTGGGTGACCTCAGTGGAATTAGGTCAATCACAAAAGAGGGATTGTCTCAGACCGCTCCAGCACCAAGTCAATTACAATAATTATTCAGAGAATTTCCTCCTTACCACCTGTCCTTGAACAGAGATCACAGAACTCACTGATTCACTTTCAACTTGGAATTATTCAATAATTTCTTCTGCAAATAATTCCAGGAGTGCTAATGTTTTCAACTGCAAATCCTCTACGTAGTTTGCAGTTCACAAAGTAACCTACGCAGGGCTGATGCCAGTGCCTCACCGAAGGCAGAACAGGGCAAACCTTGTACTCTTTGCACAATTAAGTGTTTTTTCAGGAGTGCTCTGTGGCTAAACGGGAAGAAGAAATCCAGCTGAGGAGCAGAAACAATTCCTTATGGCTCATACACCTGACCAAATACATTGCAAATAGCAAGTTTTCCCCCCAAAATTCAAGATCAGCTAACACTGAGCAAAACCAACGCACTGCTTACAAGCATGTGGGTGCATAAGGCTTGAGCACTGTGCTGCTTATGAGAATAAACACACGAGAGCTGTGAGCACGGTTAAATTGAAAATATAGTACTGGGAACTAAATGAATATTAATGAAAGACATTTTCTGCTATTTGCTCAGCACTTCTCTGCATCTTTGCTCCCCCTGCACCTGACCCTGGCCAAGCATAACTTCCTCTGAAATTTATATCAGCCCTTTAATTTAAGATACTGGAGCTCAAGCTGCCACTGAATATTAATCCTTACTAACTCCACGATGTCGAACTCTTCACACCACGGCAAGGCTGGCAGTCCTGGCAGCAACCTTAATGAGGCTGCTGCTTAAACACACAGGGACAGAAGCAGACACCCCACTGTCTTACCCCAATTTCCTTAGCCCCTAACCCGGGGTAGGGTAATACAATCCCAAATTTGGGGTGTGTAGAAAAATGTGATGTTTGGAGGTCCGGGGAACAGGCTGGAGGGAACGCAGCCGCTTCTGTTAATGTCATGGGACGGGCTTACGTATCCCATGTGTGCGAGGGGGAGGAAAAAAACCAAACGTATGCTACTACAGTGAGCTAAACTCAACTGGGGGGGGTCAAACGCAAGTGCCAACTCTGTAATTCAGTCAGCCCCTTCTTTGCAATCCACCCCAGGAGCAAAGAGATGAGCAAAGAAGCTGGGAAAGCCTGCACGTGGGACGGGAGAGGAGCGAGAGGGGAGAACCCTTCTGCTACACAGCGAGGTGCCGTCCCGGGAGGGAACACACTTACTCGCAATCTTTTAAACAGATGTTTGACAGTGGCGGAAGAAGGAAAGGAAACCGTAACAAAAATTTAAATTAAATGCTATTTAAAAAGTGCTTGACAGCATCTATTGAAGTGGAAAGATAACCCAGCATTTAAAGCATTAATCTCTGCTCCTTAATGGGCCATATTTCAATACAGAGGTGTGATTAAGATGGCTTCAGCATATGGGTGATACAGCACCGGTAAAGCTCCTTCCAACTGCACATCCATTTGTTCTCACCAGGACAAAAGAGAGTCCCGTCCTTGAAACCACACTGGGACCCCCTTGAGTTACGGTGCCATAAAACCCTCTCCCATCACGCTCACACATCAGTTCGCTCTGGCACCTGAACTAACCCGTTTAATAATAGGTGCAACATCATCATTTTTCAACGGATGCTATTGAATCTTTAAGCTCTGTGAATCATTCTTTTGTTTCCCTTCCTCCACCCTAAGGAAACGTCTCTTTGCAGGCATTTAAAAGGGCAATGGTTCTCTGACACGGTGCTGATCGTCGCTGTACAGGAAAAGACAATTTAAAGCTGAAGAAGGACGTCTCCTATGTCCTAGATCTGCCAGCATGCAGACGCAGAAGTGAAAATACCCATTGCTGTAGATCCTGAGGAAACTGCGTTTCCTGCAGTTACACCCCAAAGAGTGAAACCAAAGATTTAACCAACTGCACTGCCTGAGCCGGGTGTGAAAATTTCCCCCCCCTTTCTCCTGCACCCTTCTTGGTGTGCAAGGCACCAACACGCGGAAGACAGCCTGGGAAAGAGAAGAATCTCACCTCAATCACTTAAAATCTCTGGGGTTAGGCTTTATACTAAAGCCCCACGTAGAAAGGGAGCAATAAGCCAATAAATGGCACTTTTTAATAAAAGGCCCAGCAGTTGCTAGCGAGCCTGCCTGGTTAACAGGTTAGAAACGACCGCTGGCTGCACCGATTCCTACCAGCACCAACTCCAGACCTCTCACCCTGCCAGTGGCTTTACGCTCCACATAAGCCAAGGAAACATCAGCATAAAGCGCTATCGAGATTACAGAAGAGCAACATATGCTGATGGGCTCTAACCATAGCGGTGATAGGATCTAATTCTTGTTACAAGAGGAAGCGTTTGCTGAACTGCAGCAGAGTTTACATACTGCTCATTTCTGAGCCAAACTGCCTAAACCATAATTTTTTGCATAACTGTTATATATGCACCATTGTCTAGTAATATAAATCTTGCAGTGTTTTGCAGCAGTAAACCAATTCCCTCCAAAGCCTAGCAAACATTCTTTAAATTCAGCCTATCCGTGTAACACTTGCCTTTTGGAACCGAACATAAGCTAAGACATTCTGCACAGATTCATCGTGTAATTCATGTAAGGCTTTGTTGACGTCGTTGCCAGCAAATTACCAAAGCAAGAGGAGGTCTCCATTTGCACTTTCCAAAAATCCCAGTACTGCCGTAGGAACTTGTTAGCTAATCCAATTTAAAGTTGGTCTCCTGTTTAGCAGTGGAAAGCAAATGCTCTCATTTCAGTGTAATATCCAACATCTCTCTAGCGTGAGCTGCACTCACACCAAGGAATCCCCAAGTAATTCAGGGATTTACAGGAATCCTTTTCCTCCCTAGAGAAATGAAGTCACCTCTCAGCTGGAACACAGATGCCATTTAAAACAGGACACCAGGATGACCCAATCGGTTTAGCATAGCATTGGAAAGGCATCTCTGCATCCAGCCAACCCTGCGGGGAAGGAGAGCTTTAGGCAGACAGAGCGGAGCCATCCATAACGGGATCCGCCACGGAGAGGACGGTATTTACAGGCGTCACCTTGAGAGGCGCAGGGTTGGCACGGCTGTTTGCAGGCGCTTGATCTGTGCTTGAACGATCACAACGATACAGATGGATGTCCACATCTGCACAGACTGCCTGACCGCTTGCCAGCACTCGACTGCGTAAGAGACCTTCAGTCTCAAACCTGCGAAAACTGGGCCCTTTGGGCAAGACTTGAGGTAAGTGTGGTTTTTCGCATCTTGCCCCCCCCTCGTCCTCCCCACAACGAGCCACAACCGATCCGCGCCCCTCCACACCCCGCAGGCAGTTGTAAAGCACGTGGTGCTCAGTAAGCAATACAGACCGTAGAAATAAATGGCAAAAATCCCTCCGTTGGCTGCATCACTGTGGAATTTCATCAGGACCTGATTGGAAGAGCTCTGGGCTGATTTCTTAGCAGAGTTGCCAGTGAACACGCCAAGCTGTGGGGCTGTTTGCTGTGGACCATCCCTAAAAATCATATGTCAGGAACACAAGAAAAGAGCATTATTATGTGTCTTTAATCCTAGGCAACTAACCTCCTACGCTGCACACACAGGAACTCCTCCATGCTCTTCCTTCCTTGTCCTCCCTTTTCTACGTCTTTATGACAGTCTCAGCAGCTCCAGGGCAGCTGACCTGGACCCCCGGCCCCCCTCCCCGCTCCATTATATCCAGGATAATCTCCTCTGGCAGTGCAGTGATCACCCAGCAGACAATTACAAACACAATCTTCATTTTTAACCTCAGAACTTGAAGAGTTAGGGTCAGTTTTCCAAAGGAGTTTCACTCCCTGTTTCCACAGCAGACACTGAGATCTATTTTGAAAATCAGATATAGATTGAGTGCTACAAGTTCAAGAATTTGGGCAGAAGCTCTTCAGGCAGTTCAGAGATGTGTGCTCCCTTGGCTGACTGAAGTTGATAATACGCCATTTCTCTTCCCTTCTCCAAACAGGAAAGGAAGATCCCAGTCTGAAAGACTCCTGGGGTGAAGCCCTCAGTACACGAGAAATCGGTGCCGCTTCGTTAACCCCAGCAGAATTGCACCCATTTTGCATCAGAGGTCGCAGTTCCCAGTTGCTGCTATTTGAGGCGGCTGGGGGTCACGGCCGGTTCCAATGCCATCCCAGCATCGCCGCTGCAGGCTGGGAGACCAGCCTGGATTGCAGGGCTGCGTGTCTCTGATTGTAAAAGAAAATCTGAGAGGGTGCTGGTAAACGTAAATGATTTACCAATGGCTTTTTCTTCGTTCAGCCTCTATCCATAGACAGGTAGCCATAGATAAAGTGCAAAAGGAAAAAAATGAGCCCTAGAAAATGTGTGTCAGAGAAATCAGAAGCGAAAGGCAATTCCTATTATGCGAGTCCAAACAAGATTCATTTCAACTAAATTTAGCTTGAGATAAAGACCCCATTTACCATTCATAAAATCTCCTCCGTAAAGGCCCTTAGGCTTCCCAAGAGATGTTTCCTTATTCCATTCAGCAGAGCCTTTTGGAGATGAAGGGCCGGGCTGATGGAAGCATCCAGCAGGACGAGCGGGGCTCTGCCGCCAAACCCCCTCCCGCCAACACGGCTCTGCGTCCCCCGGCAGCTCAGCCCCTGCTCATCTCATCGTGGCAAACCAGTGGGACAGTGACTGCTAATCCCAGGCACTGCGGGCATCCGATGGGCTTCATTGCTAGCGGCTAACGATCACGGAAGTTAACGGCAAGACAGACCTACAAGGTCTGACAGGCGCTGCTACGCGGCCAAGGGTGGGACTGCTCCTTGTGAGCTGCACAACACCGAGGGCAAAAGCACTGTGAAAGCGAAGGATTCCTGTACAGACTCCCCTCTAGACCTGAAGGATGACACTTCCATCACTCGGCATGAGCGGCCAGTCATCCAGCGATCATTCCTGTCACAGACCTTGCACTCCCTGCCTGCATTTTTCAGGAACACAACATTAACAGCGTTTGGAGTCAGTCACCTTGTCCATTCTGCTAGCCCTTGCAGCACACGGTCCTTTATCTAAAGGCTGTATATCAAGCACCTGGAGTTGAAAAAAATTCCAAACCCTCATCCCAGCGTCCCCAGAGGATGCTCCTACTCTCAAACACAGCGCTACCCACGCACCGTGGCAATGGGTGCTCTATTTGTCAGCAAGAGCATCTTTCCGAAATGGAGCCTCAGCAGCAGCTCCAGTCAGTCCTCACACCTTTGCTGTACCCACCACACAGTGATGAAATCGTTGTAGGGCTCTGTTTGCAGCAGAGTGAAGTTGAGATGGATTCCATATCCCACCGGCACTGTAAGAAGCCAAGTGCAGTCCTGGGAATTGGGGTACTGGTTGGGGAAGCCAGGAGAGTAAACGGTACCATTTTGGGTGGTGACGTTCCCCCCACAAGGCACTGCAGGTAATCAGACAGAAACACAAACTAATGAAGAAATATTCCCCCAAACAGTAACTCTTAGAGATTCTCTATTTCCCATTTTTCTTTTTTGATAAAAAGATAGCAATTCTGGATACAGGAGGACTCAGCCCCAAAATCTTGGCCTAGCATGCCTCAAATAACTCGTATCTGTCACAACAACATCTAACATTTTCAACTTAATTCCATTACAATAAATTTATTAAGTACTTCAGAGCTGAAAGGAGACTGCCAGGGCGTTGCGTACAGATGTGCTAGCCAGGTGCACAAATAAACTTTATCTTATGCCCCGGTAAGAGTCTTTGGGCTCCACCAGCTGTCTGCACCCATGCATGGAAAAAACAGCTCCTGACGAGACCGCACCAGTGGGCAAATCTATCCACTCGTTCGTACAGCACGGCCTGGACCAGAACCACCGAGCAGCTGGCTTTTCACCGCGTACATCTGAGCAGGGGGGAAATGATGATTTGTATGACAGCAGCATCCAATTCATTAATCAAGATGACAGTTCTATTGCACTAGGTATCTTCCAGGTCCAAATGAACTTGCAAACTAAAGAGAGGCAATTAGAAACAGCCTGGGTGGTGAAAAAGGGGGACAAAGATGACGACCTGCTGAAGGCAATGCAGGACGGCCACAGCAGGTCCCTAGGTCTGAGAGTCAGTGTACAGGCATCAGCTTCTGGTCCTCCCTGGCCTGGAAGTTCACTTGGAACGATGGTAACATCTGCAGCGCGTTACTGGCGCGGGGAAGTGCAGCCGGTGTCATCTGCCTGAGCCAGCTCTGATCTAGAAGGCACGCAGCTGTATTAACCCAATCCTTGGCTTAGGCCAACACGTTCTCCCTCCCAACACACCTCATTAATTCAGGCTCAGTGCTGAACTTTTTCGTACAGAAGCAGCTCCGTGGACTTCTACCACCCTGGCCCTGACCTGACGTGAGGTTAGAGCCAGGCTCCACACCCTCCCTGCCTGCTTCTGCTCTGCTTCCTCACGTGGTCCGGCACGCTGAGAAAAGCACGTGTATTTATATAACTCTGCATGCCTGTGTTCTGAAACAAACACCCAAGAAACCTTGGGGGCCAAGTTCCTTTCTGCCCTGCAAAGCAGCAGGCAGCCTGCTGATGACCGGAAAAACTCCCTGGAGCGGTGCTGGAAACCTCGGCCTCTGTGCATTTATTTCAGAATTACAGCTTCTCTTTTAATTAAAAGGGCTTTCAGCTGTGACCCGCGTGGGAAAGGTGAGGTGGTTAGCCTAAGGCACCAAGTCCTCACTGCTTGCCGCTATGCAAAAATGGACCATGTAAGGAAACAGCTAGAAAAGGAAAGCGCTGCGTTGACTTCACAGCACCAGCAGCCCACCAGATGCGCACACAGAGGAAAGCAGCAAATGGTCCAAACCGTACCTAACCCCTCACCCCTCTGTGCTATCGAGTGCTGCAGAACAAGAAAGCTACTTAAAAAACACAATAAAGAAGGAAGAATTGTATGGTTGTGGCTGGCAGAGCTGGTGCCCGAGGTAGAAAAGGGCATAATCCTGCTACCACCAGCCCCTGACCCTGCCAGCAGCACCCAGCTGAGCACGGGACAGTTTCTCAGCTAATGCACATCTCTGCTGCACTGCTGGGCTCAGTGAAAGACCACCTGAGGATCTGGTGCTTTATGCTTTGTGTTCTCTGGGGTTCAAGGACTCAGGACTTAGAAGAGGAAGAACATCACCTCTCTCCCTCTCCCCAGTGCGCGGTTCTTGCAGACCAAGTGCTGTGAAGAGGCTGGATAAAGGTCAGTGCTCCTGGGAAGGGCTGTGGGAAATCTTCAATAAGCCGTCTTGAACTTCTAAAGGGTTCATAGGAAAGTCTTCTGAAGAAAACCACACAAAACTCCACCCATTTGCCCAAAGGATGAAAGGCTGAAACAGCCTTGTTGGGGTTTGAAAAGAGAATTCAGATATTTGAGCTTTGATGCCTAGAAGGTAGATCCACTCCTTCAGCCTGCAGGGTCCTCCTAGCACGTGTGGTCTTCAGAAAGGAGACCACGTTCAAGGTTACTGAAGAACTCCCACCTGGATCATTTTGGAAGTGCCATTGCTGCCACACTAAGGAGACTAGACAGGGACACAACCGTCCCACACTAAGAGCTGCAAGGGTCTTTTACCAGGGACCATTTTTATTTACCAGTGCTAAATCAATGGAAACTGAACACTGCTGAAGAAATAAAGCAGACTATTATTATTACAACGACCCTGGACCACTTCACGCTCCCACCGCGCACATCAGCAGAGTGACAGCTAGAGACAGTCCTCCCCCGTAGCACAGAGTCAAACACACCGCCTCAAAAGACGCACCTTGGTTTTTTAACTGCTCAGAACGTTCGCTTTGACTAGGCTGAACTATGGTGAACATTAACTCGCGGAGAACATGCTTCCACACCTCCGGGGTTGAAGCTTTGTTCCAAGTGCACGTTCCCAGCCTGCCTCCAGCGATGCTTTTGTTTCCAGAGAAACTTTTAGCCCAATTGCAAAACAACGATGCAAAAGGAGGCCAAGAACAGAGAGCTGAAGCCTTTTCTCTCCCCAGAAATGCCTGTCCGGGTGCTCTCCGGGTGACCCCAAGCCATTACCTTCACACCTGGGCAATGGGTGGTCCCAGTTCCTGTTGGTGCCGTGCTGACAGGTCAGGACGGGGTGGCCGATCAGCTGGTAGCCAGGCAGGCACTCAAAAGAGATGGACTGGCCAACGTTGTAACCGGCTCCTCTCACAACACCATTAGCAAAAGGTTCCGGGTCGGGGCATTCCTGCAGCTCGTAGGCTGGAGGGAAAAAAAAAAAATTAAGGAGGAATGTTTCATACTTCGTATTTTCTCACAAAAGCAGGAACACAACACGCACCGTGTTGCTTGGCTACTTTCTCCACATTCAGTGATTTAATTGAAGGAGATAAACTTTAACGAGCCATACACACATCTGCATGAAGGTTGAGGGAAATTCCTGCTGCTGCTTTGTGGCAGCCTCAGACGGAGCACGGGGGTCTGCCCTGGTCTGCCGCCGTCCCCGAGCCCGTATGCACAGAGTCTCCCCGCACTTCACTTCTAATTGGGAAATCTGCCTTGTTTTTCAACAAAACGCGGACAGCCCTGATGACGAATGCAAGTCAGTTGGTTAACATGTTCCACCTGGCACTATAAATTATTGGTCAGCCTCGCTAGAGCTGATTTGCATAGCAATTTCCATGAGATTACCCAGAGTGCCTCACAGAGCACATTCCTTCCTAAATTGTGCAGCAGCGCATGAATTATATGGTGCATGAACAGGACAGCCAAGACAAAATTAATGTTTTCAATTAAGTATGAGTAGCGGCTTTTATTGCTATTTCTGGGGAGTCAGCCCTTTGTCAGTCCTTGGCTGTATCACGGGGCTGAAGACACACGCTCCATCCTTCCCGCTCCTCAGATCTCTCTCCCGGGCAGTAGCTGGACCACTTGGCTCCCACCTAGCAAAGCTCATCCTAATTTTACTCAGTATCTGCCCTGGGCAGACCCTTTGCCCCTTCATATTCCCATATGCCAAGGACAGGCGGACAGAGAAGACTAAAGGGTTTTGCAAAGACACTCAAAGGGTCAAGCAGGGCTAAAAGTTCACGTTCTCTTTCAAGAGGGCAAAGGCTCACACAGGCAGCCCCAATCCTGCACCTTCACAGCACAGCAAATCCAGCAAGAGAAGGAGACTTCCAGGGCCTCGCTCTGCTGGCTTCAGAGACCAAGGCGGCTGCTGCTCAGAAGACATCACGTTCAAAACCGGGGAGCTGCCTGAGGACTCAAGCTGGGCAAGAAGGTAGGCATCTCCACTCCCTCACCATCTCCAAAGATGGTACTGAGTGCATCTTTTGATTGTAATGACTTATTTCTCTACTTTCCCTCCAGGCATCCCTGCCAGCCCCACTATTATATGGTTTGGCTATTTCCTTATTTACCCAGTTCCCTCCAGCCCGCTCAGCACAAGGCTCGGCTGCAGCTCAGGATGCATTTGGACTTCAGCTGGGACTGAAAAGCAGCTGCAACACTCCAGAGCAAACTCAGGGCTGCTGAGGACTCTTCACACATGACAGTCAACAGAGCCAAGATCTAAGTGAATCTGGCTGGGATTAATTCAAAGGCATTTCACTGCCACAAAGCACTCTAGGAACATTTGTTATTTGCCATAGGCATAGGTCCGGCTGAACAGATACCAGTTATTAGGATGAAGCATGGCCTTCATGTAACACCTGTCCACTCATTTGGATTAAGTCCTCATGGAATTGAGGACCTACCTTCGCTCCCCTGCCCTCACCATTAGCACCCAGGGCCAGGACTGTCCCACTGCTGCTCGTTTGGTCATCTCCTTACCTTGGTACTCCAGCTTGAAGCCTGGCTTGTTCTGTGAGTGGTCGCTGTGGAAGTACACAGTGGTTTCATGAGACGTCGACAGGAGGGAGCCCGGGATTTCGGTGCCGCTGAACCGGCCGATGACGTTACTGGTGTCGTACGGCCCGTTGCGGATTTCCACAAAGTCATGGTTCGGCTCAGTGGAGAAGTTTAGGAACTGGATGTGAGCACCTGGAGAGGAGGAATGAACAGTCTGCCTCTAAAGCTGTACTGGAGCCGTAGCACATCAGCACCGCTCTCCCAGGGATGCCCAGTATAACCCGGTCAATCAGCAGGAGTATGTTTACCATGCTGGAGGCAGAGGGTGCCTGTGGGTGTATCTGCTGGTTTCAGAGAAGCTCAGGCTATAGCCCTTAGTTTCCTGCTGCTGCAGTCCCATGCACGCCTCTCCCTCGGCCTGACACGGGCAAAATTCGGAAGGCAAGCACGGAGCTACGCGGATCACCCCTGGCCAGGCTGTGGCCAGCTCAGAGGGCAGGACAGACAGACGGACCCGGGTGTTTGGTTTCCCCAGCAGCACACGGCAGCGGCAGCAGGAGGAGGAGAGTCAGTTCAGGAAAGCCGGGGTGTAAGCACGTCTTCCAGGCGTGCAACACTTCCACCTCCGGGCACTCAGGCACCCTGGTGGGGCTGGTCTGGAGAGGAGCTGAGCTGGAGGGGCACAAATTGCTCTCTTCCCAAGGGCTGGGGAGGTCCGGATTTTGAATGTGCTGATGCCTACATGAACTCTAGCTGAGGTAGGACATAACCTGACACAAGCTTTGGCCACTTCTTACATTTATAAAGGGTGATACAACGGGTGATGTTTTAAGGCTATTACAAACGTGAGTAGTTTAGATGGGGAAGTACGCAAGCACGCTAAGGGAGGATGTTACAGCTGATTCAGAGGCGTGCCCACAAATCCTATCAACCTGTTACACTCCACAATGACCTGTAATCACCTTTTGAAGAAGTATTTATCATCTCATCACACCATATACATGCATGTTTAATGGAAAGTGTGATCAGGAGGTCAAACAACAGAGTTTCTGTAACTCATCTTGGCAAGCAATGCATCCAGCACTGACCATGCACTGACCAAACAGGGATGATGTCTTCCTATCGTCTCATCAAACCAAAACCAGCTGTCTCACCAAACCCCACTGGCAGCAATATCCTCCATGTGCAGTCCAGGTTGCTTGGATAATTTCCTGGAAACCCTGGGCTCAGGAGCACTCCTTCCATCTCTTCTGCTGTTCCCCCACACTGGGCTGTAAAATCAACAGTGTTAATGGTCAGGATCACTTACGGGTCCCTCTGGATGATGGTCATGGCCAGTCAGCTGTGTGGGAAGTAAGTTAAAAACTAAGACGGGAGAAAGGAAAGCCTGCGATGGAACTAGCACAAAGTTTGCCAGGCACCACGTTACTAATGCGTGTGCCTTTCTCCTGCCCCCTGGAGAGAAAAACCTGGGCCCAGAGATCCAGTTTTAGCAATCACAGTGGGAGAGACAGACCTGAGCTGCAAGAGGAGAGACGGACGCTCCGTGCTGTCCACAGACACTGTAACAGTGCACATCATGCACACAGCACTCGTTTGAATTTTTAACCACCTAAAAAAAAACTACTGTGAAGAAACAGACCGATCCTGTTGTGACTCCAGTTACCACTACTTCTTTTTGTGGTTAACTGATCTTCCTGGACTGCCACACTTGTCAATCTCTGGGCAATTACCGATAAATATAGAACAGAGTGTTTGCACACTGACTGAAGTAAATTCCCTACCAAGAAGCGATCCACAGATGACAGCACAAAGTATGTTTACAAAAGGCATCACATGAAACTTAAACACAGATAGCATCTTCTCATGCTTATCTGGATGACCTCTCCCTTGTTACGGTAATACCATCCAGCCGAACACCCCCAGGTGTCCTCCTGCCGCCTTCTGACAGCCAAGGTGCAGGTTCCCTTTGTCCAGTATCTCACTACGTGCGTACTTGCTACTAACAAGGCTTCTCCCAGAAGACTTCTCTTTCTTTTTTCCTCTTAATGGCTCCTTAATAGAACTACTTCTAAATTATTTAGAAGTCAAGCATCTGGATGAAGTAGACCAAAAGAAAATCAGCAGGCTTCGCCAGGGAAGCAAGCTGTTCTCTGAGCAGAGGAACAACCAAAGCCTGGGTCCTGCGTGGCCACGGTTGGGACACATCGGAGCGTGATCAGCACAGGAGAAGGAACCTCAGGATGGTCAGCATGGGGTGCTGTGGCATCCCCACACAAGACGATGGTCACTCCCGGTGATCTGCACGTGGCTGCAGACACACGTTTACACCTCTCTGAAGTCGGATGACCTTTTCCAGTCAAGCGTGATGCAAGCTGAGGGATACGAGCAGACAGGTGGATGGGCGCTTGCACCGCTGCACTTGGTCGTGGCTGTCCAAAACGCGACGATCTGAATTAAATCGCGTTGG
This sequence comes from Aramus guarauna, assembly GCA_013400195.1. NCBI lineage: Eukaryota > Metazoa > Chordata > Aves > Gruiformes > Aramidae > Aramus > Aramus guarauna. Next base: position 223,631 of record VXBL01008309.1, on the reverse strand, counting down.
TGTTCACACCGTGACAGTGCCTAGCAGGCGCAGCCCAGCCAGGCAAAATCCTACTGAACTGCGTGACTGATGCTGATTAAAAGAAGAAAACCTGAACCTCGCAGTTGCTGAGGTAGTCACCAGCTAGATGATGATACTGGGATCCCCCAACTCTAATGCTGAGCTGAAGGGCTTCTGATTTCTTTCAGAGCAACTCCCATGGGTATGAGTCCTTTAGCTCAGTCATTCTGCTATAAACGTCTATTTATTTATTCCTGGCCTGCAGATCATCAGATAAAAGAACTGTTAGCTCTTATAATTACTTTAAAGCAAAATGATGTAAGCTAGAACAGCAGGAGCCTGAAATAACTGTTAACTAAAGCTATTAAATGCATAAATGTCTCTCTCAAAGCTGTAAAATGTGCAATATGAATATTAAACATCCAGATCTGCTAAGAGCAAAATATTGAAAATAATCCAAAAACTCCAGCAAGTTCCCTTCACCTCTGTGCCTCTCCTCCTGGGGCTCACTTCTTTCACGGTGGAAATCACCTGCCGAGCGCTTCTCTCCAGAGGGCTGAAGCGCTGGGCAGTCTCAGCCCCGCTCCTCGGAGGGTGCCGGGGCCAAGAGCTGCCTTGACAAGTGACCTGGTCACACAGGACCTGCCGGACGCCGCAGTGGGGACAGCAAGGCACCGAGCGGGGCGGTTTGGAGGTACTGGCAGGTAAACAGGCTCCAGTAAAAGACGCGGTTTTAGTGATATCAGGATGCACTTCATAAAAATAAAGCACGGTCTTAAGATCTTTGCTTAAGATGGACAAAAAACCCTCAACCCATAAAAACAAATGACTTTCAGTAGAAAGAAGTTTTAGGTCCTCCCTTTTGAATGAATCTTTGTTGAGGAAACCTTCTTTGTATTTTGACTTTTATACTATAGCCACGTTTTAAACGCTCAAAACAAAGAGTTCTGGGCAGCCCATAGGGACTTTTTCACTGAAATTTCCCCTGCAGCAGATGAAGATTTTTCCACACTCTACCTCACTTCCAGAACAGACCTGCATTGCTCTAACTCAGACCTTTTTCTTTTTTTCTTTGTTTTTTAAGAAAAGTGCTATAACTGACTGCTAGGTACGAAAGAACAACGGTCCTACCGATGCAAAGCGGCGGTGGGTAATTCCAGCGGCGGACGGTGCCCGGCATGCAGGAAATGTGAGAGTGGCCCTGGAGCAGAGGAGAACAAGACACAGGGTTTGGAGGGTCTCCCTGTACCCCAGGGGTTTGTTGTTGCCCTTTTCGTTGGAAAACGTCCAGTACCTGGAGCGCGTAGCCTGGTTCACACTGGAAAGACACGACGTCGTTCACTAAATAACGCTCGCCGATTTTCAGGCCGTTCCCAGGGACGGGAGGCTCCGGGCAGCTGGACAGACCGACGGCTGCGAAGGCAAGAGCAAGATGAGTGCTGCAGGGAGCGGGATGGGGTTTGTGCTGAAGGAATGGAAACACACACCTTCATTTGATCCCACTCCCCTGTTTACCAACCACCTCCACCACGGTGGGAAAGTCCCGTGGCCCTTGGATTCTCAACAGACACTCCATACCGCATGGGATTCCCCTGGGAATACCTACCACCATATTCCGGTATGTCCAGGATCCAGAGGTATTCACGTCTAGTGCCTTCACTTTACCTGGGACACGCTTTTTTCACATACAAAGGTATCACAAAAATCATTTTGGGATTTGTGGCCAAAAACGTTTTTGACTGAACCCTAATGACTCGATGGAAGAGCTGCATCTGCGACAGCAGGTCCACTGCGAAGCAAAGCCCGACTCATTCTCAACAAATCACAAGCCAAACCACCCACCAGGAACCCTCCCCACCCGAGGTCGGTGTGTGCGTTACGCCGTATGCACCTTTGCCAACCAGGCAGCACCCGGCAGAGGATCGGGGAGGATGCGAAGGAGAACTACCTGCTGTCCCTCACCGGCAATGCCAAGGGCACACAGTACGTGTTGTGTGTCATCTGTCCCTTCCTTTCCGGGCAGAAGCAGCGCGGTTTCATTCTCCAACCCTATTTCTCCTGTTTTCAATTACAGATTGAATTTACCATAAGATATAAGCAGCAGTAAGCGTGGCTGGTCCTCGACGGTGCTTGTAGAACAGCCCACGAAAATTTCATTCAATCCCATTTCCATCTGAGCTACATTTACAACTGGGAATATCCTGCTGCAAACCCGATTAACAATCCCCGAAGTCGCGTGGCAGGTGACGTGCTCTCCTTTACACACGTGCCACCCCCTCCTCCTTCTGCAACGCCGAACGGAGATAAAACGAAGAGCGGCGTCTGCAGTCACCTCGCACCCACCGCGGCTCAGCTGCCTGCCAGCAACCTCCCTCGCTCTCCGTGCTGGCAGCTGCCACTAAAAGATAACCTTCTGCATCGCTGCAAGGGCTAATGCTCTGCTTAAACTCCACAGACTGCAGGCTGAGCCGAAAGCAGATGAAAAAAAAAAAAACAAACCACAACAAAAACCAAGAGAGGAGATGCTGACTCTCCTCCTGAAACCCAAGTCACGCTTCCCAGCAAGAAAACGCGCAGTCCCTCCCCACACGTGGCTGTACTGCTTGACCTTCAGAGAGAAAATAGCTTTAAATAACTTCCCATTCAGATCAGTGGGCGCTGAGTTTCACTCAGTCCTGGATTGTTCTTGCTCCGCTTTGGCTTTCCAGCATGTAGAGCTAAGAGCTTTGCTTAAGGAACCCAGCGAGGGAGAAAGGGAGGAAAAAAACCTGGCGTTTTAGCTCATCTCTCAAGACTTCCTTGCAACACCTCTAACCAAAGACAAAACCTGAGGCTCAGAGATGTGAAATTCCAATTGTACAAGCAAAGAAAAAAAAAAAAATTCCAGCTGCCCTGAAAATCAACATCTCTTAATTTTCTCAGCAAAGAAACTAAACAAGCCTGATAATCCCAAGCCTCATGAAAAACCTGAATGTGATTGTTGCAACGGGGTAATAAGATCCTCAAAGAACTTATTGATTGCAACAGAAATGGAGAAGAAACAGAGTCACAGCAAGAGAATTTCTATAACAACATTCATTTCTCCAGCTCCCAGACAGCAATCTGGGGCACACTCTCTCTCCCCAATCTTCTTGGTTGCCGTAACCTTGCTGGATCCATGAATACCCTTGGTTTCAATCTGCAAGCCCAGTAAAACCTGGGAAGCTTAGTACTGGTTGGCCCTCTAAGAGCGCACCGTCTCTGCAGTCAAACAGCTACGCCACTTCTGCGGGCATTTTACAACCTGAAACACACTTTCAAATCTATTTGGTGCTTTGGAAAAAATAAACAGAACATTTGGTTGGCTTCGGAGACAAACACAAAATTTGTGATCAGAACCAACCGTCAGACGCGGCATCCAGCAAGAAACGAGGAAGTTGTGTTGCCCCAAGGAAGACCGCGGGAATGGAGACAGCAGTCCCAGCACATCTCCCGCCAGCTCACCATCGCTCCTACCCACGCAGGAGCGGAGCCAGACCATCGCCATGCGTGAACCGGTCCCCCGAGAGCTGCACAAGGACCAGCCCGGCTCCCGGCCCTGCCGCACCCGTACTGTTAGTACGCTGCGAATGCACAAGCCTGTTGCCTTCCCGCCTGCGAGCTAAACGTTCAGTTTAGATGTGCTGACCAGAGCTGAGAGCTGCCATTCTGCACCTGCTTGCCTGTACGCTGCCTGCGCTGCTGCCGGACTATACGTGAGTAATTCAACCCTCGGTACGGTACAGCCAGCGAGGTAACAGCCACCGTCACTGTGACCCACTGCAGCTTGGCTGTAGCCTGAACACACGTCTGCTCCAATAGCAGGAATCAAAACACAGACATGGGGGGAGAAGGAATTTTTGGCATCCTTACCCAAACCTGACAGCCCTTTCCCAAGGGACTCTCTTCCCTACCATGTCTTCCAGTTCTAGTCAGGTTTGCTCTCTTACCACTGACTATTTCTTTTTTAAATCCTGTCTCTGTGTATCATCACACGTAACCATGTTCTCAGGTGTGGGTATCCCAGAACTGAATGCAGCTTTGCATTAGACCTGCCAGAAGCAAAGCACTGCCGTTCTGTTCCGATGTTCATCCTGCCATGAAAGGCTGCCCAGAGCGTTCGTGCAGTCTCCATCCTTGGAGTTTTTCAAGCACAGACTGCATACAGACGTGTAAAGTGAGTAATCTGGTTTTACCTGATGTGTGACCCTGCTTTCAGCAGGAGGTCTGATGAGATGACCTCTGAGGTCCCTTCCAACCAGCCCTACCCTGTGCAGATGTGTCTGGCCCTGCACGCTGCTTCCAGTGATGACCGATGCTGAACGCCTAGGAAAGACTGCAAAGAACAGGCCGTCCCTCCCAGCCTCCGGCAAACATCGTTTTAGGCACTTCCCGAGTGAAGATTACAGCGCGGTGTTGAACAGGCCAACTCTCCTTAAATTTTTAATAGTTTGGCCTCTGCAACTCCTCCTGTGCTACAGCCCAGAAACCAGACACGCGCCACAGAGCGCATCAGCAGCAAGATGAGGGTCAGCCCGCGACCACACTCCTCCTCTGCAGCTGGAGAGCAGAGGACCACACATGCACAGGCCTTAGAGCTCACTGCCCCTTCCCCACTAAGGAGCTTCCACTTCTACAAGGCAACGGCTCCGTAACCATTTCCCCATTGCTCAGAGAACTGCGAGATCAAGGCTGAATTCCTCTTACTTTTGTATTCCAGGTGAAAGCCAGCAGCAGAGACGCTGATATCCGAATAGAAATGCAGATAGAGCTGGTTTGAAGTGCTGTTCAGCAGCGCAGGCACTGTAGTTCCTGGGAAAACAAGAGGTGCACAAAGATACTGAAGAGGATTCTTTTTTCCTCCTCCGTGTCCTCGGAGACTAGCTGCAGAAGAGGCTGAGAACAGAAAGTCCTTTAACTTAACAAGCTCTGTTGGTTTTGATCAGGTTCTAATGAGGCCAATTGAGAAATACCCAAGGCCTCTCCGCAATGGCCTTTTCAAAGTCTTCTGATGAATTTCATCATGTGAAGTTTTACCACTTACAGACCAGACACACTAAAAGCATCGAGAAGGGAACCGCGTGGGCGGAGCGCAGCTCCCCTGCAAGGTCTGGGTTCCTTCTCCTGCCTCGTTCCCTGGAAGCTGTTTGCAGCAGCAGGTCAAAGCAGTTCTATCCCAAACGCAGCTCTGGGAGTCCCAGAGTCTGCTGGTCTTTATGCAGGACACTTCTTCTTACCAACCTCAAAGCGCTTTGAACACATCTGTTTGTCAAATAAGCAAGAATCGAGGCTATTGGTTTGCAAGCGGCTCTGCTATTTGAAAGCTTTACGATGCTCTTGGGCTGCTTGCTACTCCTTGCTCTCCTAAAAGCCACGGTCCCCACCGCTAGCGGAAGAAAGGTTGTTTTGTAGCCCTTCATCCATTTTGGTGCAAATCAGGCTGGTTAGGTTAACCTGCCAAGCACGGCAACCCAGCAGTGCTGTGGGAACTCCTGCTTCCAGGTTGTGGAAGCGCTCGTGGGTTTTTCCAGAAAACCCAAACCTAACCCACTGGTTTTGCGTTTAACGCTCTCCATCAATACCTTCTGCAGGAAGACAGGAGTCAAATACGCAATTCAACAAAGCATAAGTTTCCCTTTAATGACATACTTAAATCTATTCTTAGTTTTTGAAGCATTTAAGCATATGCTTAGTTTTATGTACGTGCTGAAGCCCAGCTGATGTGATCGGGAATTAAGCATGCACTGATGGGCTTCGCTGAACGTGATGCTGAACACGTACCAGAGAAACTTCCCAGCATGGTGGCTGTGTTATCTCCTCCATCGAACACTTCTAGGGAATCCCAGTTCTGCTCAGTAACAAAACTGATCACCTGTATCTGAAGAGAAAAAAGTAATAGCACAAATCCTGCAATCATGCTAATAAATCAAAATAATATCAATGAACAGGTCACTAATAAAGTTAGCAACACACTAAGTCAGCAGTGGTATTTATCTGTGCTAATGCACTGGCGAAGTTGGAGACCTCTTGTCTTTGACCACCACCACTTGGGCTGTACGGCTATTTTCCAGCAAACTCCATGCTCCAAACCTCCGTATCAGGGCACTGCCGCTGCAATGTCACAGCAGCTGAGAATCTGAGCCTTTTTTTTCTGTATTAAGAAATCTCTTAAGACTTTTACAACACTTTCATATGAAAGCAACCACTAGCAACCCAAGAGCTAAATTAAAAACAAAGAACCCTGCATTAAACCACAAGATTTTTTAATCCATTGAAGCTTCTGCAACTGCCTTGTTTCTCAGCTTTCAGTCAAACCCCTCAAGCTGCATTTTCAAACTTCCCACCTTTCTCTGCCATGCCCCATACGGCTTCGAGGCTTAAGGAACTCTCTTGAGCCCACACTAGTTAGAACTTCCATGCAATCCTCAAATGAGTAACGTCATGAGATTTGATAAATCTGCATTTACGCTGAAAAGCGGCTCTTGTACTTCAGCAAAGATATACGTGTGATTGCACAGATTTGTTTTCCTCCATTACCATTAAAATGGATTCCGTCTTTATTCCTAAATACTGGGAACTCAAAGTATTCAGTGTCCCATTAAGAAAAATGAGCTATGCTCTACGTCAAGTTTGGTGCACAGCCCCAGAGAGTCCGACAGCAAACCTGGGAGAAAGCCAGCAGTATTTGGGAAAAACTAGCTTTCATTTACAAGCTCTAAATGAAATTTTCAAACACTGGGCACCTCAGATTACACTCCCAGGCCAACAACCTGAATAAACAGGACCCATAAAGACAAATCAGGAGCGCAAGTGACTTGCACAACTTGGCCCCAAACAAAAGGCTTCGTTTCTTGGCCCGTGGCCGCAGTCGTTCGGCTCCAGCGCCGGCGGGTTTGGGGAGAACGCCGCAGGCTGGGTAACCCGGGAGGCAGATTTCCCTTTCCCTCCAGCCTGCCCACCCCTGCGGACTGCAGAGCCTCAGCTCTGAGCTCCCTCTGGATGAAGATTTCCTACTAAGCCTAATGCTTCCGATCTGCGGTCGTCCATTGAATCCGATAGAATTACTCCCTTAAGCACAGAGCTCAGCAGGACACGTTTGCTGGACGGAACGCTGTGAAGAGATTTCGATGCGCTGTAAGTCTTGGCCGCACACGCGTGTGCACACACACTCGTGCACACAGTCTCCCTTCCCGCTGGTAATTTGGTGAAGCCCCCCTTCCTTCCCTCCTGCAGTGTTCTTATTCTGAATTTACTCATCCACTCCAAGTATCTCACTTGCCTTTGCCCTGCTAAACATAAACTAAAACACACACACACTT
>VXBL01008309.1:50748-216260 GCA_013400195.1 Aramus guarauna | reverse complement strand
CACACTTAAAAAAAAAAAAAAAAAAAAATCAACCCCCATTATTTCTGCCATTTTAACCTTTTTCCTCCTTGATTCATTCTGAATAATAAAGCAGGCTATAAAGTTCCTGCAAAATTTTTTTTTTCCAAAAAGTGGAGTTCATCTAGCAGAAATTGCAGTGACCCCCCGCAGAGCCATTACTGTCACACTGACCAAGTCAATACCTTTCAGTCTGCATAATTACACCCCTATTGTGATTTACATTAGTGAAAGAGAATGTGGATTGAGAATGTGCATTTTGTTTGCTCTTACATTTTCTAAATTATTTATTCTCCCTCCCCCCCAACTTAACGGAATAAACATTTTTAAGGTCCTAATTCTAGTCTGACATGTGGATTCACAAGGGATCTGCATCTATTTACTGCCATGTATATAAATTAATTCACTCAGGAAGGTTTGCTACAGGAATGAATAATTCATGGCAGAAGTGCTAGCTCGTACACTGATTACATAAAAATCCTGCTAGTGACTCGCCGCTACCAAGAAAGCTTTAATTTCACCTCCTCTGATTTACAGTTGTTTAACCTTTAATTGTTGTACAAAATGAGGGTAAAGTGATACTTAAATTAGTATCTAATAACTGAGACCATCTCGCGCACCGAAGCGGGTGGGTGACCGGGGAAGCGGAGCCGATCCGAGCGGGCCAGGTCACGCAGCCCCGGTGCGGGAGCACGGCGGGTCCAGCTCTGCGGCCGTCACCCTGCCTCTGGGCTGCCCCCCAACCGACAGCTCCTGCACGGGGCTTCACTGCGGCTGTTTGACTTCCTGAGGGCCAAATGCCTTTTTCCGCCACAGAAGACTTCCAGCGGAAGTCCCAGTGTCACGAGCCGACGCGATCTGGTTTGATGTCGAGGGCTGATGTCATCCCGCGAGCGGGCTGTGTCTAAGGGCAGAGCCGTGGGGTGGCAGGTCCCTCGGCACGCCGACGGCGTGATGTCCCCCTCGCAGCCCAGCGCAGAAGCGGAGACCCCAGCGCCGGTGCGGGTCCACACGGACTCTCGCTGAGCACCAGAGGAAGGGGTGACGCTGCAGGACCGCGGTCCTGCCCTTCACCAAAACCTTCCCCCTCTCAACCTGGAAACTGGACTTAAGGCTCCGGCAGTGTCAGAGCGCAGCCAGGGGATCCAGGATACGCGATTTTGTTTGGTTGCATTCTGTGTTAGACCCCAAATTATCTATTTCCCTTGCAAGAGATCACATCCAGCAGAAAAGAGGTAAAAAAAAAAAAAAAACAAACCCCAAAAAACCCCAAAACCATAACCCAACCTTTAAAACACTTTGGCATTGCATTTTCCAGTTTGACATGAGAGCTGCATTTGCACAACCGAAGAGGTGAGAAACAAGTACTTATGAATAAAGACGTGCTTTTAACAGCCCGCTGTAATACCCACTTCCCTCTAAGCTTAGCAGACATGTGCAAAAACAGCTCCGCAGGCTGAGAAGTGGCAGCGAGCATTCGGAACGCAGCAGTGCAGAATACAGACATCTATTTACAACGCTTTAAAAATTAAGTGAATTATCACCTCCCGATCCCAGGAGTCCCAAACAACTTGCAAACTGCCTCAACTGTTCAGACGTTTGGCTGAGCTAAATGGATCCTCCTGCCACGGGGAGGGGGGGTTTGGGAACGGCTAAGATTTCAGATGAACAGGAAGATATCAACAGTGAGCTCCGAGGCTTTTGAAAACAGTTTTAAATGGCTTCAGGAACAAAGAACAGAGTGGAATTTGCTGGACTGGGCACAGCAAAAGCCTGGCAGAGGGCACAACTTACTACACTCCAGGCTCGTGCCGTTTTGCCGTGAACCCCTCCCCGTGCTGCTCCCCCCAGACCCAGGGTCAGGTTTCGGTTTGAGTTCTGATGGTGGCACCAGGTAAGGATCCCCTCTGGGAGAGCAGAACCGTAATGCAGCAAGGCAGAGCTGATGTCCCAGTAAAACTGCTGAGAGAAACACAACTGCTGTGTGCCAACAGCTGCGAGTGCTGCAGAGGGAGGAACCCACCTACAAGTCTATTAGCTAAATACACCATAGAGAAATAAAAGCACTTAATGAACAAAACCCTCGCAGACAAAGTGGTGTGAAGAAGAAGAAAGAAGCCCTCTGATAATGAGGCCCGTGGAATGAATGAAGTGCTAAAGAATCCGTCTCCTGCGTGTCAACTGATGTCAGCCTAACGCAGGGTGAGGTGCCTCCTGCGAGGACGAGGCACTGTATGTGCTGAATGGGAACTTTATCTAAGGTTTGGTCTCTGATGTCGGGCTTAATTCTCAACATCCTCCAGCCTGCAGGACTATTCCTGCAGAGGAACGATAAGGACCACAAAAAAGACCAGAAGAGAGAGCTCATTTACCTGGAGACAATGAACAGCAAAGCTGTAATTGTATAATCATACCGCTGCAACTCTGCTGGCATAACAAATCCACGCAGGCACTCCGAGCAAGCAACTCTTCCTTGGTGTAGCTTACATTGCTTTCAACATTGCATAATTAAGCAGCATAAAGATATATGCCCAAAATACCACAATTATTTTGTTACACCAGAAAACAGCCACATGGCTCCAGCTGATTTCCCACGGCACTTGCCTCCAGGAGGCAAAAAGCCATTGAAATATTACCCACTTTGGGCAGTCACAGCGTAAACGAATGTCTGATTCCAGAGAATTACACATTCAGCCGATCTCTTTCCTCTGAGCAACATCATAACACGTGGCCTCTTCAAGCGCCCCAGATACCGCGCGTTCTCCTCTCTAGCTCGTGCTGCAGCGAGAGCCGCTGACACTGTACCTGTATCCCTGCTCCTTCGGGGACTGTTATCTTCCACACACAGTTGAGGCTGTTCAGGTACGGCTCAGGGAAGCCGGGGGACAGGATGGTACCTTTGCGTTCAGTCAAATTTCCACCACAGGGCACTGAAATAAGCACAGTAATGCTTAACGTGGAAGGACATGGCTTGATACTGAAACATTCTCTTCCAAACATCTGTCTACAGACAAAAAAGCAAGCAGAATTGGCTCACGATTAAAGAATAAGATTTGTATGAATAATCCTCTTTCCAGTAAGTCACTATAAGTTCTAACACCGGCAGCGCACAGCCCTCCGGTGTGGGGGACGCTGGGTCCATCAGCCCACGAGACTCGCTCTCCGGAAACTGCTCTCCTCCAGGGAAGGTGAGAAGCAGCTTTCAGACAGATCCGATTTACACGAGATGCTGTCCCGGACCCCGCAACTGAGTACTGGATCAAAAGTCCCTTCCCCGACATTTGGGGTTGAACATTCCCTTGTTCATGGGCAGGTCTGGCTTTTGTATCTAAGAAGTATGAAATAACGGGGTTTGTTTTCTTGGTATTTTGTGTTTTTTTTGTTTTGTTTTGTTTTTTGTTGTTTTTTTTTTTTTTTTAAACCATCCCAAAGGATGGAATTTCTCTTTCTAGCACAAATTGCTGACCCGTACTGTCTTTTCTTCCCCCAAACCCAAAGATACCTACCCACGCAGGTGGGTACCGAAACGTTCCACTGGGCCAGTGCCCCGGGCATGGTGAGGCACTCGATGCTGCGGGAGCCCTGGAGCGCGTAGCCAGCGCTGCACTCGAACCGCACCACCGCTCCCACCGCGAAATCGCTGCCCAGCCGCCGGCCGTAGCGAGGCTCCGGGACCGAGCTGCACTGGGTAGCGCTGGTCCGAGGAACCGCTTTGCAATTGCAAAGGAAAAAAAACAAAAACAAAAATACGGTTAGAGCAAACATTTTGGAAATACTGAGTGCCAAGTTAAAGATCCGCTAAAAACAACACAGGAATCTGATTATATCTAAACCCCAGACAGCGGCTGAATCCAAACACGAGCATTGAGAAGAAAAAGAAATAACGTTTCATTCAAACTTCAGTCAATTCAAGTGATACTTGAAATAAAAGCAGCTAGGACGTTACAGAACCACACGTGCTTTCTAAGATGCGACTGTTTGCCTTCAGAACGCTTATAATCACATCAGAAAAGTAATTTCTAAATAGGGAAACCAAGGCATTCAGCAATGACTTTCCAAAAAGTTGGTTTGCCACATAATGCTAGAGCCTCAGCAGAAAACCCTTTAGTGTTTCTCGGCTCGCTTGGCCTCATTACTACAAAGGACAGCAATTTTAAACAATCTTCCTCGTGATGGGAAGGGTAAGAGAAAGAAAAGGGGAATTTAAGTTGTGATGCTGCATTGCCAACTGTTGAAATTGCCTGCGCTCCTGTTCAATACTGGAAACAACAGTCAAAGAAAGAAATGGAGAGTCTGACAGGTAAGTGAGGGAAAAATGAGTCAAAGAAATGTCTACTGCTGAGGAGGAAATCAATTTGTATTTTCCTCTGAGTCGCTTTACAACTTATTAGTGTTTAATGCCTGAGTTGATGGGAAGGGAAAAACGTGGAGATGATGAACACATTAGCCATATTGTTTGATTTTAATTTGATTCAGAGAGATGAATGTCAAACCCACTGTCAAAAGCATCACACAAGATGATCAGCAAGAAGCTGAAGTCCGACGTGTGTCTGCGGTCTGGGGAGGGGAACGGAGAGGCAGAAAGGATCCAGCTGTGATGATGCACTACTTTGGACAAATCCAAGATAGCCAGAAGACTTGCGGATCTGTACCGCTGCTCAGATAACCCCAGCTCGGCCGTTTGTGACCGACCAGCACGTGCTCGGCCTCTGCCCAAACCACAGACAGAACCGTGCCCGGGTGCCCGACCCCGCAGCTCCGCTTTCACCACGCTGCTGCAGGCTCCGGCTCTTGCACCTCGGGGGAACCGGCCGCACGTATGCGCCACGGAATGGGGGGGGCTTTGGGAGAGGGAACTCCTCCTTTGTGTGAAAATGGGAGTAAATGCCATTAGAGCCTGGCCAGGCAGATCAAAACCAGGGCCGGCTCTTTCTTTTACTCTGGCTTCCCGTGCAGTAATCACTGAAGAGTGTGCAGCTCATAATTAGCGTGCAGGAGGGAGGAGGTAATCTTTACTGATTTAATCAAAACCTTTGCTCTGCTGAAATCTTTAAAGATTACTATCAGAACTACAGTTGTTTTACAATAATTAGGCAGAAATTCAAGAGAACAGATCTCTGGATACTACAAAACCCAAACCGTGCTTCGCTTCACTCCCGGAGAAGGCACAGGTTGGCCCTGCTGCCTGCCCCCACTTTACAGTAATGTGCATGAAAAAGCTTGGCTGAACCACAGATAACCAGACAAAGCATGTGGGTGAGAAAGCCCTTCTGTTTTCCCACTATTCTGTGCATCGCTTTCTATTTACTACTTTAAAATCCCTAAGTGGAACTCACTCGATGCAATGCAAGCTGTTACTGAAAGGATCAAGGGGCAAAAGTCTGACAGCAGGAGACCTAAGCCTACAACACGCAGAGAGGAAGGATTTTACAGAGCTGCTAGACAACTGTTCAGCTCCTTACACTGAGAAATGTGCTAAAACGCCAGTGGGAGAAATTGCTCGGGTATAAATCTCAAGAACTTGCTGTGTACTCGGGGCACGATTCAATGAGACACTTCTGATACTAATCCTGGGACGTGCCAGGGTTGAGGCTGAGTGAAAAGGGAAGGTCTGAACATGAAGTACCTACAGGAGCCAGGCAGCAAGTTCACTGCTACCAAAATAATCCCTAGCTCCTGTGGTATTTCCTGGTCAGACAGGAGGCGTGCAGTGACCCGCAGGCAGCACCAGCCCAGGACACTTCACGACATCACTGTGTTATTGACCGTCATCGCGGGACCAACCTGGGGCCGTCTCCAGAACACAACTGTACTCACCTTGGTAGACAAAATGAAAACCTTTGGCTGTAGATTGACCCTTGGAACTAAATTTGAGGAGAATCTGGTTGGTGGTAGCTAACGGTAATGATTCACCTGGAGGAGGAGGAGGAGGAGAGAGAGATCACGGCAGTAGCTATGCAAATAGGCTGCACAGAGCAAGGTGTTAAACGGCAGGCGGTATTTTTAGCTCTCTTTTCCCAGCAGCAACAGGGACACGTGCCCTACCTGTGTGAGAGCCCGAGAGGGAGCTGAGGAGCCGGGAGTGCTGGTTGGGGCCATCGTGGACTTCGATGACGTCGTTGAGCGCCGTCTGGAAGAAGGCGAACTGCCCGAAGACCACTGCCAAGAGAGGGAGCGCCGGTCGGGGCGGGCAGTGGGACGAGCCGCGCTGCCGGCCCCACGCAGCCAGGGCCTGGAGCCGAGGCATTGCAGCTGCTTTTCTTTCGGGAGCTTGGCAGAGATAAAGAGGGCCTGAGTGACAGCCCTGGAAGATGGGAGCCCTTTATTTATCCACAAAGTAGGCATAACAGAAGCCGCAACCAGCCTCCCCCGTGTTCACTTGCCAGTACGCTTTAACACTGATTCATAGGCCAAAAGGGATTCTTTTATGAATCATCCCATTTGCCTGCCTACATAACACAAGGTATATAATTTCACCAACTGATAATTATTATTTATTATTTGTATTGAACCTCTGTCACGAAGCGGGCTCCCGTTGGGTTAGGCATTGTACGAAACCCGAACAAAATAACAATCCCTGTCCTGAAGAACTTAACTTTCGAGACTGAACCTCCCTGGTCAGGGAGGATGACTGCTAGGGAGAGAGAGGACACTCACAATTTTATTAACCGTCAGTCCTAAGGCTGTCTACAGAGACTGCGACCAAGGGAGCCGTGCAGTGCTGGGGGTCTTACTGCGTACATCGTCACGGCACCCAGGAGCTGGCAGAGCTTACGAAGGGGAGAAAAATCACACTGAGAGGATCAGAGCAGTATTTTAGTTAGACCAAAGAGACTTTAGGTATTTAGCTTTATTTTTCAGGATATAAGAACAGGTTTTTTCCTCCCAAATCTGTACTTAGAAGATTTTTTTTCTCCCCTTTGTCTCCTCTCCTAGCTTTGCATTTTCAAGTTGTAAGTGCCCAGTAGCAGATTCACAAGCTGAGAGGTCTCTTGCTGTGAAATTCATCATCCACCAAGCTATGACATTTGTTTCCTGCACATTCAGGTTTCCAGCACAGCTTTGATGCTGGGAACACTGAAGAAGTGACGATAGCACACCCTGATGCCTGCTGTACACAGAATCTGAGAAGTGAAGGAGATGGGAAATGCGTAACATTCACTACGCACGGTTTTCCTCCTTGTTTTTAATGAAGCTATTGAAAGGAAGCAGGTGGAGAAGAGCAACTAGTTTAGCTGTCACTCTACTGCGGGCAAAAGTCAGCCTTGCAGATCAAGCCTGTCTAGCCCTCTAGTTACTCTGGTTTTAAGACAAGATCAAGATCAGCTCTAGCAAAAGAGGTTACGAGGCGTACGAGAGCGGTGCAGCGTTTCACCAGTTCGATCCAGAACTCGGCTGTAACCCACACGCACGCAGGCAGAAGGGCAATGCGAGCGAAAGGAGCTTATAACCGATGTCTGATCCTTATTTCACACCTTGCTATCTTAGCAAAGGAAATCACAAACAACCAGAAAGACCACAGGGACCGACTAGATCAATACCATGCACTGAGAAGCACTATCAAATAACAGAATTTAGAGACCTTCGCCTGCCAGAGCTGTCAGTGCAAGTGCTCCTTGAGAACTTTAAATTCCCTTCGAACAAGAAACTATGTTAACCAATACTAATATCCAGCTAGCTGCCTCAAAGCTTTCTAGAACTTCAATCATTCTTGTATTCAAGCTCTGATCAAAATTAAGCAGCGTTGGAGTCTATAAAAAGAATGACGGTCTGTTGAAATGGATCTGGCTTTTGTTTGGATCCACTGTTAAAATTTAATTCACACTTGATTTAAAAATAAAAATTTGTCATAAGTACCATAGCTGCACATCCACAAAACTATACATTTATGTGCTTCTCTGCACAGACAGATTATTTAGCACCACTCTTAGCATGTGTTTATGGTAAATACATTTTGTACTCTCAGAGGTCCTCTGAGTCTGCTGCTAGCATTAATCACCATGAATTATTTTTTGCTGATTTTTCAAATCTGCGACTGGATATAGCACAGGAACTGGAAGGGGAATCGCAAGATGGTGTTTTTTGTTAGGGTTTTTTTTTGTGTCCCTTCACTTTTGATTGATTTTGAAATTCAGAAAATTCCCACTATCCTTACTGACTACAACAAAGCATAAATAGCATCCAACAGTGCCACTTACTATTTTCCAATCTCCTTTTTTGCCATTTATATATGCACTTATTCTACTGCTTTATTCGAGCAAAAAGCCCCAAAGAAGGGAGTTGCAAAGACAGTAGGACAGATTTTCAAAAACCATCTAAAAATGATACCGTAGTCCTTCGGCACCACGATGAAGTACAAGCAGACTTGTCCGCTGGTGTAGTTCTGGGGATAATTTGGAGAGAGGACGACGCCGTCTGAGCCCGTGTACTGACCGCCACAGGGTGCTGTAAGAGAAAGTCAGACGGGATCACAGAGCCCGGACCCATCGGCTCTTCTCCTGCTGCTTCGAGATCCGCCCGCGCTGCGGTGCTGTGCAACGTCGGCTGCCCCCAGCCACGATCGATTCTACGCTTCAGGCACTGCAGCTCTCGCTGCAAGTTCTTATTAAGAAGAATAAGGCTTATCCTAACCCGAGTTCATGCCTGCTTCACATTTAATTACCCAGACCACGGCAAGGCTAAGGGATGCCGTGTATGGTGGTGTAGACTAATGCGTGATTTGCACTGCTCTCCACCTGACCTTAAAGCTCAGGACCTGACAGAATGAGCTCCTTCTCTTTTTGCCGTTTCTCCGGCGCCAGCAGGAACAGTGTCCTCCCCTTTCCGCCTTTCCAAGTCAGAGATTTCATTCTTCCAGTCACCACAGACTGACAGCTAGCTCTTCACTCGCTTCTCAGAGTAAAAAGGTCTGACTGCAAACCCATCATTTAAACCATTTTCCCATTAAGCCAGAAAACAAAATAACCACAGAACCTCTAAGAAAAAAATACCTTCTGTTTTCTCCATACACTCTGACCCTGCTCAGGAAAGCAGGGCTTTGATTAGCAGGGAGTAGGTTAAGCAAATATTTAAGTGGCTTCCTGAATCCTGCCCTGCATTCGGGACACAGGATTTGTCATGCACGTTTCTGTCTCTCAAAGGAAGGTTCAAGAAACCTCATGTAAGTCAGCCCTTCCTGACCTCCGTGTGCTAAAAAAATTGAAAAATTATGAAATGCTGAGAAAAACCCTCTTTGTCCCCTGCAAGCAGCTCAACTCAAAATTAGCATCAAATTTTTCTTTAGGATAAACTGCCAAAGTATTTGGCAGATAACAGGCAGATCGTTCTCTACTCGCCTGTCCCCCTTGGGCCTTACCTGTACAGGTAGGTCGAGGTTTGTTCCACGTGGGTTTTCCATCCCCTCCCATTATACACGTCAGCGTGGAGACCCCCTCAATATCATACCCGCCATCACAGTAGTAGGTAATCGTGGATCCCAGCTTCAGATCTGTACCCACTCGTGTGCCATTCTTAATTGATCCAGGGTCGAAGCATGACTCCCGGGGATTTTCTGCAAGAGAAAATTGCCAAGATCTTTACTGATCTGATAGAGCCGCTCTCAAATTTTGGTCAATGACATGTTTTCTGGCTTTTCTCAGCTGGGACTCTCACTTGAGTATACCACAAAGACTAAACATTTGGAGAGTTTAGATTTCCAGCATTCTCTCATGCTGAATCTGGGGAATTGTATGGGTCAGATTCTGGTCCAGACTATTTTCTGATGCTCAGCTCCAGCACAAGTAGAGCGGAAGAAGGAAGGCTTCAGTTCACACACATATTTACTGGTACCCAAAATCCAATCAAGGAGGCAAAGCTTTGATTTAACTACCTACGCTCGCTCTCCTTTCTTGCACAGGGGACAGGCCGCAAGGAACTTTGCAAACCAGGACACACAAACACAGATTGAACATGCAACGTATTTCCAATGAGCCACATCTGTTCACGGCATCTCCTCGGCACCTCTCATTCCCAGCTCTAAGAGCTGTCTGCTCTCACCGTGGAAATACATCGTGCCATGTGCTAGCTGGTTGACTCTCCAGATGTGCAGCATGGCTGCAATTATGGCAAAATGATTACAAGCAGTTAGACAAAATGAAGACATTTTTCTCTCTGTTCACTATGCCCTGCAGAGTTAAAAACTCCATTTACATATGAAAATTCCAGTAAAGACTACAGAGCTGTCAGGTCTTGGATATTTCTTTCCTTCTTCTTCTGAAGGCTTTTTTCTTCTTTTTCCTTTTTTTTTTTTTCCCCCTGCATGAAATATAATTAGAGGCTTTGATTAATCCTGCTCCTTTGTCATTTGGAAATTGCTCATTAAAGATGAGGGCTTTTCTGAGAGCAGTGGGTCTGTGAACAATTATAATGTGTTTAAGCATTAAATCATAGGCTTTTAGTATTTGGGGAAGGGGTGGAGAAAGAAGCAGAAAACAGTAAAGCCCCCAGATCTTGCTTTTGTTTCTTTGTTTGCAGTGAAAAATAGGATTAGCTTTTCCTTCTCACAACAGCTGTACCACGAGCTAGTGATCCAGGTAAACAGGGCACAGAAGGACGTGAAATGTTTCCACCAGGCCCTGAATCACACGAGTGAGGTCAGCGGTTCCTCAAAACACCAGTTCCCTATTGTGGGAGCCACAGCTGACCTCAATGCTCCTCACAGACCATCACACACTTGTAGCATCAAACTATAAATCACAAAGCCCAGGGTTCTCCTCTGTGTTAGCAGCATCTTGCTGCATGAATTTTGGACAAG
The DNA here is from genome assembly GCA_013400195.1 of Aramus guarauna. Taxonomy (NCBI): domain Eukaryota; kingdom Metazoa; phylum Chordata; class Aves; order Gruiformes; family Aramidae; genus Aramus; species Aramus guarauna. The sequence continues at coordinate 205,450 of VXBL01008309.1, read as the reverse complement.
CCACTTGTCAGTAGGTGCCTCAGACACCAGCTAGACACACCAACGAAATCTTCATTACAATGGGTAAGACACCAGGACCCAAAAGCTTGTTTCAGCCACAGCACTGGGAAGCAAAGCCCTTGGCGTCCTGGTCAGCTCAGATGAACACATTCCCGTCTCATGCACCCTCATGCTCCAAGACATCAGCCGTAGGCTGGAGAAGTGAGCCTCTACCATCGCTGCGAGTCAACGGCACATTCCTGTACAGACCGGTCATCACAGCCCAGAGAGGTGACAAATTGCTTCTGGGCATCAGTCAGCTGCAGACGAGCAGTGCGGTTGCACGGCTCAGAGCCCACTGTAGCACACAAGCCATTTGCAAGGGTAAATGCTTCATCTACTTTTCCAAACTGTTTCTTCACTCTGCAAGCCTTTATTTCTCAGAATTGTTAATACTCATTTTAGACCCTTTCATGCAAAAGCTGCACCCAACGGCCTCCTTCTGACCACTTTATGCCTCTCGTTATTTTGAACGGTCTCCCTGCCTTTCATCTAACAAGTCGATGTGGCTTCAACCTGTCAATCAGCCTCCCACCCGGCTGTCAGACGTCTTAGCCATGGGCTTGATCTCAGCCTCTGCTCTTGCTTTGAAAACTCATGACATTCAGTGCTCAAGTCGCTCTGTCAACTGCTGAAAAAAGGGAGGTGGCTGATTGCTGAGCAACAGCCCCACTGCTTTGGTTGTGTTTTCCTCATTCTTGACTGTTTCACTGTTCCCTTGAGGGTCTGTGCCTTCGGGGACGCCGCTCACCTCAGAGGACCACGCGTCCTGACACGAGTCCTACGCAGATCTCCAGCTGAACACTCCTCTGCAGACGAACCGCCCTGATGATCCTCAGTAGGCTACAAAGGGAGGCAGGAGCTCAACTTTAAGGAAGCGTTGGGTGAGTGGTGACAGCAAAAGACTTGTAGAGGGATGGGGGAAAGCCACAGCTTTCCCAGCCTTTCATTTATTAGGCTACGAAGTGAGTACAGCATGGCTTGCTCATTTAGAATTAACATTTTATTTTTCACTCACTCTTCAGAAATGGAGGCCTTTACCCTGATGTCCCAATTAACATGGACTCAGGCTGCCAAATGTTTAGAAAAGAGTCAATACACAAATGCCATGAGAACTGGCTCATTAGTCCACCAAAAGCAGAATTTTCTGTGTTTCCCCTCTCCTTTCTCAAGGAAAACTCAAAGCCTGCAGGAGCTCCTAGACCAGGAGGTCAGACTTTCATCTGCATGTTCGAGAGCAGCTTCACCGGAGAGCAGCTGTCTGCCCAGCACATCCTGAACTCCCATCCGTGAGCATGTGCAAGCTTTTAATAAGAGCTAAGCCTTAAAGCAACCCCAGGAGAAATTGTCTAGAAGACAGGCTTGGGGGGGGGGTGGTTTTCATGTACTGAAGATGGGACAAATTATATTAGGAATCTGAAGACCAGGTGCAGCTTTGGCATCCCAAGCTGCTTGGCTGTTGCCACACCAGCTCACCAGCCCCAGCATCCTCTGACTCACCCCAGCTAAACGGACTACCTTTTCCGAAGGACAGATCTGTTTTTCAAATGCAGCTTGTTTTAGGGTCAAGTGTCATCTCCCATTTCTGACCGTTTTAACAGCAAATAGTACCGAATGTTTTTAAACGGCTTGCTTTGCAATGGATTTTACAGAATAGTGTTTCTGTGCGGAATTTCCACCTTAAATAACCCACAAGTGATGCTGAATATATGTTTATAAGCTCAGGATGGGCAAAATAGTTCTGGCGAAATAATAACAGATTTGAAATAAGGCTTGGGGTTTGGGTTGGTTTTTTTTATTCCTTTGGAAGTGTGAAAAGTAATCAGTTTTGCTTCATTTGCTTTCAATTTCACGCCTCTTCACTTCTGGCCCCCAACAGAAACAGGAAGTACTAAAAAGCGTGAGAAAATCTCCCGCTTTGGAATATCCGACCTGGAAACACATTCCTACCCTCTGCCCCAAGCACGAGAAGCCAAACCTAAATATTCACCTCAGGTCCCATTCAGCACCAACCTCCCCTCCGATGGAGGCAGCGACTGATGGAGTTTGACCCAACTTCTGTGTCCAACACCCACAAAATATAATGGGGGGGAAATAATTTGGGAAAAGCTCTCCCAACGACTAGCCTGCCCTCTACGTTACTAACAAAGTGTGATCTCAATTTAAAAATGTCAGTGTACAAATGCCTAAAATGTATCTTATAAAACCTGTGGTTTGAGAGATGCTGCAAGGCAAACTCATTATTGGAATTCAGTTGATCCCATTCTCCAGTAGCATCTTCTGGCAATGGCAGCCTAATGGAAGACCCCCATACCAAGGCGTCTTCTCAATCAACTGGAAACAGTTTATGAAACTTATCCAGTGTTTCTCTGTAACCAGAAATCTCCCAAGTATATCTAAGACACACAAATGTTATCTTGGTTCAAAAGATAATGCATGTAGAGATACTGAGTTAAAAACTTTAGTTTTCCATAGCTGAAAGACTTAAAAAAAATTCTTAAGCAACAACTGGAGCAAGAGGTAAGTTCTAGGTATACTGCAAGCCATCTCTTTCCTGTGGTTAAGCTTTTGTTTTGTAACTGCCTTTCCTACCCTGTAATCAAGAACTTATCCTTTCGCTTTGGTAGACTAATAGTTGCCGGGCTCCAGTGAATCTGCCACAAACACAGCTCACTGCTTTCACAGAAATCACACCATTAACTAAGCTGGTGTTGCAAACACGCACTTTGTTAAGGATTATGATAACTTTAACAGAGCTTAAACAGGATGCCCGAGCAGAGCGTTTCTTCCTTTTCATGAACCAGCCTGAACCCAGAAATCTACTCCCTACTGCTCAGTCATCCCGAGAACAAATTGCTCCTCAGCTGAAATCCCAAACTACTGCATTTAAGTTTCCCCCGACCCTCTGAGCCAGTCCAAGGCTTTACGCGGACAGTAAACCAAAGTGCTGTAAATTCAAGCGTGCGTGGGGGAAGCACACTTACGGGTTCTTTGCTAGTAACCTGAGTTTGATTTTTCATTCTGCTTCACAGCTGACAGTGCATCACGGGTGCGAAACAAAAGATACGTGTTCATCTACCAGAAATCCTGCTGGTGTGCTTTACCAGTGTAGCTAAACTGGGAAATTGCCCGGCTGAAGATCTGCCCTCAAACACCTTTCGATGGCAGTGCTGCATTCCCACTTCACTCTGTCACGCTCTATGCAAAAACCGACATAATAAAAGCCAAATTCATTCTTCTCTCTCTGTTTTCTCCATTCCTCCTAGCCCCAGAGGACAACTTTCTCTTGAAGAGCCATTGCCCCTGAAACAATTTCAAATGAAGTGCTGAGGCTGTTTGAAATTCACCCGACGCACCGTAGCTGCAGGCTAGCAATAGTCCCAGTCCCAGAGAAGATGCAGGATTTCAAGGAGGGACTGACAGATGGCTGCTTTGCCTTTTTTCCCCCAAAAACATTACCAAAAGAGGACTACAAAGCCCCTGGTAATTAACAGTATTTCGCACGCAGCCGACGCAGGTGATGTATGGCATTTAGGGAGCTCCAGGGGCAGGAGCCTACGTGGGCGGCAGCACTGCCCAAACACAAGGAGAGGGCTGAGGGAAGACGGTGTCTTTGAACTGCACTTGAGATTCCACAGCGGCAAGGAGCCCAGCTCGGGATTTGATTTTCTTTCACACATGCTCCCTCCTGCATTTCTTTTCTTCCTCCTTCGATTCCCCAAAGTTCTATTTTCTGCTGCTTCTCCGACTTGAATCCCAGGTTCCTTTTAAAGTGTGGGGAAATTAATGAGCAAACTGAAAGCCTCATTCTTTCCTCCCAGCAGTTTGGCTTTGTGGGAAGCATGTAGGCGCGATTAACGCTGTAGGACTGTTTAGGAGAAAAACGCATCACACAACCACCCTAATTTAATGAGATTTCATTTGTTAACTACTTTCTGGCTGCCCACAAAGCAAGGGGAAAAGAAGAAAACCCAAGATTTAATTTTAGGTAAAATTAATTCTAATGAGAGCAGAGAACTTTTAATCTCCTGAATCTTAAGCAGCGCTAATTGTCTTTGTCTTATTATTTCATAACTTTGCTAGAGGGAAATTCGTCTGATCAGCATAACTAACAGGAATTGCCATTTCACTATCATTTAACCTCTGGTCAGGTACATTCCAAAGCAGGAACCACGGACCAGAGCCAGAGCACGGGAAGAGGGAATAGCTGGAGCACACAGAGAAAAGCCGCGGCAGCCGCCCGTCAGCTCTCCAGCAGCCGCCGTTGCTGCTCCCCCAGCACACGGATGGGCCAGCAAGACTCAGCCGCCCGTTTCACAGTGCGCACCACGGAGGCAGAGCCACGTCCCATAGTGGCACGCATCCAGTACGTCTGAAGCCATCAATGCTTTTTTCCCATACTGCAAACTAGTCCGTATAGGCCAGAGCAGGCTTGAAGAACCATTTCTTTCTAGCCCTGTTTTTTTCCCCAGCTTTTAATCCTTTTCTCCATTCTGCATAATCCTGGCTCATCAGATCCAGCTTTTCAGAACTTTTTTTTTTTTTTTAAACCACAGTTTGTAGCAACTCCATTCTTCCACCTACTCTATGCACAAACAAGGAACACGCTCTGCCAAAGCCTTCCTTTTTTTCCCCATCTCCAGGAAGAGCAGTGCCAGGTCTGTCACTTCTCAGCTTGCTCCGTCAGCAGAGAGCTAAAAGCACCCAGGGAAAACTCTAACCACTGCCCCTGTCTCTCACCATTAGAGCTGAAGCCACCACAATGTTTTATTTCCTCCTCAAGCAAGCAAGAAAAAAAGCCACTGCTCCATCAAACACAGATACCTGTGAACTGAATGATTTCTGTTCATTTTCCTAATTATCAGTGAATTTGTATGGAGATGCTTTAGAACCTTAAGTGAAGCAAAATGCAGAGACTTCAGGAGAGCTCCACTGACTCAGGAGGGCTGAGCATCCACCTCCATGATCCTCGTCTCTAGATACAGCCACCCAATCCTTTGGTACGCTCCTGAACAACAGTATCAAGAACTCAGACTGAGATCCCATATTGCGTACGTATGTCTGCACTTCCTTTTCTCGGACAAAGCTGCTCTTGTGCTAAGAACAAATCTTAAATCCATGGCAATGTGGAGCATTCCTAATAACCAGCTAACAGTTCAGCACTCTAGTACTCAACCTTCAAATCTGCAGTGAGGTGGCATGTTCTGCTCACCAAGGAGAACAACTATTTAACTTCAGTGTGGAGCAAGAAAGATTATACAGAATACAGCCTGTACATAAATATATGCTTTCTGGGAATCTCCCTTGATTTTCTTTACAGGAAAAAAAAAAAAAGAAAGATGTAAACCCTTTCTTCTCTGCTAATGAAAGCCCTCCACAGAAGCAGCCGCACGTGATCCTCAGCCACAGAACAGTCCTTTTATGCTGCTCTGATCTACCTTACGTACCCTGACTCTTCCGCCAGCCTCCAGGATCCCCCCTCTCCAACTCCCAGCCTTCCCTCCCGTGCCTCTTAATTGGCTTTGGTGGTAGCAAACCAGACACAGCAGGATTACTGCCCCAAGGGAGGTTTCCACAGGTCCAGAGCTCCTCCCATTTGGTTCTGCTAGGTGGTTTAACCTGAGAATAAGCGCAGGTAGAATCCAGCTGGGCCAGGTGCCCCCCCGGACAGCTCTTACCTGTGTAGTCAATGACAAATCCGGTGTTGCTGACTGACGCATCGCTTCGGAAAGCAAGGAAGAGGCTGTTACTGCTGCTCTCTATCCTCTCGGGTAGCTGGGAGCCGTAGAAGCTCCCAATGAGGGGGCTGAGTGAATCGGGTCCATCGTAGATATGAAGGAAATCGTAGCCAGGCTCCAAGCTGAAGCTGCAAAACCAAAGGAAGAGCACTTGAAGTCTGAGCATGCAGAGAACAACAGAGACCGTGGTCCTGTTGGGGTGTGCAACCACACAGCCGAGAGACTGCCGCTGCCCCCAGACTGCTCCTCGGCTGCATACAGGACATTTCTGTCTCCGCTCCGTGCGGAAGGAACCGAGGACTGGTGATGCAGTCCAGAGCACAGCAGCGTAAGCCAGTTGCTGCAGGGGTTTCCTACGCTGCACCAGTTACTTGGTTGTGTTCTGTAAAAGCCGTGTGGACGTCAAAGAGGAGCTGCAGTTGAAATATGTGTATTTTCCCCAAATTAAGGTAGCATCTGAGAACAGACTACCCAGAGCTACGGGACAGTCCTACGGGCTGTGTTTGGACCCTTCGGAGAGGAAAGGATCCCTGTGCAGACCCAGCTCACCCAGGCAGTGCCCCACCACTGGTATCCCCTCCCTGGCCCCAGAGCCAGAAGTGGAACCAGAGAACTCTCGGACACGTACGTATTAAATACCAGGGCGATGACGTAATCGGGAGAGACGGTCAGCTTCCAGTCACACTCCTTCCCCGGCGGGTAGGGCTCCGGGTACTGCGGGGACAAGATCACTCCTGCTGGTCCTGTCAAGATACCTCCACAGGGAGCTGAAGGCAATCAAGCAAAGGGATGAGGCTTTGTCTTAGAGAAACTTCAGAAACAGTAGATGAGATGCAGGGAGGGAGAAAAAGAGAGAGATGGATAGATAAGGGGCAGAGAGGCAAGGTTGTCCGATATTACGACAGGTATTACAAGAGCCTGTAGTGGCCCTAACAGAGATGAGGGCTTATTCCAGACAGGGTACACACACACACAGCGCTACGGACGCTACTACAATCTTCTCCTGAGATATACATGTGAGTAACCAGAAGGAGAGAAAATGCTTTATGCTTTTCTGCTGCATTTATTTAGGCAACTCTTGGTCAAAGTCAGGATGGTTGCTACGTAAGTGAAAATACGTTGTCTGGGTCTAATGGCTTGTTCGTGTTTATTACAGTCACCGACACATTAAATGCCAAGCTGATTGAAAAATCAATTATTCCTTTTTTTAAGGCTGAAAGTGCCTGCATGTATTTCCACTGTGGCAAATACTCACAACTGATTTATTACTGTCAGCCTTTCTGCAGTCTCTTCATGAGGGTTGATGCTTTAAGATTCCCCTTGTTACTCAGCTCGATCCTCCCAGATTTGGGAAGGGGCGAGAGAGGGGAGCACAGGCTGTGTCCCGTTCAGGTGTCTGGCACCAACCAGCCTCCAGCAATGCAAACACTGAGCGGGAAATGAGCTAGCACGGGACAGAAAGAACAGAACAAATCTTGGAAGGATCCTCCACGAGGGAGTGAGCATCTGCATACAGCTTGTGGGCTTCTATAAAGCCCTGCAAATGCACAAGAATCTCCAGATACCAGGTAAAACGTGGTGCGGATGTTCTGTAAAGATCACAGCAGAGATTGGCCCTTGGAGGAGAGTCTCTAGTTCAAAAGCAACTTCTTGATTCGAGTTGCAGGCTACTGTAGGCACTGAGAACTGTTATCCTTCCAGAGAGCCAAGGAAATCACAGCACAGACAGCGAGGAGTTTGGCTGAGGGTCATGCACAAAAACCTGGGAGAACCACAAGCACCTATTCTGTCTGTTTGCCTTAACCTTCAGGGTGCATGTCTCTTCCAGGCTGTAGTCAGGGGAAAATTCAGAAGAAACTAAAGATACAGATGCATTTTGGAAATGCCAAAGGGAGATGACTGTTCAACACCCCCTGATTTCTTTGAAAATCCCACCCATGGTCTCCAAAGGATTTAAACTAGAAACTGGTCCAAGCCAGGGCTGTTTGGAGTTGGGTCAGGATACAGACTTCAAACACCCCAAACCTCCGGGGGCTGTTTCAGCTGAGGTTCCAGTTCAGCCCACATTGTTTAGGGACTGCCGAAGTTGTACAATAAAGATGTGAAAATACATTTGAAATGCTAAATACGAACATAAAATCCAAGCCCTAAATTAAACCCTGTTTTCCAATTCAGCTCTAACCAGGCAGCCTGTTACACAGTTACTACAAGAGCGATATTATCTGGCCACCAATTATCCCTCCAAATCCTTTGTCACTGAATAGAGGACGGAGCAGAACATTGCTTTCAGCTTTTTCACAGGGCTTCTGACTCCTAAAACAGGGCTGCCAGACTTCAAAAAGGACCCAGCACAATATCTTCAAGTCAAATCGGAGACGACCTACGGGAATTCATCTCGCACCAAGATTAAGGCACCGGCTGCATTTCTCTGCAAAGGACCGAGCGCCCAGCTTCTGGTGTGAAGGAGAACTCCACAGGAGAATGACGAGATGAGCATGACATGCAACAGTATGATTTAGTTATAGCTCCGGGAAGACTAAAAGGACTGTCTCCACCAGGCTGAAAGGGTGCCACACTAGATCATCAAGATAGTCATTCAGAAACCAAGTCATCCTGCAGGGAGCATAAATCCTGTGCGTGCTGTAGAAGTTTCCTGGCTGGCATTAAATCAGATGTTAGAAACAGAATTAACTGATTTTTCTTGCTTGGGATAACAGTGCATAAACAGGAATGAAGGTTACAGGATAAGTAATTTGCGGCTAGCATTTAATTGGCCGCCAAATTTGATGTTTATTGCTCTTATGTGCTTAGCATGACTATTTTTATGTGTTCTGGACATACTAAAAAGAATCGCTTTTATGAGCTTCTTTTATTACTTTATGAGCTCAAAGAAAATGTCAGATAGTTCTTTCTCGTGATAGAATTTGCCATCTCCTCATGCAAAAATTATTCACCCGTGACCCCAATCCTCTCTACCAACCTGAGTTTTAAAGAAGCCTTTAATTTTGACTTGTCAGGTTAAATATCATCGCTTACACTGCACTACGTCCTACAAGCTTCCAGCATGAACTAGATTCTCCTTGTCCCAGACACTCTGGGGATAAACCTAAAAAGTAGTTCTATGAGACAGCTACCCGAGACACATATACCTTGTCATACACCTCTTCAAATCAGGTGGGACTCATCCCCTTCGGATATGGAAGTCTTGCAATGAAACAGGGCAGGGAAGGCAGCGCAACGGGAGGATGGACGCTGTTCATACCTGTGCAGGAGGGAGGGTCTGGTTGCCAGAAAAATCTGTTCTCAATCTGCACACAAGTGATTTTGGCCTCCCCTTGCAGAGCATATCCTGGATTGCACTGGAAGACGATGGAGTCGCCTGCCTCTTTGCTGTCACCGCTCCGGCTCCCGTTTTGGGGAATTCCTGGGTCATTGCAGGAAGTGGCAGTAGAAACTGGAAGGTATTAAAAATACATGTATGTAATATATAATAATTAATACAGAGATACAGCACCAGCCGTACTTGGACTCTGTCCTTAAACACATATCCAAGCAGTAACTTCATTCTCCATCTCTCCTCCTTCAGTATCCCTTAAAGTTGCCACATACACAAAAACTGGCTTTTACTTTGCACTGAGCATCTGCCACTCCAGCTGGTAAAGGCTCTGGGGAACGGCAAGTTCAAGTGCACTACACAGAGTGCAAGTTTGATGTATAATTGTGCACATGCACATTTACTTAATAAGTCCAGACATCCACTGATCTTACATGGCATTTTTATAGAATTCTGTGTCAGACACATGCTGCAAAACAAACTAATCCGCTGGCACTTTTCACTTCTCCGAAGTGGCAGAGCAATTTAGCCTTTAGCCCTGTGAAGCACCAAGCCTGACCTTTTAGAAACGCACATGTTTTCCCCCCAGGTCTCGCTGCCGCGTCCCCCGAGGCATGGGATGACCCCCTCAGCTCTTCCTCAGCTGGGGGCGGGCAGCACAGCATCACCCCTGACCGAGCTCAGGGTCTGTCAACACTACAACTGCTTAACACTATGGAAAGTCCTTGGAGTAACAGAAGTTTTGCAAGCTTATATAGATCATTAAAGTTCACAAGATCCAAAAGTGTCTACTTCTGAGCTTAGGTCTATGACTTAGTCACATCTTGTGAACAAAGGCTTTGAGCAGAAGCATTCAGTAAAGACCAGCTCCGTACCAGGCAGCAGAGCAGAGCTTATTTCCTGCTCGGGTGATGAGAGTCTATTACACCACGGCAGTTTAGAGCACGGTCTTCTTAAACGCGCCAGAGGAAATCCCCGTCCCTCTCTCTGTGCCCCTGCAGATAAGCTGGTTACAGCCCATTCCGGTTCTCCCCGGCAGGCTGAGACCCAAGCCTGGCAAAGGCAGGGAACGACAGAGCTGTGCTCGGGGACACAAAGCTCTCCCTCTGCCTCTGTCATCTCAGAAGGTCTCGTACCCAGCAGAAACTCTTCCTGAAGAGCTGTCCTGCTCTCCCATGCAACCCACGCATACCAGCTCCAAACCAGGCATCTGCTGGTTGGTTACTGCGCGTGTCGGTGGAGGCCTGCATCCTGGAAACATCTGTGTGAATGCGGAAATGTATTACCCTAATATAATCAAAATTAACGTGTTTGCAAGGCCAAGTCTTAGGTAAGGGCCACCAGGACCCAGGCAATGACAGACTGCAGTTGATCTTCTCCTGCTGCTGCTGCTAGCAATGACATCCCTACAGCCCATAAAGCTTTTTGTGATCTGCATCTCTGGGGATCCAATTTGGGGGATTTTAAATAGACTTGGTTTTCAGCGACCACTGACCACCTGCTCTCAGATCACCTGGGGAGAGTTCCCTGCACACTGGTGTCTCTAAGGGACCCGTGGGAATGTGGTGGAAAATATCTGTATTGCCTTCTTGCGTATTCCACAGCGTATTGCTCTACATCTCGCTGCCAAGTTCACCACCATGAAGGTGAGCGTAGCAGAGGGGAGCACAGAACCCACCTGCCTTGCAAGGACAAAATACAAGAGTTTTCTCTGTTTGCAGAAACTGCACCCAAATGTGGTAGAGCACAGAGGGCTGGAAGCTTGCACGGTTCCTGCTATCGTGTTCAATACAGTGTCATTTGCTCACCATCGGTACTTTGCAGATAGACCTGAAATCACTTATCAGCAAAGCCAGATTTGGACAATGCTGAGGAAGCAACGTAAAGCCTACCTGAAAACTGAACAGCAAAGCCCTGCTTGCTTGTGAAGAAATCGGTGTTGAATTGAAGGATGACAGAGTTGAAAGTACTGTGGACATCACTGGGTAAGCCGGACCCGCTCATCTCCTTTAGGAGGATGCCATTCTCCACCGGACCGTCCCAGATCCTCAGCACATCGTGGAACTCCTCGGTGTGGAAAACCATGAAATGGAGCCTGTGTGGCAAAATGAACTGGAAGTCAGACCACAAACTGAGCTCTGCCTTTTTTTCTGAGAGGATTAGAAATGTGATTGGTACCAATCTAAGGTAGCTTGGCCCACAAGGAATGTGTTCTCTCCTGTTATCTGCAACTTAGCTTGGACAAAGTACTTTAGCCCTCTACCAAACTTTGTCTGTCTATAAAACCCAAGATCTCTTAGTCACATGTCTCCCTAATAAAACACATCCATAAATAAAAAAAAACCCCACTGAGTCACGGATACTAATATTTTTCTGAAAAGTTGGGTCCTTTCTAGTATTCTCTCCTGAGCGAACAAAATTACTAATCTCTCCTAAAAATGTTGAGAACAAGGTGAACGTCCAAAAGCCCACTGTGGGCAGTGGCAATGTCCCTAGCCAGAGTATCACAGTCGGTTTTACACCGAAGGTGCTCAGACACTGCAATGAGTAGCTGTCACAGCCAAAAGGCTCGGTCAAGGACATAACGGAAACCTGCAGCAGAGGTACAGGGGCGGTGAAGGAGAGGATGGGGCTGTGTCCATAGCCTCACTGAGCTCTGTAACAGATAAACACAGAAGTATTGAGACACTTATTCTAAAAACAGAATTAGCAGAAAATGTGCTGGGGTCCATTCAGACAACTTACATATATCCATCCAGTTCATACCTTGTCCCTGTGCTGCACGCAGCAACAACCTTGGCTGTCCTTTTGCTTTTTTTGGTACCCTGCAAGGAGCAGCTTATTGTCGAGAGCCAGCATCTACTGATAAATGCATTGATTTTTGTTACCTCCACTCAGATCAGAAAATTTGCTCCTGGCACCAAAATAATCTTGTGTATCGAGGGGGGAAAAAGGAAAGGAAACAACCAACACCACTGTTAATTAAAACAGCATCATGCTGGAAAAGAAACCCTTACCAGGGTGTTAACTGCCCTGGAGGTTAATAAAAGGGGCAGAAAAGGGTGTGCGGGAGGGTGGCAAACAGGTGGGTGCAAATTCTGAATGCTAGATTGCAGCATCTCCGAGGATTTTGACATGTTTTACAGAGTTCTGGATATTGCAAAACTATCTAGATCAGCTAACAGAGTAACTTCAGCAAGAAATAAAGAAATGGGCAGTGTGAGCCAGCTCTCCAAGATTCACAACAGGAAGGGAAGGGAGAGAAAACAGAAATTAAGAAACTGGCAGCTAGCAATGAAATTACACTGTGCTCTCAACGAGGTTTTTATTACGATGCTCTGAATGCAGATTTCACGTCCTTACTCTGTGTATTTTATAGTTCTGTCTGCCCTGGAGAGAGGGCTGTGAGGCTTTCGGCGTATGCAGCAAATGCTCCTTACTGCCTGCAGCAGTACTCCTCGGAGCTCTTCTCTTCTGCTTTTAAACAAAAACAGGGCTACGTCTGTTTGGCACTTCCACAGAAAATTCCCCGGGGAAAGCCCAAGATGCTGGTGAGGAAATTCCCTCCAGAGGCTGTACCAGCAACGGACCTAATGGGATGGGAGAAGGCCAGAAGTTCCCTCCTCGTCCAGGAGAGGTCTGGTGGCACCCTGGGACAGGACAAACCTGGTCCCAACGTCAGCCCCTGGTGGGATGCTCCTCTCTTCCCGCCCTGGGCTGGGGAGGGCATCACACCCCACTTCTCCCCACCACACCAACCGCTGACGTGGAAGGATGCGAAGCAGAGGGATCCAGGCTTTGCAAAGAGCTTTGGGGTCTTCCAAGATCAGAAGGACCACCTAAGCATACAATACTATTGTTATTATTGTTACACCCAAGGGAGTAATCAACCAAAGGCTGCGATACATCAGTCCCCTTCAATCCCACACTTAAAACGCCAACTGAGAAGGCATTTAATTGCCTCTGTTTTTCATTGCCACGTTATCACTGGGGGAAACGCCACCCGACACAACAAAATTAGGCTAACACAGGGGTAACTCGAGGCATGCCATTCTGAAATGGGGACAGAGCTCTATAAACTGCACTGAGAAAATCTGCAAAAACAAAACAATCAGGTACTGGGCTCAAAACCCTGACAGCCCACAGAGGAAAACAAGGAAGCATTTGCTTGGCTGCTTTCCCATTTATCCGGGGCAAACATAAATAAATCAGGTACAACCATAAAAGGAGAAAAAAAAAACCCCCACCAACCCCACTGCAATGTACTCAGCAACAAAATGATGTCCACAGAATCCGACAGAAACCAAAAGAGCTGAATCATAAATCTAGCAGAGACCTTGAGCAAAGAGAAAAAAGCTAGACTTGAGGAAAACAAGCGTGGATCGCAGCAGCGCTGCTCTCCGTAGGTGCGCTGGCCTCATCACGTTTGCTCTCAGGCTAACTGGTGCTAGTTAGCCAAAACCGCCAGAGAAAACTCATTGCTGCAGACCTCGGAAACGGGGAAAACGCTGCTGGAGACTGGGCTGGGGCAGGGGACAGCCTGGGACTGCCACTGCCTGGGACAGCTCACTCGCCACGGGCTCCCTGGGGATGGCACCAGGGCTGCCGACGCCAGCTCGCTTCCCTCACTGAGTTTTAAGAAGCGACTCGCAGGCAGGTTTCAGCGGGGAGGAGAGCGCCTGGGCATGATAACCAGGTGGCACAGGGGTAAGCCACAGGTTGTCCACCGCCAGTTGGTTCAGGAGTCTAGTGGGATAGCTCATTTTATGACAAAAATTGGTGTGCTCTGGAGCAAATCAATCTATTCAACAGGCACATCTGTAACCAAACAGCATGATTTTATCAGCCTGATTCTATTCCCAGCAGGACTTCATTTAAGACAAGACAGAGACGCTGTTTTAGCAGACAATGGAGACGAAGAGAGTTTTATTCTTGCACTCTGACAATCCCAATTACATGTGTGAAAAAGCAGCAAAAAGCAAATTAGGAATTGAGACTATATATGTGTATGTGTGTGTGACAGCGGGACGGTTCTCCCAGCCTAGCAAGGAGTCAAGGGGAGGAGGCACCAGCTCCGCACTGACAACCTGCATGATCTTTGGTGAGCCGTTTAGCTCCAGCTCTTCCGAAAGCACCCCCCCGTCTCGACTGACCAACCCGGGGCTCTCTGCTGCTGTCTCCCACCCCAGCTCTGCCCGCCCCAACTCGGCTCTGCTGCACAAGAGGCTGGGCTCCCATCCGGAGCTGGCTTCAGCCGCTGAACGTGGCTTGACCCACTGGACATGCCCACAAGGCTTGCCCCAAAGCTGCAGGTCTTTCACGCTAACGGCAGTTTGCAGGGCTGCCCGCTGGCTCCCTCTAGCCCGGAGAGGGGTCCCAAACTGAAAAGCTGTTAAATGTGATGTCCCTAGACATCTCCAAGGAAGCAAAGTGGAACATCCCAATGTTCTCACTCACACTTCTAGATGAGACTGAAAAAAATGGAACCTCTCAATACAGCACCATCCATTAAACTTGGCTTAGCAATATCATTAAACTCTCTTACGACACTGAGATCACTGCTATACAATAAAACACCACTGCCACACACTTCTGTGCATTCACTGCTCTCAGCTGTGCAAGCAGTCCTCAAAGGCAAGGTTCATTCATTTTCCAGTACACCCTCCCACTTCTTCCTCTCCCCAGAGTCTCCCAGATAAGCCAAGTCATTTTAGTTGTAATTTTATGTGTGTGCGCATACGTGTGTTTGCACGTGCACAAAATTAATCCTCTCTCAAAGTGCAACCCTTCAACTTTCATGGCAATGATGTACAGACTAATTTTTCTATTTTTGTCTCCTTCCTCTCCTTCCCCTCATTCTGTGCAGATACAGCTTTATTCAAAAAGCTTTGGTGATTAATTTTAATGTAAGTTATAAATGAGAGCTTTATACAAATGTATCATGCGTGAAGAGGATTATTTTTCCAATGGATTACCATAAAAATGAAGTTGCTGAAAATGTGCTCTCAACTACCCAGAGATCATCTGTTCTGTGTGAGCTGCCAAATAAAGGAACAGAAGAAGGGAGCTTCCATCTCTGATGAAAGGACGGGTCAGAAGGTACATTACCATACTACTGTCTGGCATCATGTCATTTCAGTCTTGGCCCCTTCCAAGCCTCTGCAAACACAAGCCTCCAGCTCTGCTCGCTTGAGTACTCTTACAGAAGCGGCTAGGGATTACGCGTGTGAGGGAGGTTCGCTTGCTGGAGCAGTCTCTGGATGAGGTGGGCTCTTCCACTTTTGGGAAGAGAGAGGGTCTCACGTCTACTTTGTCCTATAAAAATCTTCAGATTCTTCAGAATCTTTTACAGGAGAATGAAAAAAAGAGGAGATTTAACTGGAAGATGCCTGCCTGGGATTTAAGCTGCGCTGGCTCTGCCCTTTCTCCTGGGTTCGTACCAGGACCCATCCATTATCGAACCATACTGAAGAGCAGAGCTAACGGAGGGAATTTCTGCATTAAGTGAAAATTACAATACTAGACCAGATCTATCTCCAGCATAAATCCATTGACTAAAAGCACCACAGAGCTCAGTCTCCACTGAAGAGATGACGAGTGCCGATTCAGCAAGGACACTGCGGTGAAGATAAAAGGGCACTGACAAGGAAGGAGTGCAGGGCTGGAACAGTAACAGGTCTCGGGTCAGCACAGAAATGGGGCTGCCACCAGCTAACAAGCACTAGAAATTATGATGGGAGATGGTGGGAGAAGAGGATTATTGTTGAACAGACCTTATCATCCATGTTTCTCCCCTTCAAGTCCCATCACATAGCCAAAACTTCACTTGCCAATATACTTCACTTTTCTGTCCAAGATCGCTTTAGCCGGACTGAAATACGTAGGTACACACAGAGCAGTACTGAAACGGCTTGTGAGGGCTTGGGCAAACTTCAGCATGGGAACAGCCGATAAGCAGCAGAGACCACCGATGAAGTATCACAGAACAGGAAACTGCCTGAATTCTGCTGGTGACTGCATTAACTTTATGAGCCAAACGTTCTCGACACCATGCTTACCTAACTGCCAAATTCACATAATTTAGAAACAAATTAGATTTCAAACTGCCATTTTCCAAGAGGAAAGTGGCCACAGAACAATAAGAGAAGTCAGAAGAGCAGGAGGAGAAAACAGTCTTGGGTCTCTGTGGAGACCAGACGTTTAAAAACTATCTTGAGTCTTTTCCTTCGGGAGGATAATTACATTGTGTGTGTTCTATGTACTATTAAAACAATAAAACAATGCAATTAGAAGGTGAAGGTTAAGTGCTGTGGTCTCAGTTTTCCAGCTGTCCGCTCACATCTGGGGACCATCACACCTGACCACTCATTCTCACAAACGTAATGTGAAGAAGCTCATCCCTTTCGGTGTTAATTTACTGTGCCTTCCATTTATCCTTTCCTGGGATGTGATCTTCCAAGCAATTTTATATATACGTCCTCATTTTAGGAATACGTCGCTTGGACACGTGTTAAATACTGTTGGGAAATTCAACGCTAACCTGCTGGAAAAGGTTTGTTTCTGAATATATCCCATTAAGGAAGGGGTGAAAAGGACTTACACTGTACATGTCATAAAAGCTCCTGGATGTTATTTTAATACAGTAATACCACAGGCAGCAACAGGAAATACTCCTCAGCACCCATGGCACTGTAGCTGTTACTGGCACAGGCCAGACAGGGCTAAAAAGCTTACGAGAAAGGAGAAGTGATGTCCAACCTGGCAAGGAGATAAATCCTTCCTTGGGACTCTCAAAGCGACAGGGCATTCCCTCCACTTGCCTTACCTGATTATTGATCTGCTTCTGGACAAATAAGCTGTACATGGAAAGAAAAACAAGCTACAATAACTTGGTCCAACTCACCCTATCGTGCAACCAGCTTCTGCCTCTATTGTCCAAATACAGTTCAGATTATGATCGTAAGGCGTTGGGTAGCCAGGAGACAGTATCCGTCCTGACGACTCTCCCTTGATAGTACCCCCACACTCAGCTGAAAGAAACATATGGGTTAGCGAGAAGATTCATGACATTACGGTTCTTACTTGGCAACAATGCAAATCCCATCCTACGAATACAACAGGGAGTATTTCTTCCCAGTTAAAGAGGTTCTTAAAGCCTACAAAACAAAGATGAAGAGAGTCATTTAATTCAGCTAAAAGACTGAGCTATCAGAATAACTCTGTGCTTCTGTGCATCTTCCTCACACCTGACACGCTGTCAACAGCTTCCCTCCACCTTTCTGACTTCGTAGTGAATAAAGGCAGTGCCTGCCAGCATCCTCCTCTCCCCGATTCACGTGTGGGGTGAAAGAGCTCAATTCTCCTGCCTGTATCTGCAAAAAGTCTTAATGATTCATCAGTGTGATAAAATGAAGAAGCCAACATACGTTTGTAATAAGTGAACCTCAAAAGAACGTGAGGATTTTGAATACTTTTTTGTAATGTATCCATTAAAATTCTGTTAGCTTCCATGTGCTCACACAGACACAACCACTGACACGTAATATACGTAGAGCAAATAGGGTAATGGTTAAGATGATGCATAAATCACAGAATTTTGTCTTTTTACCTCAATAATCAAGGCTAAAATTTGTGCTACTGCACAAAGAAGAGTCCTAACTCTTGGGAGAATGCAGAGTGCCACTGTCTGAGCACATCACTTGTAACCATGAAGGCAGCCTTCTGGTTGTTGAGATCTCTCTGAGGACTAAGTCTGTGAGAACTTCGCCACGTCCTGGTAACACCAGCTAATTATGAAGTTGGCAAGTAAAAGACCAACCTCATTTAAGATACACAAAACTTAGCATCAGAATTTTCCAAGCAAGAAGATATCTTTCTGGAGGGCTACAGGTAAAAGGGAACTCAGCACTAAGCTAAGAAAAGTCTGAGGGAATTAAAACCTGTTAGGATCTGGAATCGGATGTCACGTAGCTCTCACAAACATGACTTTGAACTGTCAAACGCCTGGACACACGTTGCTGTCTGCCATTATCAGAAAGTGCCACCCTGTTTAACGCATTTAAGTGAAAGGACAAGGACTGGAAAAGCAGCAGCCTCCTTGCAGTGAAACAAGAGCCTTGTCAAAATTGTGCTCAGAGCACGGTGTTTCATGTTAAGACTGCTTGTAGAAGTTTTGAAGAGATCAGCACTCTCAAGCTGAAGATGCCCTACATCGTATCCTTATCACGGTCCTTATTAAGGTTGGATGGGTGCAATCAGCATCAGAGTTAACATCATCTGCGTTAGCAGAGGAGGAAGAAAGGGTGTTCAGCGTGATGCCCACAAGCAAAGCGCTTGTTAGAGGAGGTTTGAAAAATGAGAGTTGTCTCACCGACACAGGTTGGCAGGGGTTGATCCCAGGCTCTCCGCTCGCCCGTCAGGCAGACCAGCACCCTGCTGCCTCGCAGGGTATAGCCAGGGTCACAGCTGAAGGATACAGAGCTGCCAGCAAAGTGTCCCTCGTCATGGACCTTGTACCCGAACTGGGGGATGCCAGGGTCCTCGCATTTAATGAGTTCAAAACCTGGAGCGGCAGACACAGCATCTGTTTTCATCAGATATTTAACAGCCAGGAGATATTAACACAAGATTATATTAATATTTTCTTCTTAAAATCATTTGCTGAAAAACACCATATTGAAAATTAATTTTTTTTAATTAATATTTGAATGAGATCCCAGAAATCTGGTATCTCAGCTTCGATATCACCACTGCCTCATTCACCACAGAAAAGGTTTGCCAGCAGAATCGTCTCCCCAACTCCAATTCCACTTTAGACTACAAGCTCGTTATGGAAAGGACCGTTTCCTCTGGCCATGAAACTGTTACACAAAAATACACCATTACACCTCAGATTCCCACCTCACAAGCACATGGGCCTCAGACTTACTGGAAAACTGCAGCTCAAAGCCTTTACTCGTGTTCTCGCTGTTGGTGATAAACTCAAGCCACATGCTGCTGGAAGTGCTGTTAATGCTGGTGCCGAGCATTTCGGCGCGGCTGAAGGAACCCAGCAGGCGAGCAGAGCTATTGCTGCCGTCGTAGACCTGGGAGGAACAAGAAACACATACTGGAAAACATTTCATTTGCTATGCGCGCAGACAAGAAAAGTTACTTTGAAGCGGGTGAAATTATCCCAATTAAGAATCTGACTTGACGAGGCTTCACGATGCTGCTCACCTGAGGAGCAGGATCTCTACCCCCGAGGAGCCGCATCCTCCTCCGTACGCCTGAGCTTGTACCGCACTCAGGGCTGCGTTTTCTGAACTAAGCTGCTCCAAAGGTGCAGCACAGCTACTGGGAAGAACATTGTCTTCCTACAATGGACTCAGAGATGTGCCTTGACTCCACTATCATTTCAGAAAACACAATTTATTTATTTTTTTCCTTCCTTTCAGATAGTTTGATTCTCTATGAGGATAAAGTACAACTTCTCACTAGTGGAGATTGATAGTAACTTTCCTCAGGAGCAGATGAGAAGTTGATGACAAACCTGTTGAGGGAACATAGTTTCTTATACAATGAGTATATTTGTTGCATTAGCTGGAAATCTCTCTCTCTTTCCAGTCATTTGTGAGCTGAAAATATGTGGATTACACCTATCTTGCAGTGCAGAAGTATGGCACTTAAATAAGGACAGAGGCGTTCTCTGGGAAGATGGCTTAGCACAGCAGCACACATCTTGTAATATTAATGCCTCCTACAAAACCATTTCTTTGTGGTTAATAGAAACTCAGCCTGGATTTGTCTCCTCCTATACAGAGTCCTGAAACTTGTAAAAGCAGATTAATCTAAGACTGAGTATGGGAATCCTAAAGAGCTTGAGTCTGGAGTTCTGAATTTAAATAAACCCATTTTGGGGACAAATCAGCCTTGATTCTTAAAAACACAAAAATAACGCCAAGAACCTTCCACTTCCTCATTTGTTAACCGTTTCCCTGTACAATTACACAGATAAGAACTGAAGTTTAGCTACAAAGGAAGAACCCCCGGCATTCCAACAAATCTCTACATCTCATGAAAGACTTTACAGCAGAAGGTGCAGCGATACAGCAAAGATATCTACATTTTTCATGGACACAGAATTTGTTTATGCACCCATCTGCAGAGTGAAGCCTCAAATACCCAGCTAGGCTGAAGCAGAAAGGACATTTGCTATTGTCCTAGTGCTGCTGCCACAGACAGCTATGAGCTGCTGAAGTTCAGAGGTGCCAATTCCCTAAAATTACAGAATACATTTTTAAGCACGGCAAACCAAGGCGGAGCAGTGACACACGCCCATCAGACAGCGTCCCTGGGCTAGAAGATCTCGTTTCACAGACACATCGCCGCGTGTCCCGCTCCAACCTCCCAGGGGCCAGACGCAGCCGGATGCTGGCCCAGCTGCCTGCCCCAAGTTCACTCTGGGCCACGGGAACTTTGCTGCTGCCTTCCGACGGCCGTGCCAGCCCCTTTACGACACAGCAGTGACCACTGGTCACCAGCAGTCCTGGTGAGAGACTCCGCCAGAGATTATCTCCACCACTGCCTGGGCGGCATTTTCCAGAGGTCAGTCTCATCTAACCCCATTAAAACTTTAGAACCTCACTTCCCTTTCGGATCCTGCTCTCATTAGCAGCACGGCAGCGTTTCACGGCTAGAGACAGAAGAATTACCTTGAGGACATCTCCTGCCTCCAGTTCAAAAGTCCTGGCTTTTAGCTGGATCCCCTTTCCTGGCTGCGTCTGGATGGAGTAGATGCACTCGTGGTTGTTGTTGTAGTTTATTGGATAGTTGGGGGACAGCAGAACACCTTGGGTTCCAGTTACAGACGAACCACATTCAGCTATATAAAGACACAAAAGCACATTTTAATAACCACCACACGCATATTCTAGGCGTACAACACATGCAGGCGATTCCTCCAAACAGCCACAGATGCTCGCTCCTTCCTACCCCCATCTGCTAACACATCCGTGGACACCATTTCCAAGTGCAGTCAGTAAACAAAGCAGTACTGAATAGCACCTCTATCGTCATTAAACCTCAGGTGCCTTACAGGAGAGCTTAATATCCTCTCCTTAAATGGACAGGGAAACTGAGTCACAGAAAGTTGGCATGCTCAAATGCTATCTTGGGATCCAATTCAGAAAAACATTCCAAAATCCCTGGAAAACCACCACCTGCTCAAAACAGTGACCGTGTTTACGTTCCTTTCTGATTCATGAACCAGAAGGAAAATGAAAAGATATTATCAGACTGAAATATTTAAAGCCTTTCCCATGTTTATACAAAGCTCGTTGTATACCTACATACAATATAGAGAAGTCATAGTATTCAGCCAGCAATCAACACAGCACACACTGCTTGCTGGTACCAACATGTTGCAAGTGCCAGAGCTCTTTGTGCAGAGAGATACACTTAGTGAAACTTCCAAATAATTACAAATGATAAAGCTATGCAAAATCTTCCCCAAAATAATTTCCTGAAAGCTAAGAGGGCAAAATTCGACCTTATTTGTTGTTACTGCTGCCCTCAGCTCTCCAGTTTGTCATTTGACCGTATTTTAAAGGACCTCTTGTCCCCTGCTCCCTGTGTTTTTCTCTTCCCAGCTTTGCAGCTAACAATTACATTCATTCCCATTAGAAGAGTCAAAACCAGAGATCCTTTTGTCTCCCAGTTTCAGAAACTAGCTCCAATTTACATATCTTTGTTTCCTCCCAGAATGTCACTCAAAGAACTGCAGTGGGCTCAGGTTTTTCTGTGGCATAGACAAAACTGACCTTTCTTGGTCAAAAGACAAGGGGCTGGGGACAGAGGAGGAGATGCTGACGTGGGAATCCCTCTATTCCTCCTGCTCAGGGACTGGAAGGACAGAGGGAGCTAATGTTGCCGCTGTTGTTCCTCCCTTCCCTGAGACAAGTTTATGTCCTATGACAGGTTATAAATTGCCACAATTTAGGAAGCAAGGAAATAAGGAAGGAGGGAAATAAGGAAGCAGGGAAATAAGGCAGGAAGTCCTTTCCCTGTTGTTATTCCCTACAACCCGCAGTCTCTGTTCCATCACGTTCTTCTAGTACAGCTTCTCTGCTCCTTCACCAGATCTGCTTCCTTTTCTACTCTGCGCAGTGTGAACAGTCTTTGATTTTGGGCCAGATTTGAAGTTAGAAGATTTGTGTGACTTGAAACTTGGCAGAATGATCCTCTTTAGAGAAGGAAGAGGATGACAGCTTTGGAGGTTCAACCTATCTCAGATGTCAGGAGATCTGGGTTTAATGCTTCTGGAAAAAAGCAACAACCCATCCCTCACCTCTGTATTTTATGTATTTTAACAAGCTTTTAAGGACACAATCCCCTTCTCACATGAACATGTCACAGCACGTGTCAGAGGACTGCTCTGGGCACGTCTTTACTCCATGAAGTAGTGAGCAGACACGCAAGTGCATCTGTGTGCAAGACGCGGGACTACTGCGATAGCACTGCGCTCCACCACAGCTCGCGGGACAACGTGAACATGAGCTCTTACCGGCTGTTATCACAGGGAGGAAGCAGAAGTCCGCAACACTCACATACAGCTTGAGGGCTTACTTGCCAAATGGCATCCAAAGGATGTCCTCCTCAGAGGACACCTGCTGCCAGCAGTTGCTGCCCTGTCTGAGCGCCTGATTTCAGCGAGGACCATTGCAGCCTGTTTGCTACATATATATATACACACACACACAATCCCCCAACACGTGTAAATCTGCCTTGCAACCACCACGTGTTTAGGATTTTTTGTTACTCCCTGATTAGCTCCCACATGAGCAAACCATGAATCGCTGCTTTCTCGGCCTATTTACCCGGAAAGATTTTCAGCTGTAAAACACTGGTTCCCTGTTCCTTTGAGTCCTGGTGCTTTGTATGCACGGCTGGGGAGAGTCACTCCAACTTGCCCTGAAAACAGCTTTTCTGATTAGCTAGCTCTGCCTCGTCTCCTCGAGTCCTTCACAGCATACAAAGTTGCTGGAGCTGAGTGAAGCCATCGGGGGGTGCGTGCGGCTTTCTGCATCGACTCTGCCACCTCCGCTGGTCCTCCAAAAAAGCACGGGGGTTAAGGAAGGAGGCAGCGGCAGACACACCAAAAGAAGGTACTTTGGAGGCGACTTTCTCCTCCCTTCTTGCCATGTATGAAAAGCAGGACATTCGCTTTAGCACAGGTGATCCAGGGAAGATGCTGGAGACATCACCACTTGGTATCTGAAGTGCCCAGCCTGGAGAGAGGGGTTGGCCAAAGGAACAAACGCTCTTTCTCTCCAGACCCATCTCTAGAACAGGAATTGAATACAAAGTGTCTGGGTTGTCTGGCAAAAACAATTAAATCTCCAATAAGTAAGTCTCCAATATCCATCTACATCCAGGGCGAGCACACAGATCTGCGTGTGCAGCGGGGACGTTGGGGACAAGCTGTCACCCTGCCACCAGAGCTCTGCGCATCTCAGACAGTGAATTTGACCCGTTGTTATAAAACCAACATGCTAAGTCAAGCCAGCTGCAGGAGGGAATTGGCAAATGGAAGCCAGCGTGTCCACTTCGTGATGATGTCCGAGGATCAAGTTTAAAGCTTTGTTATGATTCTTGTTGGTTTCTACTCCCCTGATTAGCTTTCTCTGCAACCTGATTATTATTCATGCCCTGAAGAGACTGCTTGTCACAGCAGGATGATGCAACCCTGTGACCTAAGCATTAAGCAGTGCTGGGAAATGCATTCAGCATGACATGACTAAACAGCAAAGCTCGACAGACTGAGAAAGTAGCCTGGCTCTTGCTGGGATGTTCTCTTGGCAATGGCCTTCAAAGGTCACCAGCACGGACCAGGAAAATCTACCCAGTAGGCTTCACCAGAGCGAAAACAGGTAAGAGATCGGGTCTGCCTGATTTGAACGAACCCTTCACGGCTCTAGGCGAGCCGGGCAGCAGCGGAGCACTTGATAGTTTCCTACTTACTAAACTGTACGACAAAAAAACCCCATTAAATGTTTTCACAAAGGCCTGAAGCATCCTTCTGCCTTTCTGTGGCACATTGCTGCTTTTGTTCTTTCACGCTACCGGTTACGCTCGGAGGGCACCGTGGGCTGGGCTCGGGGTGCTCTGCAGACCTTGCCAGACGAGAGCGTCTGTAGCCCATCTGCATCAGGGACAGCAGCCAGAAACAGCTCAGTGTTGCAGACAAATTCTTCCTCTCCTCTATCCTTACATTTATTTATTAGTATAAATAATGCCTGGAGGGGTTTCAGAAAGGACTTGCAATGGTTAGGAGGAGAGGAAGGGAAAGGTGTAAGGTGCAAGAAACCTCTGGAGGATGAAGGAGAGGTAAAAGCCAGAGGGGGTTTCCCAGAGACATCCACACTAACGTGGAATTTCATCGCTTAAGATCACCCACGCAGAAGCAGCTTTCGTGTATCTGGACTATTAAGCTTTACAGCTCTGTGATTCAAAGGGAGGATGGCCTTAAAACCGTGCTGTTTTACAGAAACTATCCTGAAAGGGACGACCGCTCTCCCACGGCCCATTCGCTTGTACAACCGCCGGGGCTCACCCGCAGCACCGCGGAGGGGCCGCAGGGACACGGGGGTCCCCCACCTGGGAGAGGACCGCAGCCCCTCCGCCTGCCCCCCCCCACCCCCAGACACAGCCGCAGGGCTGAAAGCTCCTTCCAGCTCCCTCCCGCCCTTCCCCGCACCAATCGCCCCGCGAGCTGAAAGATGCCGCCCTGGGGGATGCCACCCATCCCTGCCCACCGAAACAATCCAGCACAGCGTAACCAACCAAGCAAAATGAAAGCACATGACCACCTACCAACACACCTTGGCAGAGGCGAACTCCACACACGCCGTCTCCCCCCGAGGCAGGTGATGCGGGATGCGCCCTCCAGCCGGTACCCGGGGAAGCAGGAAAAGGTGAGGACATCCCCCACTCCGAACTGCAGACCCTTTCTGATGCTGTAGGCTGGGACCTCCGGCTCGTCACAGGGCTCCAGATCGTATTCTACAGGGGACAAACGGACGCTGACAGAATGGCAGGGTGATACCTTGTACCCCCTTTCTCCCCAGTGAGGGTACCCCAGACCCCGAACACGGGGATGAGGAGGGAGCTTTGAGTTTTGATCCAGCTGCAGTGAAGCTCGGGGGAGGAAGCCTCCACGCAGGACGCAGGTCCTGTTTGAGCCATGAAGACCAGCTTGGGTTTCACTCTCAACACGCAGCCCCAGGGCATCGCCAAGATCTTGACTTAAACCAAAACACAACACGTTTCATTTTCTGTCACTGTTGTCAGACAAAGAAGAAAGTGGCATCAGTGGTGACAAAACACGATGGAAATTTGTCATTCTCCCTCTGGTTTAGTCAAATGAAGATGAATTGATCCGGATGGGATTTCTGCTGCCTCTACATTACTAGTCCCGAAAACGAATGAACACGGCCTCCTGCTTGGGGAACGCAAGGGAACGTTTAAGCTGCTGCTAAACGAAAGGTCATGTAGCACTATGGCTAATAGCCAAATGCATGTCTTCGACCACAAAATATTTTGAAGGAAATCTGTTTTGAGGGTTGTTCTTTTTTGAATAATAACAGACCTGCAAAGTACAAGGTATGTACATACAGATCTAAAGGAAGCTAAAAATATAACTGACTCCCAGTTTCATTTTCCAAGAAAGGAATGATATCCCCAAAGACATTAAAAATAATAGTTATAAATTAGATAATTTGAGGCAATTTTTCTAAGGCAAAAAGCCATTTTTCCCACCCATCAAAATGAAAGTTAATTGGAAACTTTGACTACTTTCCACAGAGTATCACATGCAAATCCCTGACTTCAGAGGCCAGAACAAAGGTGTCGGAGACCAGTGCTCTCCGTGCAGCAGGTTTTATCTGCAGCTACGGCAACAGCTCTGTCCATCAAAGACGGCAAGCACACCAGCACCGAGCTCCGCAATAAAAACGGTCCTTTCTCCTCCACGCCAGCAGGTTGAATCTGCAGCTGCTGCCCTCAGGACTACCAGGTATGTGAGATACAGACAAGAACAGCACAATACGATAAGCTTTTGTCCAGTAGCTGATTGTTTTACAGAACGGCTTGTCAGGGCACTCAGGCAGTAAAGATGACATTTTTGGAAACGCCTGCACAGACACGCACTTGGGCAGTCATTTGTAGGACTTCGGGTTAAAGGACACAGTTAAATGCCTTCAGCACTTCAGCCAGAGATTACCCACGCAAAGCGATTATTTACAAGTGCGACTATCTATTCTGCATAGGCAAACGCGCCTTTATTTCTCTCTCTCCAGCAGCACCACGCACACGCTACTTTTCATTGGCAACTTCTGCAAATCTGGAATTTCATCTGAAGAAACCAGTGATTTGTATAATCACAGGCAGTTGACGCCTGCGTCTTGCGCACAGCCAGGTCTTCACCGGCACAGCAGGGGAGTGAAGGGTTGCTGCAGTCAGCAAAACCCCGCATCCCTCGATGTCCTGCTACGTGTCCCCCGAGGTCTGCTTTCATCTGCTATTATAGCAGGTCAATTAGAGGAAGCCCAGCAAGAGAAAATACTGTTCCCAGTTCCCCAGCAATGCCAGTGGGCTCATGGAAAACCTGGCCGAGGCTGCACGTGGCAAGTGTTACCTCTAGGACAGGCTGCAGTCAGCTGCAGAGGCTGGGCCGTGGGATGAGCATCCAAGTGGAGCAATGAACCAAAGGGAAAAAGAGAGACCAGACGGACAATAGCAGTGACCAGCTCTGCCTTGCTCCTTATCCAAGAAATCCAGATTGCTCAACGTTGCCTTCCAAAAGATCCCATCTGTCCCAGCTTCCCATGTTGGAAATGGAAATGCTGTACCTACTGCAGTGATTTTCCTCTGATAAACGGAGGAGGAAGGCATCTGGAGGAGAGAGGGATAAGCATACCCCAGGAAAACGCGAGGTCAATCACCATGAACACAGCAGAAAAGATGACCGTGTGAGGAGGGAGAAGGCAACCAACATTTACTGGGGTAACAAGAGGAGTGACCATCAGTGACCCAAATCACACGCACTGCATCAACAGAAAATTATTCCCAAGATTTGCAGAAAAACAGGAAGGAAAGGGAAAGAACAAAGTCTTTGTGCACCCCTCCTCTTACCTGAGAAGGTGATGTTGAAACCCTCATAGGACATGGAGAAGTCAGAGATGAAGCGAATTTGCGCAGAGAAGTTTCCGAAGAGCCCTGCACTAAGCGGGGCAGGGAGACGAGAGCCCGTCAGTTGCTTCAGCGGCTGAGCAAAGCTGGTATTTTCGGTGATCAGGAGGTAGTCGTGGCCGTTCTCCAAGTGAAAGGTATGAAAGGTGAAGAACACACCTGCAGGGAAGGAAAAATAGAGATGGCTTCAGCCAGCAGCGCTCATATGGCACCCCTTCGTGCCTGGGCCAAAGCCCCTCTCCTCTCCCTGGGATGACACCGGTATCAATTCCCTGATTTCCAGTAACAGCAGCCCAACTGAGAAGGAAAAACACACTGAAAAGCGTGGGCACATTTATGTTGGAAATGGAATAGATGAAAGAGGTAAAACAAGGCTACAGCACAAGGCCCAGAACAGAGAAAGGCAGGTAAGATCTTCGATTCCCGCGCCCTGGTGACACAGGAACTGAGATGACACAGGCTCGTTTGAGGGACAGAGCAGCAGCAGAAAGGACCGAGCCTGGCAGCTCAGAGCAGTATTTTATTTTAAAAGTGTTGACCTTTAGATGGGTAGCAACAACAGCAAAACCTGTAGTCGTGAGGACTTGAAAACAACAAAACCAAGTTATGTTCAGGAAAGAATTCATACCTAGAAAAATAGGACTTAAGCCAAGAGTCAAGGTCAGAGAGGCTTTTCCAGAGCATGAAGTACACCAGCAGTGTGACTGCGGGGACTTCCTACACCAGGGCCAGGTGCTGGTCCCCAGAGGTTCGAGGACACAGGACTGATCCCGCACAGACCTGGGTTTCCTCAGCCACACACAGCTCGTAATCCGTCCCCGTGCATCTCCCGAGTAAGGGATGCGCCACGCAGCCACCTCCCCGCAGCAGCACCGTGCGGCCACCGCAGAGCCGGACACGGCACGCAGCACCGTTAGCCCAGGTCTCGCCAGCCACAGCAGATCTTAGAAGCGAAGAGAATCCTACACTTTTAACGACATCATAGTGACAAAAATAAAAACCACAACAGATCCAGCTACAGACAGAACAAACACAGGAAAACTATTTTGTCTCTTCTTCCAAATTCAATTTCAACAATTTGAAACGTTTTGGTGAGAAGGCTGTGACCTTGCTGCATTTGTAAATGAACAAGAAAGGAGTAATGGGTTACTTAAAGTATCCTTCACACCTACAGACAGAAAATAGTAAGTACTTCAGGCTTTTGCAAAAGCCTCCAACTAGGTGATTTTTCATGCCGGAATTCAAACGCAATTAGAAACACTTATTCTCTGGAAAGTAATTCCGTCTTTGAAAAACAAAATACGGCAGCAACAGCTTCCAGAGCGCAAAGCAAGGCAGGATCTTCTATCAGAAACCCTGTCACATTACCATCACACAAAGTTAACAAGCTAAGGCGATGCCTAGCAATAAAAAAGCCTCTTTGCATTTATATGGTTGCTTTCATCCCAAGATCTTAGCACACGTTCTGAATATCACAGGGCAGGCTCCCAAGCCCCTGCTCCCCCAAATCGGGCTTTACACTCCTCACAACCCCACTGAACGCGGCAGGGCTATTTGCCAAGAACCAGACTCCTCCATGCAAACACAAGTGCTGGGATCTGGTCTTCATTAGGCGCAGTTAGAGCCCAACCTCCGCGCACGCATCAGGAGTGCCCGGTGGCATGACCAAGTTATTTCATTTAAGCCAATGATTAACAACACGGACACTGCCAGCCCGGGGAGACCCAGGGGCTGTCTTGCTCTGCATCCCATCTCTGCCAAAGTACAGCCATCAGCTGCTGCAAAAGCAAGTGCGGGAAATCTGTAAATAAGGATCAGAGGAATAAACTCCCTGCTTGCTTCCCATTCCCCATTAATTTCTGGAGATCAGGATGAGACCAACCTAGAGATTGATTAAAGCTCCGGAGCATGAGATTTAATATCCATCCCAACAGTTTTTTGTCAGCATCAAATTATAACTCTGAATATTCCATTTATCCCTGTGTCTATCCAATTTCTTTTTGAAGGTTTACTGCTCACGTGCAAGCGGTTTCCTTCCAAGAGACGAAGGACAGAGAGGCTGGTAACCAATACAAAGCCTTTCCCATGGAAATCCCTTGACTGGGAAGAAGCAGGGCTCACAGGACATCTCACCTGCCCTGTTCTCTCCCCATCATCATCCCTGCCACGCAGCTCCTCGCACCTCGCTAACCTTCGGTGTCCCAGGCAGAAATATTTGTGTGGCTCAGAGCTTAATGATGCCCAAAAGGGGTCTCGACTTTGACAATTCCTTCCTTATAACCAGGTAAATATTACATGGAGCCAGACAGAAAATTTTGAGTTCCACTGTTCTCCCCGCAGAATTCCACGCAGGTAGGAAAGGTCTAACCATTTCCAAATGTTTCTTATTCTTACCAGCTGTCTGAAAACAGATACGACCTGGTTTGGCCTGAAAACTCTGAGACAGACAGTGAATAGAAAATGTCTTACGTTTTCCCTGCCTATCAACTGACAGTAAATTTACACACCCTCGCCTTTACAAAACCCAGTCTAAGGCACAGAAATGACAGCACTCTGCTGAAATCAGCACAGCGCCAGGGAAAGAGCAGCACAGTTCAGTGCCCAGAGCTGGGAGGACAGCCCCTGCCTCCAGGTCTTTTAAGACAACAGCTCCCATCACCGGGCACAAGACCTCTCCAGCAGCAGAGCCAGTTCAGGGCTGTGTGACTGTAGTCATAAGGGCTAATTACAAACTCATTTCAAAGGATTTGTGACTCTGATTAAACCTTTGCTCTGGTCTGAAATTTACTGTGGCACAAAATGTCTCTGTAAGTGCAGGGGCTTTTTTTCCGTTCTCTGTAAAAGAAACAGCAAAACAAATTATAAGGAAAAGAAATCACTTTGAAGTTCTCAGATTAAAAATAATAGTCTCTCTTTAAGCTTTTAAATACCTTTAAAATTAAGCTCCTTTTAAACTCAAATAGTACAGCTCGTGAGTCCATAAAGTAAATCAGTGTCTGCAGTCACATAAAAATAACTATTCTAACAACCAGCTTGTTTCAGTAAGGGGACTCGTGTGCTGGCCATGTGCGAGATGTCCGTAAAGACCTGGGAGTCAGTAACTTCAGACCGGCTTTTATGCTGCAGATCATCCCTGCTCGGGCACTGGCTTGGCACCGAACAGCCCGGCGGAGCGGGGGGCACAAGCCCTGAACCCTCTTCTGCTTTGTGGAACTGAAAGAGCCCCCAGGCCCAGGACGGCGGCAGCGCTGCAAGCTCAGTAAGGCATTAGCGAAGTAGGTGTGGGAAATGTAAAACAAGAAAAATCAGGTACAATGGTAAACATTTAAGTCATGTAAATGCATCCCCTGCTTGCAGCAGAATTGTTAAAGCTTCGGGGTTTAGCAAGCACCAACTTTGACCAGTGATCACTGAGGCAGCCAGTGGGTCCCCAAGAACAGGGAACCAAAAGACGAGGACAAAGCCCAGAGAGAAGACCCTGCACTGCAAGGGCGCTGCCGATGAAGTTAGCTGAGAACGGGGCTCAGTTACGCCTTTTTTTAAAGCCTGTTCTGTTCTCCAAGGACTAAATTGATCCCATTTCAGCAGCTCCTGCTCTGACTCAGGATCACGCTGTTCCACTGCTCTTCACTGAAGAACGAGAAGCAACGTTGCAGGAATGCTGAAGAGAGCTGGGAGAAGCTTGTTGCGATGCATTACGCAGCAGTTTAACGCTGCGACAGCAGGGAAAGTAGATCACCGAGATCGAATATTGTTGCAAGAGAAAGGATGTGTACATACGTGTATGTATGGGTACACACACTCCCACCAACACAGCTCAGCGTCTAAATACAGTTCAACGTCTTGCACAAAGCGTTAGAGAAAAGGACATCCATCTTTGTTCGTCTCCTCCCTTCGTTGCCCTGGTAAATAAACAACTCACCTGAACTACAGGGACGAGGAAGGAGAGGTTTTCCTGACACGTAACTTGGCTGTGTGCCAGCTTATTATATCCGTACAACGTCCTCTGGCTATCCTCTCCTCTCGCCCTGACCTCTAACTGGATTCGGAGATTTCCTGCAGCCGAGCAGCTGCCTGGGTGATGCTTTCCCAGCCCAGAAAGCTCCACAAGTGCAAGAAGGGCGATTCTGCCCGGGGGCAAAGTGCTGCGCATGGCAGAAGGGCACCGGCGCAAGGAGAGGGATCCCACCGTGTGCTGCCCTTCGATCCCAACGAGCTCCTGGAGAGCAGCCTCCAAAGAAGGATACCAGCAGTGGGTAAGGAGAGGGATGAAAATACCAAACGCAACACAGTATGAACACGCTCCTTTCATTGGTATGGAGGAGTTTCTTCCTTTAAACACTGAACTTTTCTCAGGATCTTATCCTCACTTTTCCAGCACAACCCGATAGGTAAGAGCAGCCAAAACTCTTGTCAAAGGCCTGGAGACCCATAAATTTTCACTACAACTAGCTGGATTTACAGCGCAGCTCACGGTTTGATTTTCTAATATTCATTACCTGCAGCTAAGGCTAGAACTTCTGAAACAGCTAAACCTAGGACCAGCTCTTCCAAAATCTCAATACCCAGCTTCTCCTAATGTGACAAACACGGTCTGGCTCAAGATGTTCAGATCCAGGGCCGAATTCTTTGGATGATCCTGAACAGCGTCACACTGAACCGCTCTAAGGGATGTGCCGCTTCCTGCACTACTGAATCAGCCACAGCAGGATCTTTTATGGGACAGGGGACAAAAAGCCCCCAGCCTTGCGTAGGCGTACCTCCGCTATTTGAAAACGAGCCGTGGTTTTTCGAGCCTTGCTCAGCTTGGTCAGAAGACATTCTTCTGATGTTGGCATAAAAGCACACAGGCCATCAGAGTTGCACTTTCTCATATAAAAGAGTGTCAGTTTGCTGTGTTGTGCTTAGCTTAGCTACAGGATAATACAGTGCCTCATCCGAGAGCTGAATCCAAGGCAGAGTGGATTAATGAAGAGTGGATTGCTGATACTCAACAGAATACTTTTCACAGCATGCGATGGTTCCCTTAATGCACTGTGCTGTTCACTGACAAGTTTATTTGCTGTAATACAAATGGTATTTGCAAAATTGGCTCATGATAGCTCCCGTCGTGCTGATATCCGGTACGACGAGACAGTTACATAAGAGTGCATAAAGTTACGTAAAGGGTTTATACCCTTTGTGCTTACCCCAGGCAGATACTGACTGGATCAGGAGAAATTACCTCGCCCTTGTACATAAAACGTGCTCTCTAATCATCAATGGTACATTTTCTTGAAATTTTCCTCCAAGACAAAAAAATCGGCCTGTGCCGCCCAGGAGATGGGACTAAATAGATCTGCGCTTTGCCTATGCTGGCAATACTCCTAGCTAGTGGGGAAATGAGAGCTGCAGAACTAGGACAGAGCTGGGAACGAGTTCTGTCCCGTGCCCGGACATGGTTTACTACATGCTTCCGCTTTGTCATCTGTAAAATGTTATATAGTGATCCAGCACTGCAAAGAAAAATAAGGCTGAAAGTACTATCGAATCCCAAACGTTACTGCAGTGGTGCCAGTGGCAGCTCCCCTTTGCTCTGTGTGCCACCACCAGCAATACCAGGTATCCAAACACCAGCTCAATTTCCAGAGGATTCTGCCACCGAGGTCTGAAACCAGAGATAACGCCTGGCACAGGCTCTCAGATTTGGGGGTTTGATACGGGACCATTTTTCCCTCTTAACCCTCTCCACTTTAAAAGTATTAAGAAACGTGACGCCAAAAGCCTCTTGCATCTTGTCCAGCAACGATGTTTGGATGGTGGGAAGAATGACAACTGGCCAAGCACATGGGCACCCATCATCACTGGGACAAACTCTCGGTGTAGGCAGGGAGCACTGGTCTCCCACTGACCACCGCCTTCCAGTCCATCTCTAAAACCACTCTGAGCTGAAGGTTTCTCACCTTTTCCATGTGATGTTTCTATTGTCCACGTGCAGTTCAAGTTATTTGGATAAAAATCAGGGAAGCCTGGGGATAAGATAGTGCCACTGGAACCACGAATGTAACCTCCACATAGAGCTGCAAAAAAAGAGAGAAAGAATTAAATAATTCAAAACCCATCATCAGCTGGAAGAGTATCAGTTCTTCTGAAGGTCAAAACAAAGCCCAACCCATCAAAATCAAACTCCACGGACCAAATGTCACTGCGAGCTTTACAACTGCTGCTTCGCTTTCGCAGTAGATCTGCGAGCGAAGCGTTTGCCGTCTCCTGCAGATGTTCTGCGCCGCACTCCTTACCCTCACAGCTGGGCAGCGGCCGGCTCCACTGGAAGTTCGGCTCGCACTCCAGGGCTTCGCTGTCACTCAGGGTGTAGCCTGAATCGCAGCTGAACGTCACCAGTGCTCCCACGTAGAAGTCGTTCCCATGGCGCTGGCCGTTTACTGGGATCCCCGGGTCCAGGCAGTGGTCTGACTGGAGCTTCACAGCTGTGGCAAACAAACCCACCCGTGTCAGAGCACCCAGCGGCTGCAGAGCCCGCTGCAAGGGGCAGTGACTACATTCAACTCCTCCTATAAGCTCGTTCAAACTCCTACCGATTATTCCCAAAGTCAGAGGATGACGCGGACAGAGGAACTCAACTCTGCCTCCTAAAACCAGTAATACTCTGTAGATGCTAAAATAAAAATAAAAAACTCTAAACCACCCAGATGGTCAAAAAGCAGAAAGTGCTACTTCACTCGCGGTAGCTCCACACTCTCCCGTCGCTGCAGCCGTGCAAACCGCCTGGCAAAGGGGAGAAGCGAGTCCGACGGGGCTCTGATTGAGCCCATTGTGCTGCCGGAGGCGCGTAATTACGTGAATAACTTGCACTTACTTTCGTATCGGATCTGAAAGCCTATGTCAGAGTGGCTTTTGTCAGTGGTGAAGAGGAGGTAGAGGTAGTTGCTGGTGCTGATGAGGAACTGGGGCACCTGGGTCCCATCATAGACACCTATCAACGGGGAAGAATAGGACCGGCCATCTCGCACTTCCAGGGTGTCGTAATTCACCTCTGTCTTAAATCTGAAAGGGACACGAGAATACATCTGTGAAAAACCAGCACGGCTAATTTTAATTCGTCGCAGTCCTGAACATGCTCTAACGACTAGAAGGCAGCACAGGCCGTGGGGCAATTCGTGGGTCCGGTTCTACTGCCCGACCTTCGGCCGGCTGAGCACCTTGGGAGAACACGACATCCCCCTCCTACGCATTCGGGTTTATTTCTGATCCTTCACCTGCTTCATCTGCCGACAGCAAACAGTCTTTGCAGCAACAAGCGTCTTACGCTACGTGAACAATCACCCCTCAGACGTATGGACCCAGGTTCGGGAAAGCACAGCCCTCCTCAAACGGTGAAATCCAGGGCGAGTCAAGAGACTCAGCACCCCCGGGCCAGGGCCAGATCCCCACCGCTGCTTCTCCCCGGCAGGCTGAGCACGTGGGAGTTCCGCCTCCAAAATCTGTCCTACGTCTGTCTAAAATAGCACTGCAAATTAGCAGGCGTTAGTCAAAACAAGAAGGGAAAAATCACCGTTTTCCACTTTTTTTTTTTCCCCTTGAACGTTAGGTGAATTTTAATGTCTTGCTAGGAGTTAATAAAGAAAAAAGGAGAAAAAGAGAACCTCACTGCCAAACCCAATGCCGAGCGGTCCCATCCCTTCCCTCCTCCTCCCAGGGTGGCTACAACTCCACGCTGCCGGCACCACCGACAACAAGTAGGAAACTGCGGAGAAGCCCAAGGCGAGCACCTGTCAAACGTGATCTTGATGGGGTAGCCCGGCTGGGCCTCTATGACCCACGCGCAGCTCAGGGAGTCCTTGTAGAAGCCAGGCCAGCCGGGGGACAGGATGGTTCCGCTGGGCGACGTCAGGTGGCCCCCGCAGGGCGCTGGGGACAGGGGACAGGACACGGTTCAGGTGAAGAGCATCACGGGAGCTGTGGCACCATCGGATCTACCCCTCCCTGCCGGGCAGAACTGTCCTGCCGTGCAACAGCTTTCAGGCAATGTTGTTGCTCACGTGTTAAAAATAATCAGAACCAGACGCAGTAACACTGGCTGGTAAGAAATTGCCTTTTCAGCTTAAACTGAAGCTGGAGCAGCCTGGCACTGCATCTGGGGGAGTCAGTATCCTGACCTTGTGCAGCCGCTCTGAGGGGACAGGGTATAATAATAATTATTAGATCTAAAAGCAGAGAAAAGTGCAAGGTCAGTTTGCATTTCAGTAGCTGCAGGTGCCAGAAAATCTTTCATATCTGTGGTAATTGAGTCATGTCTTTTCTTCCACAGGAGACATCACAAGACTATGGCATCTATTCCGCATTGTGGTCCCTTGTGCCACCTCAGAAGCTAAAGGCATATTATTATCTTTTCTGGAAAAAGGACACTGGATCCGATGGACCAGAGGTACAATATCCTATAGCCCCAAATAACTGCCGTGTATTGTCCTTTAGAAATCAGGCAGGATGGAAAAGCATGTCTGCTCCCGTGAGCTCGTGTTGCCCCTGCCCAGCACTTTGCAGGACTCATCACCCAGGTGTTTCTGCTGAGCCAAGTCACCGGTGCTGGTGACCACGGCGGTGTGACCACATCACTGCCACGGCCCCGGGAGCTCCCCCGGCGCAGAGCGAGCCCGTCACCCCATGGCACTCGCTGCATCGAGTCCTCGCGGGTGAGGGGACCAATCCTGCTCCTCTGCAGCCGCTGCTGAAGCACCAGCCTGGGGCCAAGCCTGGTGCCAGCTTTGCACGAGGGCCACAAAACATCACGCGAGATGCGACCTTAAGTACCTATGGAAGTCTGGGCCTAAGACCTTCCCTGATCTGAAGGATGCCGCATCAAAGTCAGTTGATCTCAACTGGATCTGAACCAATTATTCTGGAACAAGAGGCTCCTTTCTGCCCTAAAACTACATCATTTCCTGTCAGGATTTCTATCCAGCTTCCAACTCTTTTCTTCAGGTCTCTCTCTTTCCCATTAATTTTTTCAAGCACTAAACAGTATTTTACATCTATATACTTCCTCCTTGTTTAAAAAGGCTAATTATGTACACTTCACCAAGTGCATACTGGAAGGCCAGAGAAATCACCACTGTGATCACAGAGAAAAAAGCACAAGTTAATGGCATAAGGTTGTCAAAGCTTTCAAAGATAAAAGTTGATTAAAAGTGTATTATTTAATGTGTATTTCTCTTCTACACTTACAGATACATAAACTTAAAGGCTCAAGCTTGTGAAAATAACGGAAATTCTGAATCAAACCTACAGATATTTTATTGTCAGCTGCTTGCATAAGAAAAATTGCACAAGAACACAGAAAGTCCGGCTTCTGATTACATAAAAGTTACTGAACACAATCGATATCATCTTCTTTCAATCTGAAAGACAATGGATTAGATTTACGATTTCTGCTGCTCATTCACTTGATCAATTACTGAAATTATTTCTCAGTATTACAGTACTATTTCTCCATAGCACAGTACTTGTTATTCAAATTGCTGTAAATACCAGTGCAGGGCATCACTTCCCTGAGAACAGAGGGCAGAGGAAGACTTTCACTTCTAATAAGCTCTTTCTTCGCTTCTCTTTTCCACAGTAGAAGCTTTAAAGGACTAGGAAAAATCTTTGAACTCTGTATTAAAGCCTTTAATTCAACTCGTCTCCCTCATTTCTGGGTTGGCTATCGCAGCTGGCGTTGCAAAGAGATGCAAACTCCAAATCTCTGGCTCCTGACCGCCAGAGTCCGTGAGCCAGGACTGAGACGCAGCACTGATACACACCGCAGGTGTGCGTACGAATGTTTGCAGCAATGAGTTCACTTTTCACAGTAAAGATCCGTACCTTTTGCTTCTTTCATTATACAAATATTATGCATTTTACACGTATCAAAAATCAGGACTGAAAAAATATTGCCACGTATCTCTGTAATTCCCTTCGTGACAAGAGTGGTAGGGGAGCTTTTAGTCATCAGGAAATTAAAGCCTTTTATTATTAGAAAAACCCCTGTTGTAACAAGAACTGAGTTAATACAAATAATACCCATCATTCATGTCACTAAAAATCAGAAAATAGAGTTCAGTGCTTGTGATTATTTGCCTGGCACTTTCTCCTAAGCAAACTCTTCGGTGCAGACAGCACCTTCCAGCACCATCACCGAGACGCTGAGGGTGAGAACTAAGGTCCAGGAGTCCTTCAGCTCCCAACAACTCTCACCTCTCTGCCTACATGATGGCAAAAGGTCTCCCACAAGGTCAGTGCTGCGTACCTTCGCTGTGGGTTATCTGACAGGACCGAGAGAGACAAAACTATTCTCCTTTCTTCCCCAAAGGCTACAAACACCGGGGGATCGTTCTCCCTCCAGAGCGCACGTACGGACTAGTGGGAAAGACGGTAAAATTTACCTTCGCATCTGAGCACTGCATTGTTCCAGACCACGTTTCCTTCCTTCAAGATGCAAGTGATGGTTTCCGAGCCGTGCGTCCTAATGAAGCCCTCGTCGCAAAGGAAGGACACGGAGCTGCCGAGCTGGAGGCTGTCCCCAAACCGCTTTCCGTTCACGGGCACGCCAGGGTCAGGGCACTCGTTGTGCCTGAACGCTAAGAGGGAAAGATAGACAATAGTGAATAACTCGTGTCCCCTGCCTCTGCCCAATTCAAAAATATCAGACCACAAATTTAAGAATTGCACAATAGTTTCATGTCTTTTCTACAGAGACAATAGCACTTGATCTTGCCCCTGGACAGCGGGTTGTCCTCACAGGGAAAACTGAGCAGCATGGACTCGAATTTGGCCCAGCCAAGCTCCTATGTTCCACAGGGACAAGTCAGTCTGTGGCAGAAATCGTGGCACCACCACTTCTCTAAACCGCTAAGTCTGTGGTCCCACTGTTCAACTTTTCGTCTAGTCGAAGTCACTTTGATTTTTCTGCTCCCTGTCTCTACCACAAGTGTTTGTTTGCAAACTCGGACTGGAAGGATGAGATTAAAACCTTTTGCCTCCACGAGGTGCTGAGACACAGGGGCCAGAAAAGAGCCTGCAGAACCAAGTTATCTTCTCAGAAACCTTTCACATATGAAAATGCACAAATACTCAAAATAGAGAAAGATTTTTAAAAACTTTAAAAATACTGCAGCACACACATCTGCATGGAGGGGACCTAAGTTAACCGTGAATGCGAAAAAATGAAAGCTTTAAGGCCCTGTGGTTAAAAGTAAGGGTCCTCTCAGCGTGTTCTGTGATCGACTGCCATGCAGCCCCCGACCTTGCTTGTCATCCTTACTAGGATAAAATGAAGGACACACAGCAATTACCTTCCGAGGTGTTGAGAAGTTGCGTATGGACTTGCACAGACACATAGCTCTGTTTAAAGGCCTGCCCTTTTCCAGCAGTTCAAAACTGGGCCAGCCAACCAATCCGAAAGTAAGTCTGCAGCCTTAATTCCCCATTAAGTGCATAATTATGTACTATATCTTCATATGCTAGGAGGTGGTCTTCAGAGATGAGCAGCATATGAAAGATTAAAGCCTCCAGATTAATTACACACACATGCTTTTAATATCTTTAATGCACTTGACCAAATTCAGATGAGTTCTGGATTTCCTACAGAGCATCGTTACTCTTATAGTATCTTGTTATATACACCGCTAAAGGGGAAAACATAGGCTGAATGCGCTCCTCGTGCTCTTGTATCTGTCCCTTGTAGCAATATGTTGTCTCCTTTCTCATACCCAAACCGAAGGGAAGGGTGGCAAGGTGTCGGAGGAAGGCTCAGGAGCTCACGTTTGGTAGTTCAAGTAGTCAGAACAGATTAGCTCACAGGTACTTAAGAGTCATTTACAGCAATAAAAAATTTGCCTTAAAACCATCTTCATACAGAGGACAGGCACAACTCCCAACACGGGTATGGAACGTATCGCAGATACGTACTGGAGTGTTTCTGGATGAGGCATCTCCCTACGTACAGGATCCAGGACTCAATCTTGGATACGTGATACTACCACACACAACCTGCTTCATCTGATGAGCCTTCAGCCTGCTGTACTGTGGCAAATGATTTCTTAAGACCTCTGATTTTTTCTTTTAAACAGAGGATTTGCAATCATAGCTAGAAAGGCTATTAATTCAGCTGTGCCACTAAAGGCTATTATAACAAAGTCATTTATCAGTTCTGCTGAATAGGTTTAATAATGCTCTTTAGAAAATTATAGGACAATACGAGGATAAAATTACCATCGCATTCATTTGAGATTTGAAGACTGGACTTAACGTGGAGCCAAATACATCTGTAGAAGTTTCAATCCTTTGTATTTTAAGTCATTGGTACATGTTTTCCTTTATCTTCCAAGTCCTGCATGCTTTTAGGTATCAGCAAACAATGACAGCACTGACTGATGAACACAGCCACCCAAGGTCTAATGGCTCTTCCTGATCTGCACCAAGCTGCCCACAAAGCTGTCTCACCTCAGCGAGCAGAGCGGAGGCACAGGGAGAGCAGAAAGGCCGGGTAACGCAGCAAGCTGCAGGCTGAGGGGTGGGCAGAAGCCCCGGCTGCTCCACGGACAGATACTCCAGGGCCAAACTCTTTCTTTCACTGGACAACACTTAAACTTCACAGCCAGAAAGAACTCACGCCATCAGCTCTACTCTTGAAGCCAATCCTCAATTACTCAACTGCAAACCTAAAGTAATCCCCAATTTTCCAATTTACTCTGGATTTGCAATGGTTTTAGTGATATCAAACTCTTGCCCATTAGTCCCCAACAAGAATTCAGAGCTTGAAATGAAAACCAGAAGCAAGGACGGGGCACTTACTGGTGAAGGTTATGTTGAAGCCTCTCTTCTCCATGGAGTGGTCGGTCTGGAACTCCAGCCTGGCTACGTGACCGCTGCTGGTCAGTGAGGAGGGGATCTGGTTTCCTGAGAAGGTCCCCAGCACCGGAGATTCAGCAGTGCCACCGTCCTTCACGGCTAGGAAATCAAACTGAGGCTCCACATCAAAATCATTGAAAGCCAAGTGAATGCGGCTCTCGGGTT
Organism: Aramus guarauna; assembly: GCA_013400195.1. NCBI lineage: Eukaryota > Metazoa > Chordata > Aves > Gruiformes > Aramidae > Aramus > Aramus guarauna. The sequence goes on along the minus strand of VXBL01008309.1, from coordinate 165,061 downwards.
TAGCTATAATTAACCAAACACAGTGCAAGCTGCTTCCGTATTCTTCAGGGTAATTTGGTGACAGCACAATCCCAGATGGGGTGGTGAAGTTGAAAAAGCAGGAAACTGCAACAAGAAATCACCATCAATCATGCAGCACGGTGCTCCTACAAGCTGCTCTGCCACGTGTGTGTCCCCCCCCCCTTATCCCTCGAGCTGGGCGATTCCTGCAAATTCCCAATTGCTTTGCTTCTCAGACAATTAAAGAAAGGAAGGGCTCAGTGCTCCATTCACTGCTAGATGTCAGTGATTTATTTGCATGGGGAAGAAGTGACTTCAAAGTAGTCTCCAGTCCTGTTTTGGTTGCTCTCCAGTTTTGCAGCCCAGCCCAGCACTGCCCCTTTTTCAGTAGTGCAGTTCCTCACATTTGTGTGGGCTTTGTACCGTGCACAGCGGAGCACGAGTTCCTTTTACTGCGGGAAGAAAATGTCACTCAGCCAGGTGGGGATTTGGTATTTTGCAGGTGAATTCTCCCGCATATCCCCGACAGAAAGCCTACACAGGCAGCAAATGAGTGACTACAGCTCGTGCAAAATAAAATCAGCATTAAAAGAGTTAGACTTTGTAGCAACGTCATCTGTTGGGGCCACAACTCAGCACAACCTACAAAACCTGAGGTAAGGAACCAACTTGGCTGTTACTCCATGCAGACCTCCAGGTTCCTCTGCTGCCACTTGTACCCAAGGCTTTTTAGTCTAAGTGCCGGGTAGCGCAGACTTTTTAGGATTTACTCAAAAATCTGCACTTTTAGTTTACCTTTCTGTTTGCTAAATACAATTTTCACACACGCTCCTCAACAGATGTAACTGCACCTAGGAAGCCCCACCACATTTAGACAAACTCTGCATGGAGACTATCCCCATCCTGGATTAAATATTTGTACGATACAGGAATTAAATTGTCAACTCCTTCGAAAAGGAGCTGTGAGTCAATTTGCCTTTGCCTGTCTCCTGGGGCAGCCGTTTGCACCCATGCCAAATGAGCGCTGAAAAACAGAGGCCGCTGGTTGGGTTTGGTCTTGACTTTGCTGCACTGGGCAAGGAACGGCCCAAGAACCTTCCCAAGCTTCCCCCAGGTCCCAGGGGCTTGGGATAACTCGGAGCAAGCGCTGGGCAGCTGCAATCTGCAGCCCAGGGGTAGGGGCAGCTCCCCTGCCCATTACAAATAAATCACTGACTTCTGCTGGGCTAGTGCGTTACCAAAAACAGGCATCAAATTAGACTGCCATTCCCATGAAAATAATTAAAACCAGTCTTAAAATGAAGTTGAGGGGAAGAGTGCATATGAAAAATATCTTTAGCTCTCAAGGGTTTTCAATATATACTGTATTTCAGCTGGCAAGGTCCGTTAATTTGAAAAAGCAAGGCTGCCTTTTCAGTGGTACCTACCCACTGTTTTTGATATTTTATGTATGTATGCTTTACTCATTTTTTTCCCCACCATCACCCTCGGTAAAATCCATTACTTGGAACATGCATCTCTCACCAATTCCTGGCAACAGGACATCGCACAGGGGATGAGACTGGGTTTAGTTTGGCATTTATATGATTATTTGGTTCAATGCTCACCCTCCCTCTGTTATTTTCCCTCTGTCTTCCTTCAACGCTTAATGGTTTCAGATCAAATAAGATGGACGTTACCACGACGTTATCAAGGCTAAGAGCTACACAATCTATTTCCTGCTCTCAGCAAAGAGACCAGATTAAAGAGAAAACAAACTGCAAAATATCCTCAGGATTTTGGCTCTTTACTAGATGGTGAAATATCAAGGGATGCTGTCAAATAATTCTGTCAGCATAAGCTTGGTATAATCTGCCTAGGAATAGTCATTGCAAATAAATGCATTCACACACAGAGAAACATTTCCACAGCAGGAACCCCTCACAGGAGCTAGGTATCTCCTATAAATTCTTAAATCCAAAGTGGTAAATTAGCATTCGTATAGGACCCACAGTATCACACAGCCAGCACCAGAGAGGGACAGTTGCTAGCACAGCTATTACGGCACAGCGCTGGTGGCTCATCTCAGGAAATAACAACAACAAAGAACTCGCTGACAAAAGAAAGAAAACCAGAGTGAGGGAAGAATGTAAAATTAACCTTTGCTAGATAAAACCAAATGACAGATTAAAAGACTAACGGATAAAAACCTCCAAAAGTCTCCACTGCAGGGAGTAAATGACAATTTCCATTTGCCATGCAGTTACACGCGTAGGAGACAGCCAAGTTGCAGGCTGCAGGACAAACGCCACCGTCCCACACGTCCACGTCCCGCGGCAGGGCACCAACGCACGAGCTGTCCTCAGTGCAGCGGGGAGCTCTGCTTCGCCTCCCAGAGGGTCACATCCAGCCCAGGAAGCAAGAACTGATCCAGAAGGGTCATTAACAAGATCACGGTGTCCGTGACACATAGAGTTTCTTTGTCTTTTTAAGCAGGAGAGGTTTTTCTTCAGTGTGAAAGGGGGTTTTTGGTCTGGGGGTGCACCAGGATCCACGTCAGTCTCCCTGCTTTCTCCGAAGTGCTTTGCTGGACACTTGGATAAAAGCAGTAGCTGTTTAACAATGCGTCCCGGACAGGGAAACGCTCTCTCAGAATGAAGACAATAGCACCCAAGGAAGGTGGAAGACAGCTGAGTGCTACCTGTCTCATGCTGCTCCGCACATCCGAGAGTCAGGAACGAAGTGCCCCGAGCAGCGAGCGGTCGCTCGGAACACGACAGGCAGAGGTCAGCCCCGTCACCCGTCCATCAGGATCACGGACGGAGGAATACCCGGGGCTCTGGGGCCTTGGGCTAAGAGGCTGAAATTAATACTTATCGTTGTTGTTCTTAAATGTTACAAGAGGAGAGTTCATCACGTGCATAGCATATGTTCAGATTTATAAGCCTATGCTGATCTTTGTCAATAATTGTTATTACTGATCAAATACTGCAAAAGCAGTAAGAAAAATCCCTTTATTAAATACAGCAGAATAAATCACAGCAAAACTCAGCAGAAACACAGAGCACCTACCAAAGCCAGTGAGACCCATGTCACTAACCGGTAAGCACAAGGTAATTATTGAAGTCATCACAAACATCATCAAGATTCTGCCTATATTTAGAGCAGTAAACAGCGAACAAACAGCTCACTGCTGCTCATCTTAGCAAGTCCAGTGGGACACACGGCCGTGGCACAAGGGCACTGCCCTGCGGCCCAGAGTGCGATGCTCACGGCTGAGCTGAACACGGAGGCATCCGGCAGTTATCCACCAGCACCGCTGCTTCTTTCTGCACCTTCAGCCAGGAGCAATTTCTGCACTTGTCTGGTCAGTCCAAGCACAACTTGCTTCTCTCCTCTCCTGCCTCCTCACAGGCAGTCCCGTGTCCCCGCGACGCATGCCTGGCGGCCCCGCACGCTCCATCGCTGCTCATCCTGCACGTGAGAATCCAGGGCCGGTCCTGGGGAGGGGGCACACGGGCAACGCACGGGAATGGGAAAGGCACCAGGTTCACGAGCTGAAAACCAAGCAGGGAATCACTGCAACGGTTTCAGTCTCCATGGAAACAATAAGAAATCCTGACTTCTCTCTCAGCCTTTAGGTATCATTCCCACAGAATCTGACCGCTTGGGAGAGAGCCTGAAGACAGTAACGGATTTTCTGCTTTACCTTTCCTATTTAAGAAGATCCCTCCTCTAGGCATAGCTTGGTGATGGACTGGAAAAATAGGACCCCAGCAGGAACCCGGTTAGTAACCGGCATGCCTCACTCGGGGAAGCATACGTCCCGAATAGCTAACAGTGCTGGAAGCTCAGGGCACTGTTCCAGCTGCAAAGCAAAGCGCTTTACATTTTGTATTTTCTTCTTTCTGTATCTGCTGTTTCAATAAACACATCTGCATCGCAATGCATTTTCCTTCTTAAAACCCTGAGGCACCAACAGGCAAGTGGGAGGTGAGGGAAAGGAGTCTAGAGCAAATATTAACTGGGAGAACTTTTTTGTATTTCAGAGCAACAAACTCTTCAGCTTACTCTGATGGAGTAGCTGTCACTGCCAGCATGCGGCTAACCGGGGGCGGGAGAGCAGGTATGTTAAGAATAATGAAAAATAAGCAGGGTTTGGGGAAGATCTTGAGGAAAATATCACCAGTGAACTTAAAATAGACTGTACAGGAGCCTCTGTGCATGTGGAAGAGCGTTACAATACCAGAGCAGGTTTCATTTCTACCCACTCAAAGCTGGAACAGTGACTGGTTTACCACGGATAATGGAAGTTTCTTAAACTTACTAGAAGATGCTGATCCCCACTAGGACAGCGTTGGGCTGCTTGTCTGCCAGGGTTTCCGCAGCCATCTGTTCTTCAGGAGGTGCTCCAAGGCTGCTGCACAAAGACAAGATCCTTTCCTGTGTGCCCCTGTATTTTAAGGGGAACTCTCCCCCTCCCTGCAGTCTCTCTTGGGAATTGGTGGCAGCGTCCACAAGACGACAGAAGTTTAATTGACACTTTTTGGCAAAAGCCCCAAAGCAGTCTCGTGGTCTCGTTATGTACCTTTCCCATTTTGGTCCTTCGTGGCTTAGCAGAGCATCCTTCCTCTGCTGCAGTGCTCGGAGTCATCTGCCAACTGCTGCGACACATTCGTCTCCTGCGGGCTGGAAGCTGCTCACGCAACAGGCTGGGACTTGACTTGACTTTCCACACAGTCCCACGGTCTCGGCACACTGAGCGTGTGACAGACGACTGCTGTAAACCCAGAAAGGGCGAGGCACCCCCAAAGCGTGCAACCGCAATTGGGGTGACGGCAGCTGCACCCTGCTGCAGCAGAGGATGTGCAGGCAGGTTCAGCCACACGTGAAGCAACAGCGGAGCCTTAAAGATAAACTTGCACACATCGACTCTGCCTGCAAATTGGAAAAGTCCCATTGCAGCTTTCTCAAACACCAACCCCCTACGTAGAGCATTAAAGTAAAATACGGCAGGCACAAGGGAACTTCCCTGCAGACCCCACTGAAGATGGCAACATAACGCACACCGCGTTCCTGTTTGCTGAATAAAGAGATAGGGGAAGGGGACAGAGACAACCTCCTCGCCTGATAAAACCAGTAAATGTAATTTCAGATTCAGACTTGTGTAAAGAGAAGCAACCCATCATGCCGAGCAATTGCTGTCAGGAATACGGACAGATGCCTTGGCACAGGACAGCTCATTTATAGCAGCATGAAACCCTATCAGGGTAACAGTTCAACTGACTCAATCAGTAAAATAACAAGCATGGAGACAACCCAATAAAGTGCATCCTCCCGATCAGCGCTGAGAGAGCAGCTGGGATCACCTCCGCCGAGCTGCATGTGCAGCGACGTGGCCTGACACCGCTGCGACGTCCTCCGCCCCGGCTCCCTCCACGCGCAGGCTCTCCCTGCAGGAGCAGCATCCCTGCTGAGGATGCCAGAGCTGGCCACATCTGCTGGATCACCACACCACAGCCTCATCCCGCACCCTCTGGCCTTAACACTGCAACCTTCCTGCTGAACCAGGCTGGCTGCACGAGTACCCCGAGCCCCTAACAATTTGTTAGGGACCAAGAGAACACAAGGAGCAGCAGCTCACAGCAGGAGACTCGCTCTTCTGGCTCTCCAACTGCTAGACGGAACTCACTGATAAAGTAACACCAAGGAGAAAACAGGCTCTGGTTTGACCCAGGTGGACCTCAGCTTTCCTGAGATATTGACACCAAGGGAAACCTGGCAGCGGAACCGAGCAGTGGCACGCTGGAAGATGTGCAACTCCACGGAAGAGCAGGAGGGGCTGGTTAAGCATCCCCCTTATAAAGTCATAGCAAGAGAAATGGAAATTTTTCAGATAAATTACACCAAAAATGCACTTGGGGAGTTCATGGGGGACAACCAGAACGCAATTCATTATAATTAAGAAGGTGCTTAAGTGCATTCCTGCTCAGTACAACACTTAAGCATGTACGTCGACTTAAGCAAACATTTAAATCTCGGTGCTTTGACAAACTGGGGCTGCAATGCAGAACAAGGGCTTTGAGGGAGAGTGCCCTGCTTAAAATTAAGAAGGGAATGGTCTTACATGGCTGCAACCGTGAAACAAGGTTGTTAACAAAAGCTACAAATCCCACATGCATATAGAGATCATGGTAATCCTGTCTTCATTTAATTTGCTTCCCTTACTGCCAGAGGAAGACTGGATCTCGGCGGCTCAGGGGAACAGGCTGCAGATAAGGAGCATTTCACCGCCGATTTGCTGCTCTGAACCCAGCGCGGATCAAGGGCAAGCAGGAGGTGTTAATGGGTCCCTGAAGGACACACATCTGTTGCACACGTGCAGAAGCCATCTAAGCCCTGAAGTGGCCTCAGCAGGGAACGAGCCCCTTTGTTGGCAGGTTTTCAGCTGCACGAGCCCCGGATGCGACCGGGTGCTTTGCGGAGGTCAGAGTTGGCCTGTTGTGGTTCAGGGTAAGGTTAGCTACCAGCTCCCTTTCCCAGCCCATCTGGCAGAGGTAGTTAGAGTGTCTTCATAAAAGCATTAATCAAAAAAATAAACCCACACACACAAAATGGCTCAGAAATAAAAATTCATAGAATCCCTACACTTCAAAATTCCACTAAAAGCAACTGCATCTACAAGCAGATAAACAAGACCAATGTCAGCTAGCAAAAAGAAAGCCTGTTTACAGCAGGAGGGAGAAACATTTTGTGGGTTAAACTGTTCCATCAGCACTGCAAAAAGTAAGAGGTATTATGAATAACAGAAATAATATGCAGAGCACACAAAGGACCAGGTTTCATCAGAAGAACGAGAGCCTATGCGACAGTTAAAAAGTCTAAACAACTCCCCCCACAATGAAAGAAGTCTCAATTCCTTTAAAAGAAAAATTTTGGGAATTTCCCATTAAAGACTTAACGGATAATAAAGGATCATTCTGATCATCTTAACCACCCATCTCCTTAATACAGACCATAAAACAACTCCTGGTTCCTACAGATCGTCAGAAAGGAGCATCCAATCTCAATCGGTCAATGTTTAGGTATGGAGAACCCATCGCTGCCTTCAGTAGGCTGCTCCAAGGGTTAACTACTCTCTCTGTCGAGAAGCTATTATTTTTAAAAAGGAAAACTATGCTTTTGTCACTGCTAACTTGAGACACACTTTTCTCCAAATTACTCTTCATAGGGAAAGACTCCACAGGTTGCTGTGAATAGTGGGCAGGAAAAGAAGAAAAGAGAAGAAAGAAAGAGAAAGAAAATAATGACCAATTGACAATTTAATTTAGAGCTAAATGAAAACCTCGTCAAGTGATGTGAAATTACATGGTTCTGTTCAGTACATTGCTGGGAAAACATCTACTGCACTTTGCATTTCCAGCTACTAATCCTGAATGTTTGTACCAGACAGTGCACACAAAAGGTTAGCCACTCAGCTCAAAACTAAAATTTGCAATCTTTACAAAGAGGAGCAAAGATTATTCAGCAGGTATAATAGGCCAATATGGAATTAACAAAAAAAAAAAAAAAAGGAATAATTACCACTTAGGAGAAGAGAGATTTTATACTGCGATTAAGGAAAATCAGATGTTTAAAAGTCTGGAAAAATGCACCAAATCATGAAGCTTCCAAAGAGGACCCCTGTGCTAGTGCTAGTTCCACCTGCGTGAAGGCTGGGGGTCCTGGGCCGTGCCCACCTCCTCCTGGAGCCGACTCAGCGACAGCTCTCAACAACCCCAAGGATTTCGCTGGTGCTCAGCTGGGTCCGAGAGAGTCAATGCCCCGTTCGCAACAAGACAGTGTGGATCTCCAGCGTTAGCAGGCACGGCGCTGCCGCTTCCCAGCGCTCGGCACGGCAAGCGCGAGCACGTCGGAGAGGAGAAACGGGCTGTGGGTGAGGTTTTCAAGTGAACAGGAAGGGAGGAAAGCATAACATCTGCTCCAAAGCCAGAGGAAAAAACCACACAATTTAACATAATTTCAATCGGAAATGCTTTGGGAAATGCCTTCTGCTCTGTTTAGAGGAATATTATGCATGACTACTGCTCTAAGCAGGTCTGTAATACAAAGAGTTTACAATAACACAACAAAAACAAAGTCACTGGAAACTAATGAAGATCCTAAAGCAAGACCAGAGCAAGACCGAGAGCCCCGTAATGACTATCGGATCAACAGACCCAACGCGCCGGAGGAGTCCAGCAGTACTCAAACAGCACAAATGACAGCCCCTCCGTTTAAACACACACACACGGATTTATCCTCAGCCTTTGTGGAGCTGCAGTCAAGCGACGCCAAACAAATACCCCTCGGTTCAGCGCCGAAACCTCCACCCTCAGGTTTGCTCGATGCAATCCGAATGCACATACTGGTTTATTTCCCCATGGTTTATTCACCTTTAGAACACATGACGGGTCCAGAAAACTTGAAGTTTGTAAGTCTGAGATCAACAAACTAAACTTGTATCAGAAAATAAGTTGTTTCCAGAAATGACTCTCCCAGAGCAACTGGCAGAGGATAGTTAAAACAATGCAAACCCCTTCGCCTTTATTCAGTGAGCTGGTTACAAGGGACGTATATTGTCGGTTTATGCCATATACTGTCGGTTTATGCCATAACCTCTCACGTAACCTGAGGGCACTGCTTGGTGGCAGTTAACCGCTCAGCTAACGGTGCAGGACTGAAAACTCGGGAGCTGCAGGTCCCAGGCTCCCAGGGACAGGGCTGCAGGCAGGAGGAGGAGGGAAGGGGGGAGCTGCTGGAGAGGAATAGTGAAGAACCTTGTAAAACTTACTGAACTGCTGCAGAAGCCCTCTGAGAGCACTATCCCCATGCAAAGGGGATGTTAACTCTTTCCTTAGCAAGGAAACATAAACCTTGTGAAACAAATTTTAGTCATAGAAAATGTTTTGTAGCAGGGCCTTCCATGCAATAGTTCACATAAAATTCAGATAATGAGCTTTTCCCTCCTATACATGAGTATGTTTAAGCAGTAATTCCAACCATGTATTCGAAAGTTATGGCACTGCTCCGCGGCTATGACTATCCAGACTTTCATCACCATTCTCACTGCAGTATCTGAACAACTCACCGGCCTCCCGTTATAGCTGTAATTATGGGCTGGTTCCCCATACATAAGCTGCTTAATCTCCTCAGCCACAGGTAACTGTAGACTTCAGTTTGAGTATTATATCCCTTATGAGTTCCTACCATCAGAGCACAAACTTCATCCGAGCAGCACAATGGTTTTCCTTAGATAACATGTATCTATGTGACATCCCCAAGCCCGTTTTGGTGTCCTTCGAGGATGCAAGAAAACTGAACGTAGCTCTGCACGAAAGCAACGGCTCAGGTTATCCTGAGTTACGAGAACTGCCCCAGCCTTCCACAGATTCTGTAGCTCTGTGACTTTGAAAATGCAGGTGTCAGAATGAACAACAGTAACCACAAAGCTGATTCTACGAGGTGCTGCAGAACAAGGAGAAAGAGAGGTCTTCAGGATCCAGTCATCCCCGCAACCCAGACACCCACGTGGCACAGAAGCAGCCACCAAGCTCGGAGCACAGACAGGTGACGGTGCTGCCCATCCAGCTGCAGTACTGCAGGTGCCCAGGCTCCTGCGTAGCTGTTTCAAGTATCTCAGATCAGCAGAGATAATCTGAACATACACGGCAACGCCAGGGATATGTTGCTTGGTAAGGGCTTTGCAGAAGACATGCACTAAGAAGTCTCACAAAGTTTCTCAAGTGCCCTGTGTGCTCACCCTGGATGGTTAAGGGATGCAATGACAACAAGGATGAAGATGGAAGCTCTATTATCATGAAGGCACAGTCATGAACTAAGAACCAGTTGCAATAAGCAGAGGCATTACTTAACCGGTTTGTGTTGCTTTGTCATCGAAGCCCCAGGAAATGAGTTCTCCACAATAAATTCTGTCTGCTCATAAATCATTAGCTTGGGACAGCAGGATGCACCATAGCGTGCTGTTTAATCTCCATCTGCATTTGTCACGCGTTTGCGGCCAGAATCAGCAGCAGTGAATTGTTTGCATATTCCAACTAGCAGCACATAAATCGGGTTACCTTATTTTCCCACCTCATGCCCAACGCATACAATGGTCTTCCAACACGTAGAGTTGTCACTAATCCCACTACAGATTTCATGCCAGGTTACACATTTTGTCATCTCACCTCTTCTGATTCATGCACACTAATATGATGCTGTCTAGAATAAAAGCAGAGGAGGTGTAGAGAGGGCTATGAAATACTTTTTCTGCTATCTACATGTTGTTGGTTCATAAATATCCAAAGCCGGAAGGCCTCAGGGAAAGGAATACAATGGAATTATTTTAACTAAAAGATTCATGTCTGTGCTATGCTTTGCATGGACTGCTGATTTGGGCCTGATTTGATGCCCCCATTCAGTGTACATCTACAAAAAAACCCCAAACCCTCACTGTACTGGCAAGTCTCCTTTCTATACTACCACGATGGAATCCTCTCACCCTGGGCACAAACTATGGGTTTAGCTTCACTGCAAAGTGTCAGCAAGAACCTCCACCAAACCATCAGCCGTTCAAATGCATCTGAACTTCTGGGAAACAAAGAAAACCCCTAACAACTTCTGACACTCAGCACAGAAACAGTCTAAAACTTCCCACTCCAAAAATAACCAGGGAAACTCCATTTTCCTCATCAGCATCTTTCGCTGATTTGCTTAGAGAAAACCAAGTAGGAAGGGAGTCATGGCATCTGGAAAAGGCAAAACTCACCAAGTAATTGCTTCCTTTCCCCAAATAGACAGGCTCAGATGCTCAGAGCTTAAATTAGTGTTTGAAATGAAAGGCACTTACTTGAATCATCTCCCGCATTCTCCCATAAATTGCCCCTGCTTCTCCCGCAGCTCCGAGGATCCCCGACTCAGCTCGGCACTAACAGGGTTCACCCCCCCACAGCTGCGTAACCTCTCTGGTACACACCAAGCCCTGCCACGCTGCAAGGAGTGCTTTGCACTGGTGTATCTCACACCAGCACGTCTATTTATCTGCACACTGAACAGCGCTTTAAAAAAGTAACATTTCTGTTTTCTCGCTATCCGTTTTTCCCCACACTTTTGTCCTCTGCCTGTTGCTCAGCTGAATCTTCCTTTCCTAGTTTTTTTTATTAGGTTCATTCTCACACCCCTACACTATAGTGTCCATTCAAAAGCAGAGACTTGAACACATCTAAATAAGCGGAGATGAGACAAAAAGAAGAGTTTGCTTGTCACAAACTGGGGAAAATACAGTTTTGTGAGTTTTGGTAATGTTCAAATACAGTGCTGTTTCTGAGTGAAGGTTCAGTCAATATAATAAAGCAGATTGCCTAATGCATCTTCAAAGGACAGTGGCGGCATTAAAACCCAATGGGGACGGTGCATGTAACTCCCACTGACATCTGAAAATTTTATCCTTAGTCACTACTGAGACCGTAATATCCTACTTCTGCTGAGAACTCATGCAACAAATTGAAAACTGAAGTCCAGCAGCAGGGAGCCTGAATATTGTCAGATAATGAAGGAAAATTAAGTGGCCAAAAATAGAATCAAGTTTTAAATTATTTTTTTGTGTGCGTCCACGCCTCCTGTTTCAGACACCGAAGCCCTACTTTCTCTCCAGAAGGGATCTGAACCGGAACGCTGGGAGGGCAGAGGGGAAGAGCCGGGAGAGCGCACGGTCCCGGCACAAGCCCAATTCTCCAGCTGGGCACTGCTCCCCGCTGCACATCCCTTCTCTGCCGAGAGGAGCCAAACCCAACTCTCCCCATGGCTTCAAGTAAGCGAAGCTGCAGCTCGGTGCCATCTCTGCCACCGCGAGTCCTCGCCCTGTCCCGGGTACCACCCGCAGAGCACAGACCTACTGCTTGTGCGACCACCTCACCACGCAACGAAGATACTTTAGAGCCGTGTCCTCACTGACTTACAAACACAAACTGGTTTCTGAGCAGACCACTGGCTACTCTTTTGGCAGGTAATTGTTTTCTGTCCCTTCAACTCAAAGGCAGGCTGGCACTCAAACTTCAAACTGTCCCCGTGGCGAAACGTGGATCCTTCTCTCCTGCCGTAGGCCGGGATCCCGGGATCACCGCAGCTCCCTTGGTCAATCTCTGAAAGAAAGAAAACAAAAGTTGCGTGGGGGAAGGCTCTGATGCCGAGCCGGTGCAATGCCCACCGCGTGTCTGTGCTGCTTGTCCGTCAAAGCCATCGCGTCCCCGAGGGAGCGCGGGTCCCTCCGCACCACCTCACATGGGGGTCAGCACCCAAGAATGCAGAATGCAGCCGAGATCTGTCTTTAACAGGGCAGTTTTACCACTGTCACTCTCCTAACTGCTTCCCTCACTCTTAAATTAATCACAGCTAAATGAACAATACAGCGATACCCAAGGAGATCCTCCTCTGCTTTAAGGGCTCCTGAAGCCGACAGACCGCGCGCCACTAAAGGGGACCTTTGGCAAAGGGGACACGGTTGGGGTGCGTTTGCTGCCTTGCGATGTCTGCTGCCTCTCCCGCCTTCCCACCCCCGATCCCATTTCTCCGTGGTCCCGAAGCAGAGAGCTGACACCGTATTGCACGGAAACACACGGCTGATCTCTCGCTGCGCGTGTATTTTGACTTCAGGTAAATCTCGGACACGATTTTCTGTTATCTTCTGCTCCGTACAATTTCATTTCCAAAGGGCTCCCTGCTCTGTATCACTATTAGCTACACAACTTCATTCCTTTACAGCCTCCTTAGTGCTCCCACGTTATTTATCTGCATCACATTCATCTCGTCTTCCACGTTCTCTAGTTTTTGTCCCCATCATCTATGATCAGCCTCGCTGTCTTTTCTTCCCGTTTTCAATTTCTTACACCAAATTGGAAACTTCTTTTATGACATTTTCTTTGCAGAGGAAAATAGCATAATCCGAGATTTGCATTACGCCATCTAATATTCCAATTTGGTTTGAATAACAACAAGCACCGCATTATTATTCTGACTTCAGGCAACTCGGATACAGGTGTATTTTGAATAGAAGCCACAACAAGGCACCTAGCTTCTGCTACTGCTGTATGCATCTTGAACTAAAAACTTACTGCCAGGTAATGAAGCATCCCAAAAATAATTTAACATAAATTAATATTAATATTAAAGTTTTCATGAAATAGGTTTCTTTTTTTGCCTGTCAGTGAAAACAGTTTGCCAGGATTTACGTATCTTCCTGCAGACTTTGAAAATCCAAATCTTAAATGATTTGTACTTGCATATTAGGGACAAAAATAAAACTGTTCAGATATTAAAGTAGCACGGAGCTGTACATTAATCTCAAAAAAAAAAAAGATGACAACAAATAGTGCAAATCATGAAAAAGAAATTCAACTTTAAAACTCAAGAAATAGTAACAAGACCAAAGGGTAGCGTGCATATTTAAACACGCGTTATTGTGTCCTGACAGAGACATAGGAAAATGACAACGCTTTCTGCTACAAGTCAACAGTCTTCAAAAATTAATTTTTGTTACTCCTTTCCTTCTCACACCTTGAAGTCTTGAAATACAGAACTAGGAGAGGACACCGATGGCAAGCTGTCCCCAGGGTGCCTTTCACCCAGCATCTCCAGGTCCTGCCATCACCGACGCCTGCGATGCTGGGTGCCCCGGGGAAGGAAGCGTTGAACACCCCGTACCTGGTTGCCGATGTTTGCTCAGGGGATGCACACTACCACACGTCGCTCCGGCCGTCTCCTAAAACAACGCGCACAGCGTTAGGGGCCGGGGTGAGCAACGCACTCATCTCCCAGCCCGCTCTGTACCCGGCACTGCTGGGGCCACGGGGAGCAGAAGTGCCAGCACTTCTCGGGATGCTCCTCCGCTGAGGAACAACGGAGCTCCAACACACAGACCTGCAGCACAATCCTGCCCACACCTCGCTCCAGAGAGGGAGCCCTGTCCTCCCAAAGCCCAGGAGAGTTTGGCCTTTAGGTGCAGCAAGGTTAAAGACCTGAAGATCTTCCCTCTGCCCGTATCTGTGGCTCTGGAGACATCTTCAGCAGCTCCAGCTACTGCAGAAACCAAAGGGAGCAGCAAGTGCTCAGCATATTCATCGCTTCTGTAAAATGACGACATGCTCAGGCTACCGGGTACTCTGAAAAAACTACAGCCAAGCAAAGAAAAATAACTCCCTTCTGACCCTCTGCTGAGAAAGACTAAAGGTGAGAGAGATGCTCTCTGATTGAATAGGCTCCCCCCTCGCTTGTCAGCAGCGTCACACTGCACGAACCCGGCTGGACCATCTCTGCAGACAGACCAAAATCACAGGTTTAAGAATGGGAGAGAAATGAAGAATTGGAGCTTGCCTTTTCCACCGTGCACGTGATCTCCTTCTTAGCAGGAGGCAAACAAAGCCAGCGCATTTTATTACCTTAGAGAGGTCACAAAATGGAATTTCTGTCCTGAGAAAGTCCCCTGGTTTCTTTTCATACACAGTAAAATTCATGAAATATTTAGCAGAGCAGAAATTCCAAAAATGAGTGATTCAGAAATATCAAAACATGTTACTTCAATAAGATTGAAACATTTCTCCTGATGAATGTTTAAGTAAAATCACTTCCACATTAGAATAATAAAAGTCAAAACTAAACAAGAACATCTAAATCAAGTGTTTTGACATTATTTAAATGAAACAAGTTGAAACGAATCTTTCAAAACTTCTCCATCAAATATTATATCATGCAGATAAGATTTTGACAAAACAGCATTTTCTAGGAGAAAAACGTTTCACCAGAAATTTTTTCGTCAGCTATTTATGCTATTTGTCTTCTGGCGGTGGGTGGGGAAACCGGGTCCCTTCGCTCCGCGCAGAGGCGGCCGCCTACACCTCAGGGTGAGTAATGAGAGCGAAACCTCAGCCCGCGGGGGCAAGGAGCCGGTTTGGGGAGCACCAGCACCCAGGCTCTGCTCCCGCACACACGCAGCTGCACAGGACCACCGCAGGCACCCGAAATTTAGGTCACGCTTTTCCTGGGGTGCCGTGGGAATTTCTGCTTCTGCCTGACTCAGCTCTGGAGGAAAAGGAGGATTTTGGAGCTGCAAGCGCTGCACTAGC
The DNA here is from genome assembly GCA_013400195.1 of Aramus guarauna. Taxonomy (NCBI): domain Eukaryota; kingdom Metazoa; phylum Chordata; class Aves; order Gruiformes; family Aramidae; genus Aramus; species Aramus guarauna. The sequence continues at coordinate 149,924 of VXBL01008309.1, read as the reverse complement.
AAAACTTTAGTTTCTGGAAAAAACAGGCACAGGATGTGGGATTTGTGAGCACTGAGAGGCCATTCCTGAGGAAATCCCAGAAATGTTACTTCTAGTCAGAAGAGACCCTCAAGAATACGTTTAACCTCACACACACTATTTTGTACACGAATTAAATTTGCTTAAAGTAATGAAAGTTAATAGCGTTAGGTCTGTATCGGAAGGAACCAGGACCAGGGTGTTTCTCTTGCCTAGATCTTTTTGTTGATTTGAACAAAAAAAAGGATCTAAAAAAGGATCTAAAGAGGAAACACGATGAGGAGAAGGGGTAAGTTAAGGAAAGGCCCTTTCTGCATCTCTTCATCACATCTCTCCCATCTAAAACCACCGTTGCAGGGCAGATACAGAGACCGAGTCTAGCAGGTTCATTAAAACCCCGTGGCATAACATCAAACCTCTCCCGCTAAGGTTTATACGAGACAAATACAAGTAACGTGACCCTGACAGCAGTTCAGGTCAACACATCAAAAGCTAAAAGTCTTCACGTCTGGTGGTTCAGCAGTATTTCGGTGCTAGTGTTTTATGACAAGAGTCAATATATTTAATGGAAAAGTAGAGTAGGAAAGATATAGACGCTAAGTTTTCTGACACACTTCCGCCATCAATGTTAGGGGGTTAGGTAAAGTAGAGCCTAAAGAAAATAAAAAATAAATACACGTAATCAATGAATACTTCCTGCATGTTATCTGGGCTGGTCAGTGAAACCTGAGAGCGTTTCACTAGATAAAAATCAGAGACGGTGCTTTGAAAGCAAACTCTGAACAGCAGCGGCATCAGAACTAGTTTCAGACCGGTGTATTTCTTCCCCAAGTATCCCAGGATCAGGCAACTTAAGACGTTATCCTTCTTCTCAGTTTGACACACATACATGTGTGCAGCTTTTGCGTGCAGCTTGCATGCAGGCATCTATATAGAAAGCTCTGTATTTACATAGAACATATATGTAAAAACCGATGTGGAAACCCAGCAAGCTCATCCGACCAAACGCCACGGGCGGCACCGATGGGGATAAAACCAGACAGGTCAGTAGAGGACATTTTCAGGCTCCAGCTCTGCAGAGCTCCTAAGCCTCTTAGCACCATGGGACGAAATCTCAGCTCTAACGCTAAGCTCTCCAGAGCCAAACACTTTGTCAGCATTTCAACAACAATAAATATTGTTTAATCATCCCCTGCCTGCAGCATGCTGGCAGTTCAGAACACAGACCTTAGTCAGCTCTACCCAAACTAAGCCAATTCCAACAGAAATCCAAACTAGATTAGTGTGTATGTCTAAAACCCTAGTTTTTATTTTAAATTATTACTTTATATTAAAAATACATAAATGCAAGACTAAATTGGAATCTAGCTTTGTTCTATTTTTCCATGTTTTAGTATTTCTGTCTCTTACCACAGAACTTTATGCTATTGATTCACTTCTATACTACTGCTTGTAATAACCTCAAGCTCATCAGTAACAGAAACATGTTATTTCCCCACACCTCCCCTGTGAGGAGAACCCAGCACCGTCAGTCCACTGATGGGGAACGTAACTGCAGAAGGACTGCGGATGAGATTATGGGAGTCTGAATCCTCTTCAATGAACCCTAAATTTCTCAAGAACTTTTGAAAACGTCACCTGAAGGAATTCTTTATACCCAACGGTTATGAGCGGTTGACCTGGGAACTTTCAAAGAACCATTTCAATGGCTGTGGAAGGCATCAGCTCTAAGGAGAAGGTATTCTCAGAAGTCATCTGAGATTAAAGGAAGGAAGGGAGAGGAGAAGACCGGGGACCCCAGGAGGCTGTAAAGCCCTCTCACAAGTCAAACACTAAATTGCAGTATCAATCAGCTCGCTATAGTTGTGAGAAAGAAAAGACTTTTCCAGCAAAGTGGAGCTTAATACAAATTTCTTCTGACAAGCACTGGAAGTCCAAAAACATTGTTCACTATTATGAGAGAGTGTCTGTTTAAAAGGATAAAAGTGGCTGAAGTCGAGACATTGGAGATTTAGAAGTAATCTTCATGAATATTAATGAGCCAGATCCTCAGCTGGTAAAGACTGACACAGCTTAATTGAAAATCAATGCTGTCACACTGATTTACACCCGCTGAGCATTTGTTCCAAATGCATCCCGTCTTGCAGTGCAGATTTGGAAAAACCCAAATCCCGATACCTTGTGTCCGGTGTAACCCTCCTGGTGCACCCATACTTTCTCTTTACTCACAAGTCAAGCAAAAGGACCCGGTTGGCTCCCCCTCCTCAGGAACCCCACCTTAACAATTTGATGGCATATTGCCCTCCTCGGCACGTTCCTTCCAACAGGTCCTTCGATCCGTGCATCGATAAATCCCTTCGGTGTAACTGTTCCAGCACTAGCAACAGGCTTTATGATTGCATTACACTTAAAACGTACACTAAAACTTACGTGGTTTAGGATAGATGGCTATTTAAAACATACTCTTTAAGCAATACTCTGCCCTTCTATTGGGCAGATTTTTGGTCTTCACTTTATACAGCTCCATTAGCTGTAATTTTCCTCTCACAATTAGAAAGAAGTGTGGCCATAAAACTGATACTGAAACTTGTTAGTAAGTTGCATATAATTTCATAATGTATTTGGCAAGTGCTAACTGCCTCTTACTTAAATGTCTTGCTTTGTAACTCAAAGCATTTAAAAAACTAAACGAGTTTTATAGACCTGGCTGATTGGAGGTTGGCTTAACCTCAGGATAGCGCCAGTGTGAACCTTGGGCACGGAGTGTGAGTATCTCTTCATGCACAAATCCATTCTGCAAGGTCAGTAAGGTGCTGGACATAGAAAAACTGCAAAGATGCCCAGAAAAAGAGAAGACTTGAACAGTAGCCTCTACTTCTAACACATGAAAAGGACGGATGCTCCCCAGGGAACGGTGCCTCCTCTCAGGCTCTTCAGGGGACAGCAGAGCCGGCACACTCCCTGCGTTTCCTCCTCGAGGAGGTTATGGACACAGGAGCACAGCAAACCAGGCAGCAGCTGTGCAGGCAAGGCTGATGACCAGGGAAGGGAGAAGCAGGTTTGACATTGGGAGCTCCACACAACAGGACTCCAAAGCATGAATGATAACGGCGATCCCCAAACCGACTGGTGAGGTCACAGGAGCAAGAGCTGCTCAGCCTTGCTATAGATCAAGCTACCAATAACCTCGAAACAAGTCAGCGGAGGAAAAAGTCGAGCTCCTTAGCGATCCAAACTTCACAGAAGATGAACAACAGTGTAAGGAAGTTCCTATATCATGTGCTTTGCAACTGCATGTGCTACGCTATAGGGTAAACATAAGATTTATCAAGAGACGGGAAGAACATGTCCACATTGCCCTTTGGATGAGATTAACAAACCAGACAGGACCTCAGGGCAGAGCCAGAGCGTGTTCTCGCCCGCCCGCAGCTGGCAGGCAGCGGTGCAGCAGCACGCTCTGCCAGGCTGCCGAGAATCAACCGCGGACAAACGTGGCAGGAGACAGACACCGCAGCCACCGCAGGGAGCGAGCTTTCGGGCTGGTACAGTCAAAGCAAGACTGAAACAGTCCCATTAAGGCGCTCCCCAGACAATCAGGCTGGATTTGCTTTTTTCCTTCTTTCAATTCCGTTCTCTCTTACCTATGTCTGCCTCTGACTGCTCTGCTGACCTGGTCCTGCAATCCTGTAGATAATTCCAGCATCACAGCCCAGTTCCCCCTTCCCGGTACTGCTCAGCCTGCCTGGACGTGCTGGCATTTAGTCCAGGCAGGTTTTTGGGTAGGTCAGGTCCCTTCAGGCTCCTAACTGCTGTGGCTTTAGTGTCAGCCAGCAGCAGTCCTGGCCTGAACGCAAAATGACACGTCTCAAACACGTAAATCCCGGGGAAACCCTTTTAAAAACAGATGGAAGCTAATATGTGTTTAGGGCCCTGGAAAGAAATGGTTTGATTTAAATATTGCTGCTGATACTCAGATCCTGCAAGGAGCAGCCCCCACATCTAGATGAAGATTTGTGCGCCTACTTTTAAGCACCAGAGCCAAAGGAATAAGCCATTCCTGTGATGCCAGCAGGTCACAGGGAAAGCTGAAAGGCATTCAGGTGCCTTGAAAAGAGACTTAAGATGATAACAAAACTAAAAAGAAGCTGACAGCTAACTGGAAGCGTCCTTATGCTTCTGCACCACCGAAACAAGCCCCGGTCTGCAGGCGCGAGGCTGTGGGGTGCAGGATGGAGAACACGTTCTTCAGCACCGCGCTGGCAGAGGCGGCTACGGACCGTAGGTGCTCACACCAAATGTGGAGACACAAGATGGAGATTTCTGGAAAAATCTAAAACCAACTCAAACCAGGAATCTAAGAAAAGCTTCAGCTAGAATCACTAGTCATGAGTTAGAAGGAGTATTTTTCCATCACACTTTCTCTAACTTTGCAAATAGCTATGACAACAGTAAACACAGAAGCTTACGACAGGGTTCAGCATTCATATCCTAATGCATTTCACGGGTTTCTTTTGAAAAATCCCAGCATTAACTTTTATTTCATTTGTGATACTCCAGACCAGTCAAAGTTTAAAGGAGATGATACCACTAATCTACAGGAATCACTGATTACTTGATCTCATTTTCTCCCACAGACAGAGTCTGGTGCCATCAGCTGCAATTCACCAAATCCCTTCCAACAAAGCAGATGAAACGGCAACTTAACACTACCCACCCAGTCTGCTTTCATGGAAAAGAAATCATGAAAGCTGTTCTTACTGGAGCAAAGCTTCAGTTTTAAGAAAAAAAAAATGCAGAGCTTCAATACATTTAGAGAAGCTTCTTTCTCTCTTCTCCCAAAGAACGGTACCCATCTCATCCCTAATCCTTTTAAAACAAGTAAATTCTGAGCGAGACGCTTGAATTACCTTCATAAGTCGCTTTGAATCCCAGCAAGTTGCTGACACTGTCTGTCTGGAAGAGGAGCCACATCTGGTGGTGGGTGCTAACGATGAGATCGGGGACTGTGGTGCCTGTCAAGCTGTAAAAACAAATGCGAACAAGTAAACAGCCTGTATGACTCCCCAAACTTATCTTCCCACCAAAATAAAGGCCACATATACCTCTGTAGGAACAGAAAATAACAAGAGCGATGCCAACACAATTAAGAATCCCAAAACAGAACACACTCCAAAAACCTGATAGATTTTTCAAGACTGATGAGCCTCTCCGTACATTTCTGCGTGCTACCTAAACAGTGAGTCTTCTCCCATAGCTGAGGGCCTGGCAGTTATCACCACTATAACAATTAGAATTTTGCACCATTATTGCAATATATTATCCAGCATCAATAGCCATAATTTCCTTTCTCACTGAAGCAAAACATAAGCAAACAAATAAAATTCCCAGAATGCATACCAGTGGCTGAATCCTCTTAACTGCCGTTAGAGTATTTTCTAGTCCTACAAAAATTTACTTCCAACACATTCTCTGCTACATTTCTACCTTGAAAGAGAAGTTTCCACAAGGATTTCAAAAAAACCCCTGGAAGACAAGGCATGAGCCTCAAATCTGCCAAATGCCGTGTGAGCCCTTGAGAAGTGCTACTAATCCAGGCGTGCGGGGTGATGAGGACGTTGCCTACTCTTCAAGGGTACTCCTCGGAGACCCGAAGAGATTTAGAAAAATGTCACCAATATATCCGTATTAATGAGCCGTGTGCGGCTCATTCAGCCCTTGGGATTAATCACCTCGTCGTGGTTCAATGCAGCTTTAGAGTTTTATCCCCCACCCACACAAGCACCAGTGTAAGCACTTCCACAGGCACAAACGCCGGCGTCGAGCGCAGCTCCTTCCCTTCCCTCTGCTTCTGAAAACAGAGGAACACCGCGTGGGAAGGGGTCAGTGCTACGGGAGTGCGAGCGTTGGGTTGCCTGTCTTAGTGGCAAGTGCGTAATGTTGTTGTTATACTATTTCTGCTAAGGTATCATCTGTGATAAATTTTTAAATTACCTTAAGTGCAACTACTGCAAGTGAATAGGTGGTTGGTTTTTTTTTTCCCTGTAGTGTTTGCCTCAATCTAAATACATACATATGTATAGATATGGCTTCTGCCTGGCACCCTTCTCAAGTACAACAGCAGCACCTGAAAGACTTCTTGATAAAATTGATCCCCGAGCTCTCACGGCAAAATTACTGCAAACCAATACTGCAAGGGAAGAAACCCAGCAGCTGCGTGCATCCTGTGAGTAAATGTAACCCGTAGCCTCCAGGCATAATGGTTGCAATTCCCAGTTCCCTGGTAATCGCAGACAGTATGGCTGATCTGCCCATTACCACTTGTTTAGAGTGAAGGCAAAGGACTGCTCGGAAGGGTTGTGCTGCTCACTCCACTTGCTGACATTCTCAGCGCTGGCTCCTGCCGAGTGCCGGGTTCTTTCCCACAGCCTTACAGGTACCGATGGAAACGGGACCAGCCTCGCCACACACAGAACTCTCCTCCCCATCCCACCGACCTTCACCATTCGCGTACGCACCAGGGACTACTGACATCAGTCACTGCTCAAGCTTTGCCCGTGGAATCTGGAGGGTGTTTTTCCCTGAAATCACATTCAGGTCTCCCCAAGCCCATCAAAACTCTCCTGGTTCTGCCCCTGCCTTGGCTCTGTTATTGCTTTGACCTGCATCAGAAATCTTATTGATCCCAGGGTGCTGGTAAATTAAGAAGTAACCTTGTTTTAACAACTGTTTTGCATCCAGAGAGTTTGATGGGGAGTGCAGAAGAAGTGCTATTGTTGACTCTTCTCAAGTTATTTAAGCAGTAGATAAGGGAGGAATGAGGAACATACCAAGAGAAAAACCTTCAGAAAAAGGCGCTTCAAAGGTTTTTGCGTGCTTTCCCATTCCACTTTAACAAGCTGAATGATTGATTTGGGTACTTGTTACTTTAGGGAATAAAATCCTCTCTGCAAGTCAGAAGGCTCAGCCTAACAATCTGTTATGTTCTCCGAGATGCATTTTACAGGGATGAGAGTGAGACTGGAAACAAATGGTCCTTCATACCTCACTTTGGGATAACGTCTGCTGCTATGCAAGTTGATTCAAATGTATTTCTTGATTTGAAAGGCTGCAGGACTGAGTTCCTCTTGAATAGCCGAGAATAAATGAAGAGTAGTAAGAAACCTGGAACTCCTGTCTTTGACAGGGTTAGGCTTCTGCATGTTGATGCCTCGAAAAATCCTACCTCTTGTATCCAATGGATATAGCCAACACAAATTCAGCTGACAGGAGATAAGAGGGCAGCAAATGCTGAGAAAAGTTGTCCATGGACTTTCAACCACATTCATTACAAATGGAGTATTTCTGCGGTCTTCGCACACCTCTTTCACATTTCATTAGTTTTCAACTTACCCTCCAAGATTTTTTTTTTTAAAAAAGTTTCCCTGTTAGGATTAGCATCAGCAATTTAATGGAAAAGTTCCCCTGCACTGGGAGAAGATACCAGATGCTAACCTTGTGCAGACAGTCTCAGATATTCCAAATTTGCATTAGCAAGGTGTTGAGTAGCTAATACAGAGTGAGAAAACGTGGAATGATTAAAATCAAATCCAGGAGAATCTTCATGGGCTTTAGGCAAACAAAAAGGGATGGAATGAGAAATCATTTCAGCAAGTTATTACAAACTACTCCCCTGGCAGTAATTTGCACATTTTGACCAATCAGCTGTGAAATGTTCTGTGACACTTTAATTACAAACACTTTTGCAATAATCAGACTTTACATTTACATACATTGCAGGTTAGAGTTCCTGACCTACCTATCACCGGTGTTCATGTTCTGAAAAGAAATGTACAGGAAAATGAACCTCAGAGAAACAGATTTGGGAAAGAGAAGCAAACATTAAGATAAGTGAAAATGGAGTGGGAGGCTGATTCATGTAGAAAAACAAGCGAAGAGGAGGAATTAAAAAACACAATATGAAATACTCTCTACCAGTTGGAAAGAGTACAACAGCTTTGCTAAAGTAGCTTTTGGAGAGTTGTTTGCTCTTACACATTTTTGCTTAGATAGAAAAGAAGGGAGTCTTTCAAGTTAAGCCACTAAAGCTGGATGCTGGCGGACCTGGTTCCACTTCAGACATTCCTTCCGAAAGTCACAGCATCTTTTCCTGCTTCTGCTCCAGTCCCTGGCCTTGCAAGTGACCTCAAGAGATCTGAGGCTTTGACAAACACCACTGGCTTACATCTTCACCCCAGAGAGGCAACGGTTACCCCAGCACGGCAAGAAGCCACGCTTTCGGAAGTGGTCAGGACCTGAACACAGTTGTGGGGCATGATCGAGCTCCAGAATAAGGACAAAGTACCTGTAGGTGCTCAAAGCTGACCAGACGTCGGCGAGTTCAGGCAAAGCAGCACTCCTTTGCGTTAGCACAGTGCTACGCACGACACACGGTTTGCTCTGCTCATCGACTCTCCCCAGTATTTGCTCACACTGTGGCATGGCTGTACAGGTAACTTGGCGCTTGTAGTACCCAAGTACACACTGACACAGATTGATTCCTCACTGACCCTTCAGAAAAGGAATAGGAGATTTTTCTGGAGAAAGGGTAAACATTAACCTGCTAATGTTGATGCTTTATGAGAATAAACAGCTTTTCTGAAAGATGATCAAGGACCGCTTTTTTCCAACTGTGGCGTTTTCTAGAGGCTGCTGTAAAAGATCCTGACATATCCCTATGCGACACAGGGATCCACTTCCCCTACAACCTCTCCTTTAGCACGGTGCAGTTTCAGAGTTGAGCACATTGCGTACTTAAAACTAAAATTCAGACAGACGTGAAAGTTTAAAGGGTGAAAACCCATGGTGTGCACAGTGCCTGCCACCCTGCACCACAACGCTGAGGTCCCAGCACACGCTGTCCTCAGAGCGGCCAAGAGCTCTCACCAACCTCTGAACTGCCTAAAAATTAGCGGACACCAGAAATTGATGCATACATGCTGTAAGACACATGGGTCAGGGAAAACCTTGTCTTTCATCTAACTAACCCACGCGCTCCCTTGTATCATTCTGATTGACACGCTCCTTCCAACTGAAATTAAAACAATCTCCAGTTATTAAGCACCGAGTAGCAGATGGCAAACGCCAATACAGAGCCCATTTCCCTTTTATTCCCTGTATTAGCTGCACTGTAACACAGAGCACTTGGTGTTCGCATCTTCTAAAAACAATAGACTAACACAGCAATTCTTTAGTCTAAAAACTGGCAACATCAGAGATTCTGTCTCTTCCTCCAGCACGGCTGGATTGGCCCTGTAATGGTCCAATGTCCCTTCTTCATAATTAAACCTGGGGAAAAAAAACCAAAACCAAACTCAACCGCAAATAACCAAACCTCCTAAAAACCCCTATTTAGCTGGGAAACACCAATATAGGAAGGCCTGGAAGGAAAGTAGGACTATCTACGATGTCTCCTCGACTGACGAAACCTCCATAGAACATCGCATCTGCAAACTAAAAGATATAAGTTGAGGGGGACCAATTCTCAGCCTTGAAGAAGTACGTGTCACCCTTTACACAAGTGCATGCTGGGTGTAAAACACTCAGGATGTCACTCAAAAATAATGGGTTTACAGCCACTCTGCACTGTTGAGGATGACTGCACAAGCAGGAGAGCACAGGAGAGAGAGATGCAAACAGCCCTCAGTTTCTGCCGCATTTGCATTTACTCTTGTTTGGAAACTTCAATCCCGTTCACTCAGCTCCCAGGATGGCCTCAGCCTCTCTAAGGGGCCCTGACAAAGGCAGGTCAAGAGAAGCAAAGAGGTAACAGCCTCTCGTGAAGCTGAAGCCTAAGAAAAGGTGATGAGAGCAGAAAACACCCAGAATAGTCATCTCCAAAAATGACAAACAGCGTATAAACCATCCAGCGAGGTACAGCGCGCAGACTGGGACTCCCTCACCCAAACGCATCAGCAAGATCTCGTCAGGCAAAACTTCGGTGGGGATTTCTCACGGGGACAAAGGACAGGCTACTTACACGTAAAGCACAGTTTTCTGGTCTCCGACTTGTCCTCCATCACCCACTGTCAGAGTGTCATATCCTCTTTCTAGTTCAAATTCTTCAAAGGTCAGTTTGATAACCTGGCAAAGATGCAGCATGTTAATATGAATCAACTGCCAAGGCAGCCAGCAGATCCTCTTGTTTTATTTGTTTGTCTATCGAGGAGCAATTTATAAGAGCATTAATATCTTCAGGACATCACCAAAGGTGACTGTCCTCGCTTTTTATAGCATTGTAGCAATTCTTTCCAGACAGATTGAGCTCTTACTGAAATTACCTCTCAGATTTTTCTGCTTTATCTATTGATTTTCTAGATGACTTTATTGATAAAGATCTGTGTGTTGGGATTTCAGAATGCTTTTTTTCACCAGGTACTGCTACTATTTCTTTCATAAACCTGAGATTATGGTGATGGATTTGAATGTGCATATAGGCAGCGTGTTTGTTACATACGGTGTGAGCAGTACGTGGCTCAGAAAGTTCCTCTGGTTTATCAGAAGCTTCTGTGAGACCAAGAAAGACTTTAGGTGAATTACTCTTGGGGCAGCTCAAGGACATTGTCTCAAGCTATCTGCAAACACAATCATCATTGTATCTGTCCACAGCTGCTTGACCCCTGTGTTTTCTTCTCCTGATCTATCCTCAACTTCCACCCTGACTCAATATATGCAGCCTCCACAGAACATTTGGGAGCAGAGGTCCCACAAAGTGGAGACATTGGTGTTCCAAGTTTCTTGGCTGCTTTTGAAATCTCTTATTCCCAAATAACTGAAAATTACAATGTGACCTAAGGGACAAAGGCCTTAATCCAGCCTCAGAGAGCGCAAACAATCAGAAAAGGAAGCAAGCTTAATTTACAGCATTGCTTTCCATCCCCAACACCCGGAGAAATCAATGGGAACGTTTGTTTCTTGGAGCTTTTTAACTGGCTGGATCCAGGAAAGCACATAGACACGTGAATGCACCTGGACTTTTTTACATGTGCCTGTAAATACATTAAATTTCCTAACTTTTAACAGACTAAATTACCAAATTTAGTTTCACATTATTTTTTGCTATTTCACACAAGACAGAAATTATCAAAAGTCATTAATGAGAGGGACCTACATGTGTCCCAAGACTACAGACACCTGATGCCACCCTACACCTCCTGACTTGGGGCAAGGAAGCGAGGCACAGGAAAACGAACATCTGTGTCGGGCAATTTCCTGCAAACACTTGAGCACGTGTGCAATCGCGGGGGGATAAAAGGCCCAAAGCTAAAACCAGAAGCAATAATTAACTGTTCTGTTAAACGCAAGTGTGTCTCTACAGTCCATTCAAGGCTCGTAGGGACTCTCTAGGAAGCTGACTACGTTGTGCTGTCAAACCTCACTCAACTTCACCCCCTTCAGAAAACACTGGTTAGGCAGACATTGAACTGAATGGCTTGAATGTTTAAAAAAACAAAAAAAACGGGTGTATATATATAGTTCAGACTAAACTGTCATGTGCAACCGTCTTCTGCATATAAATGCAATTAACACTTCAAATGCAAAGGAACACAAATTGCATATTTTAGCTGGGACATTCTGAAAATAAGGTATTTTCCAAAACCTCCAGGATGGTGAAACAGGCCTGTGTGATACTTCATAGAAGTTTGGAACCATTAATTTTAGTAGTAGTACCAAAATATTAACCCGTGCAGATTATTATTAAAGCATGTAATGATAGAATAATGTAATTAATACAAAGAACACACTGCTGTAAAATGGCACACATCGTTAGTTAAATCGGTCATTCAAGTAAACTGCATTCTAAGGAGTCTGACCCTAATTAAATAACTAATTACATTCTAGGATACTAGAGACTGCAACCTTGTGGCACAGGAACAGGATGCTGAATACAATATTTATCCATTTTCCTATTTTCTTTTTTGGTCTGAAAGCTGAAAATTATTTAATGATTCATTAAACAAGAGACCTACCAGCACACACAAATACACAGATGACACAAAACCTCAATTTTAAGCGACTGAAATGACAGGAAGCAATTATCAAAGTCAAGAAAATAAGCTGGAATATGACACCTGATTCTGAGGCTCCGTACTGCAAAGTGATTTGAAGTGCAGTCACATTCATAGGAAAAAAACAGGGTAATTCTCTCCGCGGAGAACAGCACCTCTTGCAGTTATATTCAAATGCTTTACAAGCACGCATTACTCATCCTCCCCATCCTTCTCCCCAGTCTCAAGCATCTATCTTCATTTGGGATGAATCATCCCCTGGAGGGGCCCATCTCTCTCCACCGATGACACAAGAAGCTTGGACAGAGCTTTATTTGGCTAGCTAGACTCCAGGTGAGAATAAGCCCTGGAGAAATATCAACCAGTAACATCCATTATGTCAAGAAGGTTCAGAAATAGTTTTGATGCAAATTCACCAATTATCATATGCATGTCTCAGTTCCCAAGTAATTTATTTTTCCACTCTGGTTGAAATTAATTCCCATGGCGCTGGAGACCAGCAAAAAACCCTATATACCCTGAATATCTCCCAAATAGCTTTGGTATCGCTCTCTGTATAGGAAATGATCCCAAGCTGTCAACTGAAGAGCACCATGCCCTTAACACTGGTTATGTAGGTTTCTGAGCAAACTTCCAGGGGATTATGTAGCTCAGTGAATCTGGCTCACAGTTCTTTTCCAAATATAGAACAGATGACTTGCAAATGAGTTCTAAATTCAGCTCGGTGGTTTTCCCATAGCTCATATTAAAAGCTTCATATAACAGGACATGATCCAAAGACCACTCAAGTCAATAAAAAGATTACCACTGACTTCAGCAGGCCTCAGCTCAGACCCATAATGCTTTTATCTTCAAAGTGTTTTACAGGCATTTTAATTAATTCATCTTCAATTCCTTCCCTCACCCATGCTGGGGAACGTGCAATGACGAGATCATCCCCTTTGCACACAAAGGCAACACGAGCCGAGGAGGTGAATTCTCCAACTCAGCAGCGTGTTTCTAACAAGGGCCGTGCTGTACGTACACAAGAGTCGCACACTTGCGTTGCGGACGCGGTGCTCTGTCTTGTTAGGCAGGAACACCAGTGACCGAGCTGGCATTAAAACTCACACACCAGCAACTCCCAGTGCCGTACTGGGTTATGCAGCCAGCATCAGGGGCTGTTTGCCAGACAAAAGAAACCGGCCGTGCCAGTGAATTCATTTGCCTTTTTGTATTTTCACCCATCGGAAATGGTCCTGTCTGCACAACAACTTTGGTTCTGCAGCCTTAATGAATTCTTTAGACAGCAGAAAAGGCTAAGGGGAACTTATTTGCTTCCATTGCTCCCCAGCTTCCCCAGGAGTGCCAGAAGGAAGCCCTCACCTCACCCGGGCTCCCGAGACCATGCCGAGCCTGCTCCGCCATCCCCCCCGGACCGGCGTCAGGCTGCGGCTCTGCACAGCAGCTCAACGGCCAAGCACGGAGCGAGGAACAAGCAGGCACAGCAGTGGCTTTCCCAAAACAATTCATACGTTCCTCTCAACCCTCCCTGCTTCAAAGAGATGAAGAGTTCTTCCCTACCTGTAAATTATGCTTCCAGGATGAAACATCCAAAACCCAGAAACCCTTTATAAACTGGTATTACTAATTAACTATTTAGCACTTCAAAGAAAAAGAAAAAGGCAGTCTCTTTCCACAGTTAATACAAGCTGCTGGTTTGACCAATCCATCCTTATTTCAGCTGTGCCACACCTCTTCGCAGTAAACGATGCTGCAGCCCATGGAGCATAAACTACAGTTTCTTCTGCTGTTGAATCTCTGCGCCAAGTTGGTTAGTAGTGAAATGAATGGATTTTTCCAAATTCAGTCCCCTTTATGTTTTATGAAAGCTGAGGATCAGGACTTGCAGATTCTGTTTTCTAATCAACAGCTTGTTATTACACAGGTTTAAAAGCTGAAGAAGAACCTAACCAGGGGAAGGGGAGAAACTTTCCGTAAGTAGAAATTCAAAAAGGCAGTTCAGTTTTTGAAAAAGACGACAGTCAGGAAGCTTACAAAAGGAGAAGCTTGCCCTGTCACGCTGCTGAAGGAAAAGCAGAAAGAGTTTGTGCTCAAGGCTGGCAGAAAAGCCAATGAGCAGAGCTGAAGATTAGACTCTGAATATTCAACATGAAAGAAATGCAACAAAAGGTCAATAGAACAGTGAACACGGCCCACAAGCTTCTCTTGACAATTGACTGCCATCTCCTCCAACATAATTTGTACCGGAAAACCCAAATGGAAGCGTTAGCCTACATAACACGCAGGGCACATCTACATCTAGCTCGCTACAACTTCTTTCCAAATACAGAGGACTATATACACAAAACCTGGATTTTGCTGATCTTTGAAAGACAAAGGCGCACAAAAATAAAGGTATGTATAACACATACCACAGCCTACGATGCTGATGTGTTCGATAACCTGTCTGCGCAGAGGTGGGGTGTACCAAGGGTCTGCAGCTCACAGGCTGAAAAACACAGCTGACACTTGAGCAGCAGTAGCTGCTGTTACATGGGGTCTGTTCTCCACTTGCACATTACCCTGATGATGGAGAACCTCCTGGGTCTGATTAACCAGTAAATCACTCCTAATAAATCAGCACTGAAAAATATCCTGATTCCACACTCCAGTTTCCCAGAATTTGGGTCATTACTACACTCCTATGCAGCCAAACCAAGACATCCGCTGGATGAAATGACCAGCTAATGACAGCTCTATAAATACAAACCAAACTCATTCTGAAATTGGAACACAGGAATACTCCTCATTAAAATCATAATCCACCAGTGATCTGCACTTATTAAAGGCTTGAACCAAGGTCAATGGGGAAGAGAGAAGCAGAACTCAACAGGCTCTTCAGCCAGCCCAGCTCCAGCTGCCCGGCCACCACCAGTGCTCCAGGGATGCCAAAGCTCGAGGTGGGAACACAAGAAGCCGTCACGTCAGCAGCAGCGAGGAGGCTACAACTGCGGATGGCTGCCAGCATTTCTACAGAACATAATGATTTCTACAGAACGTAACGGTTTCTAGCAAAAGATGAGATCCTGGGACACCAACATGGTTGTGAAGTGCCTTCCTTGGAGCAGCAGCAGAAGGCAGAGTGCCAAAATGCAGGGCTGTCTAGAGGCAAGGACCAAGGCATAACTGACAGAATAAGCACATAAGCTCAGCGCCTTGGCATGCAAGATTTGCTCGTGATCTAATGGAGATGATGCTAGTAGGAACCCAGATACTAAGAAGAATGAAACTTCTTGTCTTCTGAGAGCGGAAGATGGTGAACAACACCTCAGAAGGTGTATTTTGAGCTACACAGTAATTTTTGTTCTTGTGTTCCCGTACAGATTTGGAGGAGAGGAATAGGCTGAGTTTGCAGAGCTGGAAAAAGGTGCAAGGCACTGAACATTGCCCTCCCTGAGCCAGCAGAAAATGGAAAGGACTCGATCTTATAAAGGCCAAGGCAGTCAAGCCTGCTTCTCTATGTGATCATCAACAACAGACTTGAACCACGCATGCAGACCAGTGGGGACAAAAAAATCCCCACCAACCTCAGTGAACACAAGAAGGTTATAAATTTACAATATGGCATAAATAGCAGCTGAGAACCACACCTCCCTCCTCACTTGCCCTCTGCCCTTTGGGGGCTGAAGTCCCCGCTGGTTCGGGGCCGGGCACCAGCCACAAGGAAGTGAAAAAATCAGCATTCCTGGCACAGCCTTCCTGCCCCAACTGAGAGCTGGCTTAATGAGATGCTTTGCTAAGCTGTTTGGCATTTCACCACCATTCATGCCAAGATATCAAAGAGGTTTCGATTAAAAATAATTACATTCACTTTTAATTACATCCTTTAACAAAATGAATTTTCAGCAGAGAGGGAATGTGACGTGTCGCAGTCTTTAAAGGCAGTTGAGAAACGTGGAAGAAGTCTGCGGGGGGGAAGGGGGGCACAACATCAGAAACAGAAACTGGAATGGCTAAATATCAGAGAGTAGTCCTCTGTGAAGAAGCATAGCTACACAACATTTCAACTGGCAGGGAGATCCATCTCGAGACCTACCTTGGCCGGATTGAGCGCAGTGATGACCCACACGCAGTAGGCATTGTTATCGTATTGTACAGGATAGTTGGGAGACGTTATCACACCACTGGGACCACGAAGGTACGTATCGCACATCCTAGCTGTGAAGAGGAAAACAAGACAGATGTGGGAGTGAGGTGTCTCAGCTTTGGGATGTATACGGTGCTCTTTGTTTAGGAGAGAAATAGAGATGCATACAGTGTGGAAGAGGGAAAAAAGTAAAAATTACTGCTCTGTGTTGTTTTCACTAGCCAAAAGATCCTTTTTTTTTTTTTTTTAAACACCATGTAACAGATGAAGGATTTATCTGTGATGAATAGATGCGTAGGGTGTTTTCAGGGGCTATCAAACAGATGGACCACCAGACCAACCAACAACAACCCATTCTCTACCGCTCAGACTGATTTTATTTATTTTTTACTATATTAAAGCCTTTAGGAAAATACTTTCATGTGCAGGACAGTGAAAGATGTCAGGTAAGACATCCTTCCTTTCTAAAGTCCCCAGGAAGCCGTATTTCCTCTCTTCATTGCAGGCCAAAAAATACTGCACAGCAGGTATTTATTAGGTAAGAGTTGACTTCATTCTGATACGACTGCGGACTCGGAACCAAAATGGCAGCTCAACTTCCTATCTTAAAAACATCTTAGGGAAAGCAGAAGCTGAAAAGTGCTTAAGCAGGGAAATTTTTGCCTGTGGTATTCCTTTGATGTAATATTTAACCAGAAAATGTGAAGAACAGCGTCCTGGTTTTGTAACTGACTCTGCTGTTGTGATGGATCCTCAAAATTAATTTATCTCAAATTTCAAAGGAGCTTTATTTGCACATGTGGCATCTGCAAGGCTTTTTTTTCCCCTCCAAATCACAGTAAAGCACAGAAAATCATCTCCTGGCCAAACTGACTACCTAGGTGGTCACGAGGGAACACAAGTGACATTGAAATCAGGAAGGAGCTGAGGGCATCTGGGATGCTTAAAGCCCATTCCTCCTGCCCCATCCTGGAGGCTGGTACACATGTCCCATCCCACCCTACAGAAAAAAGGCAAATCTCGTTATTCCTGATTTAGGAGTGGACAACAGGAGCACAAAGGGATTAAGTGAGTCTCCCCAGGACCCAGAGGGAACCTGCTGTAGATGGGGAAAGTGAAAAACAGTTTCTCAGTAGTGGCACGAGGTTTAAACACTGGGTATTAGAAATTAGTACAGGCCAGGGGGTTAAAAGCTGGCTTATCGAGCACCCTGATTTCTGCAATATGAGAGAATTTCATCATCCAATACCAAAATAGAACAAACAGAAAAATGTGGTATAAAACTGAAATAAAAAGCAAATGGAAAACTTTTTAAAAAGAGAAAAAATATCCTAAAGTTAGCAGTTAAAAAAAATTAAGTTGATTCATAGAATCATAATAATGCAGGCAAATCCTTTCTTATCTCTTGCAAGAGGACACCATAAATTTCCTTTATAGTGTCACATATTTATGCCAAATATCCTCTTACACTGATTCAATGTATTCTCGGCTTGTTTCAAGAATTAGATGGGATTCCAAAGCCTTGAAAAAGTCTGCAGATGAAATTAAAGAAAAAAGAACTGAAAAAATACCAATTTATGACTTTAAGAGCTTGAGACGGATTTAATTAAAAGTATTACAAGTTGTTCATTATTAGCGTTACAAATATCACAATTATGCATGCTGCTTTTTAGGGACAGGGAATGAAAACAAAATGGCCAAGGGCAAAATGGGCATTAGGTTTTTTTCCGTTGAAAGAAAACTCCATTCAGTGATGGCTCACGGCTGGGCCACAGGATAATCAGGATGACACCAGTTAGGAACCAGTCTAAGTAATCCCACATTACTGCCTACTGGCAGCAAGTACCATTTAACAGAATCTCCCTCCATCTTAGTTTCAGCTTTTCTAGATTTTGTTTCAGGCTTTCACCTTTTCTCCCCTCTCCTCCTTATTCCATAAAAAGAAATATCTGGAATAGAGAGAACAGAAGGGGATAGAAAGCAATGCTACGAGGTGAGGATGTAGTACACAGGTATGAAGGACAAATATAATCCATATGGTGCACAGCCAATAGCTTATGAAGCTCCATCATTAATGGAAACAGCTTTATTAGTTCCATTATGCACAGGAACAGGTGGGTTTTTTTCCTTAAAATCTGAACTTCTGGTATTAAAAAAATTGCATGAGAATCAAGTAAAAGTTTCTTTTTTAGGCTTGTGCTGAAAAGAGTGAAAATTTGAACCCATATTCCTCTCTCTCACTCAGCCAGAGAACAAAAATCACCATCAGAGAAGAATAAAGATCCTATTGACTTCTGACCACAAAGCTGGCAAGACCAAGCTCCCATCTCCAAGAGCACAAACGCACTCGGTGCAGCGCTGAGCTGGGAGCACGGAGAGGGACTCTCCTCGCTGCGCCACTGGCCTGAGCCTGTTCTTAAAACCAGACCTGGACCATGGGCCACACGGCAGGCTGAGGTTAAGGACCAGCCAAGGGATCCCACTCAAGCGATGACAAACTTGAGGACAGAATGGGTGATGCACAAAGGGGACATTAAGGAGATGGGTTCTCCCAATAGTCCCAATAACGCAGTAAAATTGTTTTGTCTTCTCACCTCTGCACACTGGCCTGTGGTCACTCCATGCAACAATTATGTCGCTCACTCTCTTACAGGTGATGCTCTTGGACCCTTGTAAGTCATAGCCCTCGTTGCAGGTGAACTGGATGCTGGAGCCTAACCTAGCAGGCAGAACAAAGGGTGAAGTTAGCAACGGAGACACTGGTGCAGCAACAGGTTTGTCACTCGCTTTCTACCACCCCAGTGATTCTCCAAATTGTGAACAGAGAGAGTTCACTGGCCCTCCAGGCAACAGCAGAAATGAAGCGGGGCAAGCTTCTGCCTCGTGCGTTTGCTTGTGCTGGGCGCTGTTTGCCTGAGGTGGTGACAGTCCAGGAACAGATTCGAGTCTTTCAATGCAACTTCAGTGGGAATTTTACTCAGTGCGGGAGCACAGACACAGCCCCAAGAGATGACACGCTCAGCGTTCTTAAAGAAAAAAAATTCTTTATCTACTACTGAAAGATTTGTTCTTTAGTCTATCACTTTGGATTCAGATCCTTTGCTGGTTTAAGCCAATGCTGCCTTATTCACTGAAGCGACACAATGCTGGTTTACAGCAGCTGAGAATTTATCCTATGGCATTTAGGGACCAGTGGGAATTCCCTTTCCTCCACCCTCACCCTTCCGATCCATTTTCTGGATTTCAGGAGAATTTGATAGACTCGGGTTAAATTGAAAGACGCTTTCCGTGAACAAAACAGCCATTGACAGCAAAATAAGATTAAATATTGATTCACCGCTGCTAACAGCAGGCCGATTCATTCCTGCACACTTTAAATGAACGCTAGCAACTACAAGGGAGTAACAGCATTGTTTTAAACTTTATAAGAAAACAATTATCTAGCACCACATCTACTTATTGACAAGGAGCGGTACCAGTGCTTTGGGAAGTCACCTCAAATTCACTAGGGGCAGGGCCATGCTGCGACTTAAGCTAATTTGAGAAGCGATGTTTTTGCTGGTTAAGACAGTTCTTTCCGCACTTAACTGGAGGGGGGAACGACAACAAACATTGATTATACAAGCCTGGCTAAACGCCCACGTTGTGAAAAGAGAAATACTTGGAAAGAGAGATCATTACAGATCCTCATCTGGGACCTGGGTCTCCCAGACACACACGTGCACATTTACACACACTTGTTCTTTCACATCACTCATCTCAGCAAGCTTTTCAGGGATAACACATTTAGAGGTGTGCAGATGGTCTCTAAACACAGACTGCATAATGCCAAGGAGCACGCACAATGGTTATACCGAGAGCTTTGCAGCATGCATAATCACACACGTAAACGGTTCTTACC
The DNA here is from genome assembly GCA_013400195.1 of Aramus guarauna. Taxonomy (NCBI): domain Eukaryota; kingdom Metazoa; phylum Chordata; class Aves; order Gruiformes; family Aramidae; genus Aramus; species Aramus guarauna. The sequence goes on along the minus strand of VXBL01008309.1, from coordinate 129,832 downwards.
TAAAATCGTTGCCTATTCTTTTGCCTCTCTCGGGAATCCCAGGGTCTGGACACATATTATGTCCCTGGGACACACCAACCTGAGTTACTACAAAGCAAAAACAGCACATACAGAGACAGAATAGCAAAAGAAACATTCTTTCATCAACTGTCTTGGTGGATGTGGAGAGAAAAATGGCAACTGGTAGCTCGAAAACCTGAACGTGCTCTGTTTTGTTTAGAAAAAAACAGCTTTGGAATCAAATGTAACTGGAATCATTTCAGCTCAGTTTATACACCAAAGTGTTTTCTAGGAAATGCCAGCTAGGGACGCAGTTTTCCCTCCGTTCCACTACAAAAGTACCTCTGAAAAAGAGTTTTTTTCATTCTGCCAAATCACACCACTTAAACAGCCCATTTCCGAAGCCTGTGATTAAAACCGGCCACCTGTGACACGACAAGGTGACAGCCTACGGCCCCTCCAAACCCATCGCGGTGGTGCCAGGGAAAGAAAACAACTCAATGAAAAGGTAGGTGTATGATACCAGGGAAAAACCAAGCACAGAACAAAAGAGAGAAAGGAGAAGGAAATGCAAGTCTAGCATTTTAAAGCAAGTAATTTAGTTTCAATATGAAAAATTTTATGGAGCAACCTTAACGTAACTGCCAACAAACATGAAATCAGTGAAGTGCTGATCAGCACTCAAACACCTTCAAACTTCATTCTCTGTCTCCCCATTCCCACCTTCCCCCTCCAGCCTGTCGAATGGCGCAAACAAGCGTTGGAGCACTGACCCGGGGTGGGTCTAACCTGGGCATAACCTGGCGAGGGTGAGATGAGGTCTGGCAATGTACTGATTTCAGTTGTGAATTCTAGCAACTACCAAAATGCACAATAACATGGAACAGAGGGGTGATTTTGTCACAGAGTTCTAGAACTTGGTTTTCTTGTATCACTAAGGGAAAGACGCAAAGAAAATGCAACGCTTCTTGGCAATGATGCTGAAGCAGCAAAGAATGAATCTTAAGTGAGCATGGTTCCATTCTACCTCTGCCTATCATTAAAGGAAAAAAATCTCAATTATACTTCAAAACGTACTCTGTTAGCACAGTGCCCCAAAGACCATTGCCAAATGGATGATGGTGCAGTGATAAAAGCATGTTTCTCATGTTGGCTCAGCAATTTGAGATCTGCATGGCCCAAACACGGTGAAAGATAAGGAGGTGCATGCACGTAAATACTGAGACGGGAAGGTAAGCACATGGAGTGTCTACACAAACACAGACTGCGCAGCATGAACACACAAAAAGGCAGGACCATCAAATATGGTAATTATTCATTGGTTAATTACACCTGGCATAGTCAGGCACTACAGCTGGAAGATACAACTCTGGCCTTAAAGGATGGAAGGATCCCTCTGCTCCTGCTGGTACGGGGCTTTCATCCGAGCACCTACAGCGAACCGCTAGCTGCCTCTGCTGAAAACATCACCGCTTCCAACCTCCCCCCCCGCTCTAGGCACTAACCTCGCATCCCACCCCCTTCCTTTCTGAGAGGGCCTGTGTCTCTCCGGGCTTCCCCTCCCGCAGCACCTCGCACCCCGCTGCAGGACCTGGAGCCAGGATGGGGCTGGCCCTGCGCCGCACAGCTCTGTGCTTCATCCTGACGCCTTGGTGCTCCGCAGGAGTGACAGAGGTACGGCTTTATGGGAAACCAGGCTCCTGAGAGAGTGCTCTCCCTCTTCTGCATATCCATGACCTCGCGTTAAGCTCAGTCACGTGGACAAGCAGACAGAAGACACTGTCTCCTCTGATGGCTGCGTTTGGTAGCTACAAAGCTTTGCTGCCGCCTCTCACAGCTCGTGATGATGCTGAACGTACACTGGCCAGAAGGAAGGGAGCCCCTGTCCAGAGCCAGGATCCATCTCTGACGTTTTCAGCAACCATGCCCTGGTAAGTGAAGCAGCCACGACAAAACCTGTTCCAGGAGCAGGTATCTCCACAGCAGGACTCAGAGATGCAAAATAATTTGGTGATCCCTCTGCAAATGAAGTCACCGGCTTCCAAGAGCCCTTCTGCTAGTGCTTGAAATGATGTGCTGCTCCTGAGAAATTAAAGGTCGGCTGAACAACGCGCGTAGTGACACCATCTTTCTTAGAGTTTCTTAAATCACTACGTACCTACCCAAGTATGCTGACTGTGCACACAGATATCTCCAAAGTAAAATTAACGCTTAGGATGGAGCGTACAAACTAGGGTTATATGTCACAAGTCCATATGGCATTTAGGGAAAAGTGCTCAGATTTCTCATCTTACTTCTGTACCTTCTCTACAACAAAGCCACACTAAACAATATATGCCTACAACGTACACACGCACAGAGCTTCTACACACACGTCTGCATTCAAACATTCATAGGCTCTTCCTTGCAGAGCAGATTACCAGATTGCCTTTCCATATCAAATTCTTTCTCCTGTGGTCAAAAGACTATCCAGACAGCATCTCTGATGCCCATGTTAGTTACTCTGCACTGGTACCACATCCATATATTATGTCCCGTATCAGATGACGGTGAACCTTGACGCCTCCAATTCAAAGCTTTAGGAGAAAACAAGGCTACAGGTGACCAGCAAGACCCACAGGCACCAAAGGGCAGGTTGTCAGTTATCAATCGCATTTCTGAAAACTAAAACCAGTTTCTCTCATTAGCTAGCATTTTATTAATATCCATATAATGTGTAGATAAACCAGAGAACAGGTAAGATAAAACAGAGCAAGGGGGAAAGCAAAGATACCTCCATATCATGATAGTTGGGACATTTTACTCGTACATATAAAGGAGAGCAAAAGAAAAGGAGAGGATGGATTAGATGGTGACTTACAGAAACTGGTTTTGTTCCGTCTTTTGTTTTAAACGCACACATGAACATAACTAAACCAAAGATTATAAACTGTATTTGTTATGCTGAGAACTTGCTGCCATTACTGTGTTCATCTTCCTCAAGGTTTGACTGATCTATGCCTAGGCTGTAGCACTCCAAAATGAATTCTTCAAGGCTACTAGGAAAACAATAGATCTTAAAAACTGTGATGAACTGTTCAATTTCTACATTATAGGCTCAAGGATTCTCTCCCCCAAACCATGGAACGAGTTTTCCATCTCTTCATTCTCCTCCTGATTTTTTCAACAACTTCCTTCTCATTGTATACTCGCTAACAGCCAGTTACGATTGCTTTGCCACAGATAGTTACTCCATCTATTAAAAGAACTAAGAACTTTCTTTAGTTCTCTGCATCTCCCCACGTTAATAAAGAAAGTTCACTAATAGATTCCCAAGGGACAATTTGTTATTGAATTTAAGAATGTAAAATATGAACTACAAATTAAAGCAACACCTAAAAAGGTTTTACAAAGACTCGACATTTCTCAGCATGAGAAATACAGTGAAAACAAGTGAGCTCTTCTACTGGCACTGGGGTGGGAAGGATTGTAGCAGTAATTAGTTGTTTTAAAAAGGTTAATCTTTCTCATCACGCTAAAGCCTGCCGTTTGTCCATGCCACCGTCTGGTCAAGTTAATGGGTTACAAAACTCAGTCCTAAAGGCAGGAGAGCTAACCCACGGACAGTGCACTCACCCCAACGCAGTGCTCGCTGCCCTTCCGATCCAGGAAGGTCCTGCAGCACCCAGCAACCTACGTTAAGCATTTCCAGAACCTCAGTGAAACTGATCCAGATGTCTCGCAATATGCCAGCATGAGAAGGGTACGGACTTGGGCTAACCCTGGAGAAGACTACTTCCAGCTGGAAATTTCTTACTTGGGGAATTCTGAACCCATATTTCACATCTTGTTGCTATCTCAGAATAGTTCAGAAGTATGCGAGTCCAAAACCATTTACAGACTTTCAGATTTTAAAGACTCTTTGCAAAGACCATGTTTGCTGCATGCCCTACTTAAACCCAATGCAGCTCCTTTCAAAGCCGTGCTGCCTAGTGCTAAACCCGCGGCTGGCTCCCCTGGTGCTCAGAGCTCACTGCGTGCTGCTGCAGAACACCGAGGACCCACGTACACACATCTGAACCTCAACATCTCACGCAGGGAGCACTGCAAAGCTGCACAGCTAAAAGCTTCCATCCACTTGGCTGAGACCTTAAACTGGGCAACACCTCCAAAATGGCTTTGCATTTGTACATTTAAAATAGATTTCGACAAGTCTGAATATACACAGAACTTCACTACTTCATACAATCCCTCCCAGTACCACCCAGCAGCGCATCCTCAGGTACATCTCATTTAAAGGGCAGAAAAGCAACTTTGATGCTGTGTTGTACAAGCAAAGTATCATGTTTTTCCTACTAGGTGAACATGGAATATACACATTTATATACTGCATGCAGTAAAGGAAATAATCTTCTAAATGCAATCTAAGATTTAAAACTCTTTCTTCTATCTTATTCTCCAGAGCTGTATTATTTTTTCTCTAAAAACGATTAAAGCAATATGTCCAATTAATTTTAGGGATGGTGAACAGTACGAGGCACTTGATTTCGATTTCAAATAAACACACTTGACTGCGACCGAGCACAATTAGCACCTCCCCCCAACAGCCCCTATTTTTATATATTCCTTTTCTGAAAGAGTACCAACAGCTGCTACATGAGGACATTTTGCCTCCATTCAGACCCATGAAACACGCAGGCTTTCATCTGCCCAGGTAGGATCTGGCAGCTCCCCACAGTGTCCATCCAGCAAAACAGAAATCCTCTGAAAGACCTGCAGGGTATTAAGCCCGTAGCCGCAAGCTGCCTTACGTGGCTGCAGGTTTTTTGAGGGAGAATTGTAGGACAGGTACAAAGAGCACTAGAAAACATTACCGGGAAGAAAGCCTTTGAAAATAAAGCATGGCACAGCTCTATTACCAGGAGACACAGAAATTTCTACATTTCTGATGTTCAAGCCAGATGAAATAAGAGCAACACTAGCAAACTTCACAGATCCTTAATCAGCCTGTCCCACCTGTATAATTATCTCTGATGCATATGCAGACTCATAAGCTTGTGAAAGTTTGAGAGAAGAAGGGGCATGGCTAGCCATGCAAATCAAAAAAGGAAGGGAAAAAGAAGATAACATTTTGGGCTCCATTTTCTGGAAATGAACCATTTTCTGGAGACATCTTCTCCGGAATCAGCATTTCTGAAGTCGAAAATTTACTGTAACGGCAGTGTGACAGCAGAAGGCTGTGCAAGATAGAGGTTAATCTGGGTTTCCAATCCAGACCTTGCTGAGAGCAGGGTACATGGAGGGAGCTGAAGGCACAAGGGTTGTGGCAAGCACCATGCTGGTAACGGAAAGGGATTTGGGCCACAGTACTATCCCCATCTATATTATTATAACTTAATAGCTTTCAGGCTAAGCTGCCTTCCTACGCTCTGTTTTGCCTTATCAAATATGACAAGATTAGCACTACACAACATGCTGAATTGACAGCTTTGAAGACTGGAGCCTGCTCTCCGCTGGGCGAGGATAAACCCGGCAGAGGCAACAAGAACTTCCCACGTTTTTCTCCCCAAAAGTGGAGCACGACTGGGACAGAGCAGGATGTGCTAGAAAGGACAGCTCTTACTCAGCCTGCGGCAGGGATAGTGCTGACCCCGGTTGTTAGCAACAGGTAAAACTGCTACAGGGAAGCAGCCCAGCACTCCCAGGAAGGAGAAATGGGAATCCTGTATGTTCTCAATACCAGAATACTCATATACAATAAACTAATGACTCCAAAGCAGGCTAACATTTTTCACTCTGTAAAGACTCCCGTCCCCACATTCCCAATATCCAAGATAGCAGATACCCCCTCCAAGAGCATCCTTTGATCTCCAGTGCCCGCACAATCAAAGCTAGTGGTATTTTCCCACAGAATCTCATTCTCAGTTAAACGAACTGAAATGTTTATTACAACTAAATTCTTCTTGGCAAATATATATCATAGGACCAGGAGCATCTTGCATGCAGGGTTTTTCTTAAAATTGAATTAATTTTCTCTAAACATGCTCCATCATTTTATGCTCTGGAGATTTTGGGCAATTTACATCCTGCTATTTAGTTACCTTGTTGGGCCTTGCTCCTGGAATACTGGAGACTATAAGCACTCTCTTGTGGGCCTAGAAGTGAGCCATTTTCATTGCAGACAGACAGTGAGCGATGTTTTAAATTCAGTTCACCCATTTTTCTTAAGTGAATTTTGCATCCAAAATTCAGGTGAGTGAAATGTCCAAACGGTACCTCTTTGATGGGTGTAATGGACTATGCAACAAAATGAGCAATTACCTCCTCTTCTCTAAAAACTATTTTAAGAAATGCTACATTCTGCTCCTATCTGAATTTTTATAAAATATAAACTCAAGTTAATTCACATCCCTCCTGTTTAACCCTAGATTCCCCCTAAGAGCCCAGTCATCTCTCCAGAGTCATATGCATAAAGAAACTACAAATCTTGCTTCTGATTTGAAAAGAACCTAATGCAAAGATGAATGACCTCATTGATTCACTTACTGCGACAGGAAAACACGCCAGTGACAAAGTGACATTCTGAGCACGCTTCTAACATGTCAACCGCTAGATACACTGGAAGGGAGTAACTTATAGGGAGACCACAAAAATCCATATTTAAGCTCTTACACAGCAGTGGTATGATTCTTCTGCAGGGAGAATTACACAAAATGCAAAGAGAAAAAGAGAGACTGCTATTGCCTCTGTGGAATTTCTAATAGTCTTTTCTGGTGTGGTTCCCTATCCCTGCTCCTAATTTTACAATAGTAACATTAATTCAGTTTTCAAAATTCTTTACAGTTTGACACTTTCCACACTACAAGAAGTCATGAACCCCAGTCTGTCATTGAGCGGGAAGCATACAGTATATATTAAATGCACACACACCGATCCCCTCCATTCCCACTTCAAGGAGTTAGTATATGCTTGTGAATAGAGCACTGGAAGTGATGCAGTAATGCAGAGGGAAGAGAGGGAAAAGCATTAAAACTTTTAGAGTGGCAAAGTTTTAGAGATTACTGGAAAGTCAAATGAAATGTTCAAGGAGATCATTATACAAAGAGAGCATAAGGAGGAGCCAAAAAACTTACACACTGATGTCTTCTGGTTGTTGTCCTTGCTGGGCATTAGCTTCACCCCTCTGGACTTCAGCTCGATTTGCTTTTTGACTATAGACACAAATTTAAAACAAAGCAAAGACAAGGAAAAGATTTAGCTAAGCATTAGGGATTATTTAAAAACAAAATGAAGCAACCGTTGTGCACCACCCCCACTGCAGGAGACCCTTACAGCTCAGACCCCTCAAAACCATCAGGGCCCCTTTTCATTTACCTTGTTAGGTCTGGACCAGTGTCTCTGGGGCCCTGAGCCAACCCAGCCGAAACACAGAATTGGGCACACAACCCCCATCCCGCTGTAACTGTGCCACTTTGCTTAACGTACTCAAAATGGGAAACGGGCAAACGGGAAGCTCTAAGACACTTCACGGGTCCTGAGTTAGTTTCACCCAGTGTTACGGTGCAGTTATTCCATGATAAAACCATTCTCTGCTTCTATGGGAATACAGCAATCACATGAACACCCCACAACCTAAAAATTGTACATGATCTGCATCAACTGTAGACTCAAAAAGGCAGTAAAACAGCAGAAAAAAGTGCCATATGAAAACCATACTATTAGCAGAGACAAGTACGAATTTACAGACCCACTATTAATAGCCACAGGCACATCGATTATAAAATCTGTGTGGTGACTCTACCGGAGGTCCTGTCATGACCACTCACCTCCCCGCTCTAAGCCCCTCTGGAAGATGAGAACACACACGAGGGTAGCTACAAGATTTCTATCCATCCATCGCCAAGACACTCCCGTCCTTCTCCGCAATATGAAAATTCCCCACGTAACTGAGCAGCTATTTGTTTTTATTATCTGGACTTGGCTGTTACTGAGGCTCTCGCTACACAAGAGGGTTTTGCACAAAACCTACACTGCCAAAACCATCTGGATACCGGCAGACACAGACAACAGCTTCCTGCAGCATACACACCGATATTTTTGACTAACACACAGCAGAATTTTTACTGGCATATTTGAAGTTAATGTGGTTAAAGAATAACTTCACATCAGGAAGCATGATGTTCAAATCTCTTTATAGGATCCTTTTCCTGAAGAGCCAGTCCGTATCTATGGAGAAAATGAGTCCATCTTCCACTTCAAACTGTTCTTTTCTTGTTCTTTATCTTGTCATACTTTCATCCCTAAATTAGCACATTTCTAAGACAAAGTTGTCAAGAAAAATTACCGATATAACTAACAAGTTTTTTTAATCATGCTTTTCTGGCTTAAAAAAAAAAATCTGTTTATAACATCTGTTTGCAGGAGCTTCAGACAGGGAGATGTCAAGCATTATTCCTTGAAGCTTACCTAAGGTAGTGCTTTTCTGAGCTAGATGTTAGCTTGGAGCTTTTTGTTTATCACTCAGTTACAGCTTTTTGCTTTCTCTTTAAATAAAGCAGTTATAACTTCAAACTGAGGTCCACATTAGCTTAAAAAATATTCATGAAGAAAAGCTTATGTTGTTCATGTCTTTCTTACTAGTATCTTTAATCTCTTGGGGGTTTCTTGCCTTCTTTTCTTTAAGAAGGGAAAAATAATTAACAGTATGCCACTTTCAAAGCAAATCTAATCCACCTCCATTTCTTTTTTTACTGTAATCCACCTGCAAATGCACAAGGAGAAAAGCAGCAGGTCTCAGAATGCCCCGAACAGCCACATATTCCTCCCGGTCACAGTATGGTAATTCCAGGATATTTGCAGCCTGCCCTGAAGGTTTTTAACAAACGCACGGTACCAAGGGACCAGAGACAGGACGCAGGGCTACAGAAGCTAAGATTTCTGGGCAACTCCAGACCCGATTTCTGCCTCAACTAGAACAGTGACAGCTTTAAAACAGCAACGAGAAACACGAGGCTGTACTGAAGACCACGGGATTACGGGGCTACGCCAGATGCCCTCCTGCCCGTGCACAGCCATCGCCCGCCAGCATCGCTTCGGCGGTGCCGCGGCTCCGGGCACCCGGTAACCCCTTGGAGCAGGGGGCTGGACGGAGGAGTTCTCAGGGTCCCTTACAGGCAGTGCCACAGCTTTTTTCCACTGTAACGGAGGGGGGCACGGCTACCACCGTGTTCTGCGCAAAGCCCCCAGCACCACCACCCTTCTGTTCAGTGCAGCGGGAGCAGCCTGCAGCCCGGCTCTTCCAGGGGGGAAGGCAAATTCCCGCTGCCTGTGGATGCTGCCCCCGCCCCCCCGTCCTGCGGTGGTCCTCCCGGAGGGGTTTCCATCCCCACGCAGGACAGCACAGCATCAGGGCTGGGGCTCTCCAGCCTCTTGCTGATGCTGCAGTGCAGCACGCAAACTGTCAGCGGGATAAAGCGCTGAGGAGGTCCTGTTCTGCCTATCCTCTGTAACGCTGCGGCTAACGATTCTCTGGCACTTTCCAAGCAAGTACAGGGATAACCTCATAGTCACAGCCAGTATTTCCTCCCAGACAATAAAATAGTCCAGCCCAAGTATCTAAGGCTAAATTTGAGCTATTGCAGGATATACAATGGCTCATGACTTTGCAGTATCTAATTCATTGCTCTGTAAAGTGCTTTGGGGAACCATCAGTAAGAAAGCAGCTTTATAAAAATCATTTCCATTTTTATATTCTCCGCAACTTCCCATTGCAAGTTACTTTATACAATTACCAGTGGATTTTTCTCCTAGCCACACACAGAAAAGCACAGGTCTGTTGATTTCTGCATGATAAAGTAGCCTTAACACCACGGACGAGATAACGCATCCCTCAACTATGGCAACTCGCATTGACTTCACAGGGCTGCTGAACACCCCGAAGTCCAGCAGAAGGCAACCGGAGAATTCACAACTTGACCACATCTGGGCCTTGCACGCAACTGCAAATTTTTAAAAGGACACGCTAACTAACAAAGGTTCACCCATATTCATTTCTGCCTTCCAGAATCCAGCTAACAGAGAGCCCCACGCCAAATTTGTGACTAATGGAAAGCCTAGCTCCAAAACACCCGACAGCAATGAAAATAAGCAGCAGAAACCAGACATTCATTACTAAGGACCAATCCTAAACCACAGAGATTAAACTGCATTACCCATGAAGTATACACTCCTCTAATTGCATTGTGTCTCTTTCAACAATAATTGATAAAGAGAGATCACTACATGCTCTTCTCTTAATCCTTCATTTTGTTTGTGACATGGAGACATAATGATGAAAGTCAAGCTTTACAAATTACTCAGATTAGAACACGTCAGAATACAGCATCACTTGCTTTTTAAAAAAATAAATAGGAACAATTCTCCGACTTTATGCCCTCAAAAATCTGGTATATAAAAATCTGTTTTGTTTATAAATCTGAATGTGGAACAGCACTACAAAGGACTGTGTCAGGATAATTGGATGAACAGAAATTCCTCTGTTTTCTGGAGGTTTTGCTGCTCACACATATCTGATAGATCTAATGGAATACTCAGTGTCCTGTCAAATTTGAAAGGTGATATTACAAAGCTTTTCCAGCAAGCAGCCAGTCTGGGGTGTTTCTTTTAAACCGTTTCATGTTGCTCTAAATGAGAATTTAAGGAGACATTTATTTATTTTTAATTTGGAAAACAGCATTTCAGCAAAAGTCTGTTCCATGAACCTCTGCTCCCCTTGCTGGGGGATTGCTATTAACCACGGGCTTGCCTGAACCTCTCTTCCTCCTGCCGGGATGTTTTAGCATCACCTGGGATAGCACGGCAGGTTGCTTACAGGGATTCCTCCTCAGGTTGGAGGTGAAGAGAAACACCCCGAGATGCAACCATTTGGAAGCTCCTCGTTCATGCCTTCCATTAGCTAGCCCAAGCAGCAGGTCTGTAGGAATCAGAGCCTGCGACAAGCACCAGCACGGTCCTGTCTCTGCCCCTCGCAGGATTGCCCCGCAGGCTCAACAGGTTGCACAGCGTAAGCTCGAAGCCCTTTGCAGCCCAAAGCTGTGCTCCAGGATCAGCAGATCTTTAAAAACTAAGCATATATATTAAATAGATACACACACGTCCTTAAGAGCCACTTAGGTGGTGCAGTAAGTGCAACAGATAGGTCAGCAAACCATAGTACAGGCGACAGGTCTGCTGCTGTTCTGCCCGGTGCTACGGGCTGAAACTCACCCACACATTTTCCCACCTGAGGGCAGAGGACAGAAGGGGAAGGGAACGGGGTGGGGAGAGCAGTAACAAGATGCCATTATGTGTTGGTAACAATCAGCTAAAGAGCAATTCAGGATCTAACTTGAGCAATAAAATATGTGGAGAGATGGACTACACCAGCCAGAGCATTATTTAGATCTGCTTAGCATCATTTCAAATTCAGCAGCTTTTTCATTACCCCGTCACTTCCAACCCCTGCACTGTCACCTGGCCCCAGCAAGGCACTTCTGGCTTCTTTTCTTACCCCCCGCAGGTACACGGCACCTTTCTGGGAAGAAAGGCGGGAGGAGTGGGAGGAAGAAAAAAAGATCGAAGCACCGATTTCTCTAAAGTCCCTTTTATTGGCTTTACAGGGTGCAGGGAAAGAAGTATCTGCAAGAATGCAAGATTCATCTTACTAAAAGGGAAAAGAAAATGGAAAAAATATTTTAACTCTCCCTGGAAGGGAACAAATTCACTGTCTTCAACATAAGAAAAAAAACCCGTATACAGACTGATTATATCTAACCTTGCTTTTACATTCATAAAGAGATTTCCAAACTAGGGCACGGATTAGAGAGAGCTGAAATGGAACGTACAAAGGCAGCGTTCTGCTAAAACTAAGCATCAACGTTAAACAAGCTGGAAGGGAAATTACTTTCTTACAGATCATCAGCAAAGCCAGATACCGCCTCAGAGGACACAGAATGTTAATAACTGATGTATGTGCATGTCTTCAGAAAGCGGGCGAGGAGTTAGATTCAACCTAACCTTCTTTTGGACAATCCGGGGCTCTGCTTACATCTCTACAGCAGAAAAATACATTTTAGTTGCTCTACTTTATTACATACCCTATTTTATATCTATTTATTTATCCAGACTAAAATATTTAGTCCAAACAAGGTCACCTTCCTCTGAAAAGGGTCATGCTGATTTTTTTGAAGTTGCAATGGGCACCTTTAATGTTCTATGGACACAGATTCCATTGACTGCAAAAATCTTGCCTTTATCCCTAAGGGCGTACCGGCGTTTTGGTTTGTTTTTGTTGGTTTTTTTTGCTTTGTTTCTTGTTTTGTTTTTGTTTCAGTACTGAAATCTTTCCTAACAGATGGAAAGAACCTGACAAACTCCATAAAAACCAGCAAGTGTGTGAAGAATGAGTGTCAGATTCCTTTCACCAGCTAGACAGAGGTCCTGCTTCAATACCATTTCAAGAGCACATTTTTAAGTTCATCTTTTAAACACTCAACACACAAAAGCACAGTTCATTATATCTAACAAAACAGTTTCCAAGGAGTGTGCTAGATTAGAACCCCCCTGACATTTATCTAATCAGAGGAAATTATAACATTAATCTTTACTTTTCTATTTAAGAAAAAAGGATGATTCAGACAGGTGTTTTAATAGAAAGCAGCAATCATGACAGCAAAGGAAAATGTCATATCAAAAGCCATCAGCTGCATGCGGTCGCTTATTATACAGAAAAAAACAAAGGTGTTTTTTTTTTTTCTTATAGTTTAAAGTAAGTTATAAGTTAAAGGAAAGCAAGGGAAGTTAACTAACAATGGTGATTCATAAAGCAAAGCCCACGTTGAGGCCATGACAACACTGCTAAGGCTAAACAAATGAAACAACCAGGGCAAGTTTGCAGATTTATCACAGGAAACTCCTCTCCCTTTCACTTTGTTCCTGTTAGTCTAAGGCTACAGTACTTTTTCTCATCGAAGTCCCATATTTTCCTTTTGAGGAAAGCTACTGAACTGACTCAAACCTCCGGAGAGTGGACGAGGAGCTGGATGTTGTTCCTGCTCCCTCCCTGCTTCATTTTCCCTCTCCCCAATCCTGCCTCAGAGCCGGCTGCCTAAAGCAATTCTACACCCAAAGTCCTCAGAAAACGGTGTAAACAGTTCTAAGGAATCCACTCCAACCCACTCAAAGCTCTTTTGGTGAGCGTTTGGTCCCAAACAGGATGCACCGAACTGCAGTTAGCCACGGTTGCCTACAAACCTCAGAAGACATCAGTTTCCTCTCCCTCCACAGCATCTTAACATCCCAGTCCTGAAATCCATCCTTCTAGGGATGACCAGTAAATACAGGACAGCTTCCACCTCACTAGCAACAGGCGCAGCGTAAACGCGGACACGGTCTCCATCGGACTCCAGAGCACCCTTCGCCTGGTGGCACCCTGCCCGTACGGCCATACCCCACACGGCGCGTTTTGCAAAACTGCAGGCAAAGGAACATCCCCTTCCACTAACGAAGGGTACAGTGCAAATGAGTTTTCCTGTAGCTCACAAGCGTTTGTACTCCCAACACTTGCCAACAGTAGCTCTCCACATGGCAACGCCTGGCTACCCAGCTGGAAAATTAATGTTAACAGGATACAGAAGGATCATGCACGAAGTTAACCGTATATTTGGAGAAGAAAAAAAAAAAAGCTTGGCTAAACACGCACTGTGAGCAGTAAGACCGGGCAGTAAGCGTTTACCTTGATACTGGGCACTGAACCCCTTCTGCCGGTGGTTGCCATCTGATGTGAAGTGAAGCCGCAGCCAATTTTTACTGCTGATAACCGGGGCAGGCAAATTCATTCCAGTAAACCTGCAAGAAACCAACCAACAACAGCCAAACGTTACTCTGACTGTGAACTATACCCCAAACGCCTGTCCTTCCAGGCAGTCCTTCTCCTACAGGAATACAGGAGCACCACACGCTCAGAGAGAGCACCCCATGGTGATTTCTATGCATCCCTTTGCCTGTCTTCCCACCTGATGGTGACACATTTGTAATTACGGGAGTTTCCATATGAGGGGCTCAGCTGGGTACTCATAATGTCTGTGGTACCGGAGAAACGAAATGGCTCCAGCTGGGCAGCCCAGAGGCTCCAGTCTTCTCCTGCCCGACACAGAGCGAGTGGAAGGTACAGAGCAGCTCTGAACTGGAGGAGCTCTACGTCTTTCCCCAGAGTAACAGGGTCTCGTAGCTCTGGCACCTTTTGTATCTTATTGACATCACACAGAAATGACAAAATCATCTCAGGGGACATGCTACACCTAAGGTACGCAACATGAGCTTGACTCTCAAGCCTACTCAGTTCCTGTCTTCATATTTGTTAACCTTGCTAAAAAACAAAAAAGTATGCTTATTTTAAGAGAGGAAGAGAAAAGATTGCAAGAACAATTTTCTTTTACTGGAAATAGCCAGCAAGAAGCACTGATTTATGATCCATCCCAACCTGGAGAAGATTACAGCCATCAAACATGAGGTGGAAAGCTCCACAGCCCATTAGCAGTCCTTCAGCAACTATTCTCTTCATACCTCTTCATTCTTTTTTTTTTTTTTTTAAAGTATTATGCTGTTTGCTTTATTAAACTCCAGACCATAATTCTTGGCTGAGCTGTCACATGCCAAGTCTAAGTCTGGAACGATGTTTACCAAAGTCACAGCACTCTGAATTGAGGTATATAATGGTAACATTAACCATGGTAAGGAGAACAACACTACCATGACAAAAGCTATTATGAAATCCTATTATTGTTAATGAAAGCTCATTTAATTTTTTAATCATAGACTGTCACTTATTTAAAAGTTATCGGCATTCCAATACCTATGTTTTTATAGATGAAGGTAAAAGGATCCTGGAAATCTATTCCATTCAAAAAGATACTTCAGATTTTATTACTACACATTTTCAACAGCAGAACCAATAGCTTAGAAAATATTTTAAAAGTCCTTCGCTCAACTAACGCCTCCAAAGGTGAACTTACCTTTTGCTAAAGCAAATGGTAGGGAGCCAGGATGGCACTTGGCAGCGTATCTATTAATGGTAGCTGAACGGCAATGTAATCCTGCTCTCCTTGTTAATGAAATAGCAGGGATGATTATGCTGCATAACTAATGCATCTCTGCCACCTACAGTACAGACTTTAAACCTTCTATTATCTCGTGGCTGAATTCTGCATAATTACGAAGCATGACTGAAACCATTCTTTACGCTACAAAATTGTTTAAGGTTGTTCTTGATCATTTCTCTATTATTTTCATCTCAATTTTGCAGACCCTTTTGAAATACAAGGTGTTATAAAAAACTGTATTCTACATGGCATTCTGCCATCCTTGGATAACTCAAAGACAGCTGAAGCAATTTAATTTGAAACTTTTTCAAATAACTAAGTTCAAACAAACATATTTTGGGCTCAGATGAAACATGGGATGCCTAAAACCAATTCCGAGGAAGTTACTACTGCTGGTTGTTATGACAACATGTTTAAACTTAATACTCTTACCCCCAAAGGCTATTTTATTATTCATTCTGAATCAATAGTCAAACTTCTCATAAATAAACTTTAGGTATGCAGAGCCAAATTTTACTTTCATAACTGTGGAGAGCCGAGTAATTCAATTGCCTGATATAAGGACTAGAGAACAATAAAATTGACCTGCCTGAATGAGGCAGAATTTCACTCTCCTGTCCCTTCTTTTTTTTTTTAAATATACATAGCCTTTTGAGAAGTGAATTCAATAGCCTGCAGACTAGTAATCCACTTACACATACAATTACGTTCAGGTACGTGAGTGGATCACTATTAACTTCCAAGGATCCCACATACATGAAGTGCTAGAATTCTACCAGCTAAGTGAATTAACAATTTGAAAATCAATTAGAAAAATTAATGGACGGCACTTCTTGCTACCTTTGCAATAGCATAAATAATTACTGAAGGCAAAAGCAGGAGCAGAGAAACAGAAAAACAACCAGTCATAACCCTCAGTGCTTTGCACCCACTTTGCACTGCTATAGAAGAAATACAGAAGATTTAGGGTGAAGGAAAATGGTTCCCTGAATTTCCTGCATGGAAATTTTCATCAGCACCGTATGTCATTTGCTTAAGACATTGACAGCTTTTTGAAAGGACTAAATCAGCCAAGAAATCACTATCAGGTCCTCATTTCCATATACACCACTGCTCAAACTCTCAGCTCACAAAAAGACCATATTCTCTAGGGCTCTAGTCTAACAGACTCCTTTTTTTTCCCCTTTTATCTTCCTATCCTTTTTATTTCTGAAGTTAAGCAGCTCATTGTTAACGGCAGGTTGCGGTATTTGGAGCTATTTCAGATCCCTGGTCCTGCCGGTCACCAGCATCCAACTTGGGTCTTGCATTGAAGCAACAGCCGAGACGCACCAACGACGACGGCAGAGGAAGAAGCTGCTGCCTTTTTCACACACCCCAGGCTAAATCAAAACGTCCCAGCAGCAGAGCATCTTTGCTGAGAGTCAGGAATCCCGGTGAAATCCCTGGGACAAGCACATGGAAACGCACCACACGTTGGAAGTGTGGTTTTTGGAGCTGTTTTTTTTTTTTTTTAATTGAATCCAGTTCATTGCATTAGTTCAGGAAAATACAGGCCTTACTTTTTGATTAGCTTAATTGCTTGCTGAGATAGAACTTCGGGCTCTATATCTGCACTGCGCCCCGAGCCCTCTCATCTACCCCAAGGAGAGAAACCTCTCTACAACAGAAAAGGAACATTTAATCTGCGAATCCTCCCAGCCCCACAACAGTTGTCAACCTGCACGCGTGGAGCGCCTAACGGAGGGAAAAACCCACCAGCCACCCTTTCTTCAGTGCCGAAGGTGGGAATGCCCTAGGAGGTGCACGCTTTAATCCCCAAGAGGGATACAACCAGCAGGCAGGCCACCTCACTCCACCGGAAAAAGAGAATCCCTGTCTTCCAATTCCTTCTCCCCAGCTGCCACCACCAAGTCTCCAGGAGGAAAATTACAGGATGAAGGGGTCCTTCCCCCTGAAATGCAAATTGCCCAGCACCAGACTGGATGTGTCCAGGGCAGAAATGTTCTGATGGGAAAAAACCAACATGGCTAGAGCTAGGCATTTCATGGAAAACGCCCTGCTCAGCTGCAGTTAACTACTAGCTTTTCACCATAAGGCTCCCACAGGTTTAAAATAATCATTGGGAAGCATTAATGGTTAATTGATAATGGAATATTTAATTACAGATAAACACAGTTGAACTGAAGCAGCTGCATGGTCTTTGAATGCAAATGCCCTGGCTGCTATTGATGAATCTCAAACGAAATGGGAAGGATGCTCAGCAGGCAAGAGCCAACAGCAATCACAAAAACCAGAGGAACACCCCAAGTCTGCTGCAGGAGCTCCCACCGACCGCTCTGCGTGCGGCGGTAACGCCGGCCAGCCCCGATGGGCACCGCTCAACCCGCGGGCAGACCGAGAGCGGCCCAAGGCAAAGGCAGGCGATACAGGCTGCGACAAGCTCCTGGAGAGGATGCCGACTGCGCTGTGACAGAGCGCACAACGTCAGTACCGCCAGCTTCTCAAGGTCACGTTATTTTTCTTTATAAACCCGGCGCTGCCTTGCTGCCTTCAAGAGAAAGGAGGAGCCACATTACAGAGATCAGAAATGCACACAGCTAATTCAAAGCAGCTGAAACTCCTTTCCACATTCCCCAGCCTACTTTTGTACTACATTATGTGCTCGGAATTTTCAGCACCTACCATTAGCCCAATAAATGACTGAATTGCTAATCATCCAGTGAGTCACATAAATAAAAGCCCTTCCTTCTGTTTTGGACCTCTGCCACTGTATTTTTCAGTATTCCAGGCTTTTCTTTTTTTAAAAATAAGTCTATTGGCAATTTGCAAAACTTTTCAAGCCTCTATGTCCATTTCCCCCCTCTTCCCCTTTCCTGCTGTCATCACCAGGAGATATGAATCACTTGATTAAATATTCAGCTTCCTGAATATGGCAACATGTTAACTGAAATCTAAGTCTTTAGCATGACTAAGTAGCAATGCAAGAACTGGTTTTTAAGTAAAATCAATAATCATTACTCACTGATGGGATTCGGTACTCGTTTTATATATTGAGCACCTTTGTAATCCTGAAGTCACTTGGAGAAAGAGATGAACTGAGCTTCCACCCAAAAAATTTCATTTCCATGGCTTTGCCTGTTTGAGTCTGGAGGCGACCGGAGAGGATGCTGAGGCACAAATGTTGGGCAAGAAACAGGCTCCTTCCTCCGACTCCCTGGCCCAGGGACTGAGAATTGCGAGAACAGCCTTTCCCTCAATGTTATTTCACTCACATCTCCAGTCTAGTCCCACAAGGACCATGATTCTGGATGCTTTGGCTTGTGTTCTACCCATGTGAGGTCCTTGAAAGCAAAAGTTACCATTTGAACCACCCGGAACATTCTGCATGGGGAAAATAACCTGTCAGAAGATGCCTAACAGTTCAGGCCCTTTAAGATGCTGAATAAATTTGATCAAGTGTCTTCAACGCCAATGTCAAGCAGCCAGCACACAGAAAATAAAGGAACCCGCATAATTGCCTTGAAGAGCATTTAACAGCCTCAGCAAAACTCAATGACAGGATTTAAAAATACTTTTTTTTCCTTGATGTCTAAGCCTGACTTACCTTCTGCAATTTAAACTCATCCTATGCACAGAGGATAGAGAACAGACCGTAGCTTTTCACATCGCGGTCCTTTGGGATACAGCGACACCAGAAGCCAGGTTTCCAGCAGCCGCGGGGAGCCTGGAGGACAGCAGGCTCCTGGCTCCCATGGCCATCTCCACAGGTAAACCCGCCAGAACAACGGGAAGAGCCAGGATCTGTCCTTGAATGTGAACAACCAGTTTAATCTTGGCTCTTCTCTGAATGAAAAGAAAATACCAAACCAAACTGCTCGAGGGGCAGCTGGGTCATTTTGTGGTTTATTTACAAACATTTGCGATCAGGATGCAAGTCCCAGCTGTTTGTTTTATCAACATGGCAGAGAGGACTATGTGAGGAGAAGTCCAACATACACAGAAGACAAGAATTCATGTGATTGCAAGTTTTTAAAAGAGCTAGAGACATACAAGCATGCCAGGTGCTTTTTGCCATTTCCAAGCAGATTAGTCTGCTGTGGATAGAGGTCTGGTGCACTATGTGAAGCTTTCCTTCTGCTGCACCAGGTATTAATTTATTTACCTTTCTGATCATCTTAACTTCCAGGAGAGCAAACCAACCAACCCACCCAAGCAAGCCACCCCGCAGATGCTCAGCGGTAACTCCCACGTGCTCCATAACCACCTACTAGCAGGCAGCTGCCGGTCCATGACCCTTGCTTGCAGAAGACCTGCAGCATTTGCAGCATCTCACCCTGTCCCCAGGCCACCCCACCCCAAATGCCGCCTGCGTGTTTAGATGGCCTGTGAAAGCAGCATCTCAAGAAACTGATTTTATCCCAAATGCTTTCCAATTTTATTTTTTTTTAACCAGAGCATTAAGGCATTTTTGTCCTTAAGTGAAATTGAAGCCTCTGAGTTAAACGCAGCTCCTCCAATTCCTTTTACTGCATACCACAGAAAGGTTAATGGTATCAAAACTCCTCTTTTGAGCAAAAGCAGTGAAGTGTGGTTTTCCTCCACTAAACTATTTTCTTTAATTCTCTTCTTGCTCTTGTATTTCACATTGGATTCAGGCATTAAATATTTATACCATTCACCCAGCCATTCCTCCCTTGGCACAATTAGTATTACTGTACATGGACGGTGCTGATTAATCTGCATTCACGCACCATTATCTATTTACAATCCCAATTCCTGCTTTAATTTGGTTCCACATGGAGAGAAAGAAAGGGAAAAAAAATAATCAATAAAATGTCAGAAGGTGAGCTAGAAGCACTAGAATAGTGGAAGGCGATATTTGCAGACAGAAGATCCAATTTTAACCACCCTGAAATTTGATTAGCATGAATTTGACCACAGTACTTCTTAAAGAACCCAAATACAATGAGGAATTCATTGTGCAGATGCTATACACACCGACCGGAGGAGAGCGTGGAGGCAAAGGTCACTACTGAAGGTAAGAACTCTACTCAAAATCACATTACATCGTGTGTTACTTTGACATAATGGATTTAGGCATGAACTTGAAGGTACACGTGCCCCGGTGCTGTCCAGAATCAGGATGTAGTCAAACATCAGCTTCAGGGAGCCCAAACAGCTAAAAGACAAAGGAACATCACTGGGGCTGCCTTTTTCTTTTTTTTAAACTACTCTCATTTTGGTTTCTTTTTTAAGAGAGAGCAAGCTGAGCCTCAGAGAAGAGGTTACACTTCCAAGGTCACACCACTACTAGCTCAGGACAGGGAGCTGCACCCTGAGCTTCTAAGGTTCAGAAAAAACTTTTCCGAAAGGACATTTATTAACTGTCACCTCCGAGACCTCCTTGGGACTTTGCCTCGGCAATGGCTTGTGTCAGACATGAGCGACACATGACGTGCGGAGGTTGAATTCAGTCTGACAGTCTCCACATCCCCTTTCGCAAGTCCGTACCATCCCAAAGCCCTGCACTGCAGCTGGCATCACTGCCTCCAGCTGCTCGGGATCCCCTTCAAGCACAGCTGAGACACAGCCTCCTCACTCCAACAAAGATTTTAACAGCAACTGGTCTTGGTCAGGGTCTGTCAGGGGACCAGGAATCCTTGACTTTACGGAATGTCCAAGCACAAGCACTTGCAAGCAAACTGCAGCGTCACTGTGCTGTTCGTGCTTTACCGAGAAGGACTCCAAGGTCAGCCAGCCTTTGCTCTGTGCTCCTTCGGCACCGTGCACCAGGCTTCTCAGCTGCCAGCTGGGATTTCTCAGCAGCAGAGCACAAGGCAACCCTTCACTTAATCTCTCTCTTCACATCCCCTTGGCACGCGTGTCTAACTCCACACCTGCCGATAACCAGTAACATCAGCCAGTCTGTGACAGACACTGGGTCCTCTACCACTAACATTTAGGGTGAACCTGTCTGATCTTGGACCTTCCCAGCGCACAGCTTCTCCTTTTCCTGCTGTGGCTGCATTTTAAGACTAACCCAAACCGCGACCCACTTTAGTTGGTGGGGCTGCCTACAAGCAGGAGGCGATGAGGTTTGAGCAGCATTTCCACGGCAGGATAAAGGAGTCACAGGGAGCTTAACGCTACCTGACAGTCCCAGTCAATAGGAGATTTAAGAAGAGCAGCATGCGCTCCTGGAGCCTTCGCAGAACAAGAGAAAAATACACACAAACTGCTTAAACTTGGGGCCGTAGGTGCTCAGTTTAACCAAAAACGTTCAGAGAGCAGAGCTGATGCCAGCCCAAGCCCCGGCACCCCCAGCGCTGCTTTGCAGCTCCACCGTGTCAGCCTTGACCGAGGCTTCCATGTCCTCACAGCCTTTATTACACTGAAGCATCCTGACTATTCAGAGATTAATTTTCCTTTCAGTAGAACTAGGGGACACATTGCAGAAGCTCTTCATATCTCTGTGTATTATTATTCACTTCACCTGTATTTTTAACTTTTCATCCAAACCTCTACTCAAAATTATCATGAGAGCTGTACCATTAATTCTGAACATCTTATTTCAGCATGTCTACTCTCTTAAACAAAGTATACTTAAGCACCTCTAGACCTCCTTTTCTGGTCACAAGAGACATCCCATCACAATGGACTTTTACAAGGAAAATGAATAATTAGATCAAGTTATTGTTCCTCGCTAAATGCTGTAGGGATGGAAAGAACATACCTGCATCTTAAGTCTGTTTCAGAAGCACAGTTACACAAGCCTAGAAGACGCTCAGAAAACGTAGTGAGAGATCGGCTTCCCACCTCACCCCACTCCTTTGCAAGTGTCAGGTTGTTGACACATAAATCCCCAGGGACTCCTGACTACGGAGCACCCTGTAATAAGCGGGGTGAAAATGAACTTCTTGGCCCCATCAGGTTGTGTCTTGTCATCAGATGAAGTACTTACCAAAGAAGAGGGGCTTCAAAGTCCTCTCCACCATCAGCACATTCTTCAGACCCACAGTGGGGCTCAGGGGCCACCTTAACCCCAGGGACAGATTTAAACAGAGTTCTTTTCTGCAGGAGGCAATGCTCTCCTTTTCCAAAAGGAACAAAAACTTGCTTAAGAGGACAGGTTATTTTAGAAATTAAGTTTCTTGGCACATTTAGACTTACCATGACCCTACAAACTCCAGTGAACCTTGGGACACCAGACCAGCTCGTGATTATTGGAAATGACAGAATATCAGAGATCTGCTCAAAACCAATCCTGTCCAGGAAATGCCACCGTTACTGACTCAGGACTGTACTACTGAAAATGAAAGAATTCTTCTGATTCAGATTTCACCTTGGTCTTAGTTCCTGGATGCAGATTTAGGATAAATCCCTCTCCTGATGGAACCAGGTCCCAGCTTTGACTTCAAACCCTCTGCCACCTTCTTGTTTTCTCTCAACGGAGCCACGCTGATCTTTTAACAACTGAATTCAGCGTTAGCTCTAAGAGCAACCAGTCACTCCCAAAGCCTTCCAGTTATAGCAATGCCTGCCTTTGCTCCCTCCAAAAGTGGAGCTGGAAGAGAAAGCTGATTAAGTTTATCACTCTCAGCTTGCTTACTCTTTTTTCCTTCTTTTTTTTTGCGTTCCATTGAAAGATGAAAGTGTTTCCATGCAGCAGCAAAACTTCAGTCATTGACATCAACTTTAATTACTGCCTGCTCTCAGAAAAATTTGCTGGCTAAAACCAAATCAATAGGGTTTTTGGTGTTTTGGGGTTTTTTTAGGAACCTTTACACTGAAGTTCTTAATTCTTCATTTTAAGTGACATTTTTCCAGCTCATGTTTAAAAGAACGTAAACCAAATCTTTGGCTGATTTTAGTCAATGTAGCTCCATTGGAGACAAAGCCAAACTAATTTACACTGTCCAGGGGGTCTGACAATCTAATTTCTCTGCTATTTTCCTTAACCTATGAAATGTTTCAAAATTATTTCAGTCTCTCATTAGTCTGAACTCTCTTGGATCTCTGTTAGATTAATTATGGTCACTTTAATGAAGGAAGTGATTCACTAGTCCACATGCATTTCTGAGACTGTCACAATGGAGCAATTCAACAGGTAAAATGGTCTCTGAGGAATTCTAATTAAATTTACAGTTATTTATGCACCTACGCACCCACTACAGATAAATGGTTTCTTCCCTTTAATATATAGAGACAGGATATTACAGACATATTTACACATACACATGTGTTAGATATAGAAAAGCAAATGGCTCGTCTTGCAGGCAAATACTTTGTTTTCAAGGCATTAATAGAATTTAGATTTTTGCACTTTTAGAGTAAAATCCGCTTCATCCCAAAGGCACAACTTTACACACCACGTACTGCAGCAACGAGCAAACCGCAGATGGTGAATAAAGGTAATGGTAAAGCACTCCAGTTGGCCATGAACAGAAAGCTAGTCTTAGTCTTCACCGTAACACAGCTGAAGCCACGTTACAGCTTCAACTGCAAACTGTTACCGAGGTCAAACATAAGGTTTAAACTTCAAAGCTAAAGATGTCTGGGTAATTCTAAAATCTTTCAGAAGAGACATATCTGGCGATACAGTCTGGAGGAAGGGGGGGTGGGGAGTGGGGGTGGTTGCTCTGCTCTGCCACAGACTAAACCAAGGGACAAAATCCAGAACATCGGCTTTCTTTCGCACATCAGGGCTGGGAGAGTCGCATCCTGGAGCCATGAAAAATTCCCCCCCTGTTGCTGTGGGGTGAGTCACCACCAAAAGCTATCAAGGAAAAAAGGTCTTCCTCCTGTACCACACACGTGTCGGTGACTGGAGCCGTACTGCCTACAGGTAGATCTCCTGGCCTTCTTGCAAATGGGAAGAGAAAGCCCCCCAAAGTAAAAGGGCCCGTAATGCAACCCACCTCACTGCCCATTGATTGGACAGGAGTCAACTGACAGAACAAACGTGTTTCTTTATGGCTCAGAAAAGCAAGACAGCAAGAGCACAGCCCCATCAACTGTGATGGTCAGTACTGAAAAAGGAGAACATATTGCTGAATCGGGTGTGTTTTATTACATGAAAGTACTTACCATAATACTTTTACTATGGAAATAGCATTTGGCTCTAGTTTTACCAAAAAAGGTAACAAACACGATTATATTTATTCTATTCAGGAGAAAACAAACACTGATTCAACACAACAGAAGAACGGCTAATGCAATTGAAGCTTACTAATACTGCATTGCAAATCCCCCAAAGAAATCTGCTACAGCTTTATTACAATTTCCTCTAAACCCTTTCTGCCTTACTATCAGTGCTACAGAGATTGTTTTTCCTCAGTGCAGAGTTAGATGTGGTGATAACAAGAGAGACTATATTTATTACTAGATAAATAACAACCATTTCCATCACTGCATGCACCGATATACTCACGTCTTTGTCAGCCTAACAATACCTTTAAGTTCCATTAAACTCGGACTCTTTATTGACAGATTAGGCTGGAAAGCCATGGGGCATATTTTCACAACATTCAGCCCACAAATGTCTGCAGACTGAGACCAAGAAGTTGAAAGACCATCCAAATTTCCATCTCCCACTTTTCCAGCACACCAGCCGTAGAAGTTGCTTCCTTTGGGAACTGGTGCACAGTCAGGTCACCTCACCTTTGCTTTAAATACACAAAAAAATCACTGAACTGATACTGCCTTCCACCGCCTAACTTTACAATGTCACATTAATAATGGAAGATGCTATGCTTAAGTGACAACTGGAGTTTAGATTGAAGCTCAGCCACATGCAGACCAGACACAGAAGTTCACGAGTGCCCTATTTTCTCCTATGGGCTCTGCCTTTATATCCTGGCACTGGTTACAGTATGTTCTCCTTGCAGGTATGCTTTTGTCAAGCATTAGGCATTCAAGAAGAGAGGGACATATCCAAGCCTGCTCTGAGAACCTTTCAGGCTCTTGAAGAAAAAGTACCTTTAGAAAAGAGGCGGAAAGAAGGCAGTCAACATGCGTAAGACAGTGACCTCTCTGAAGCCCCAAAGGATGCTCACAACGTTCACCACCATATTCAGGATTTTGGCCATAAGTCATCTGTCAGGCACTATAGTGTGTCAGACGTCATCCGCTGTCACAGCCCAGGTGCTGTCTCTAAAGTCTACTTTCCTGTCTTTTTTCATTTGTTTTTGTAGTTTCTACAAAGGCTCTTCTACAGTGCAGCAAAAAGTCACAGAAACTAGGAGAAAACAACATTTGGAAACTGAAGCTTAGCCTACTGACAGTTCCATGAAGACATGCTAAAATTACATCAGTCATGGCTGTAGAAATTACAACAAAATGCAAAGCAGCCTCAGGAAGAAAGGAACCAGAAACTCCGAGTTCTCTGAAGCAAAGAGTTATTTTCTGGTTTTACATTTAGCACAGTGGGATATGAACGTCATCAGAATTTCTACATAAGACTGCAACTTAATGCTGATAATAAATAATGGCACACAAACCTACCAAATGCTGAAGTACATCTTCACAGGCACAGTACTCCTGCCTCCCTTTTAAAGATGAAGGGAACTGATGGGGTGTAAGAAGGTGAGGTGGTAAAGCCCCCAGAGAAAGGTGTAAGCCAGGTCTAATGGCTGCTGCCTCCAGGCAAAAGTCTGAACTAATCAAGTGATGAATGGTCCCTGGGTGCCAGCATGCCTGCAGCAGCTCAGTCCCCTGACCATTCCCACCAGTTCCTCCAGAATGGGACACTGATTGATGACAGCAGCACCATACGGCTCAGGGAACACAATATCCTGTCCTCCCCCTGCTCCCATCAACTCAGAAGAGGCTCAAGGTTTTATTTATTTTTATTTTGATCATTTTGAAGCGTACATGAACCTGGACTGATGAAAACATCCATCCTGGCCAGAAGTTACAGCCTGCATAGATTGCTTACATGGTGCTCAACTCTTTTACTGTATTGTGAATTCTTAGCCCTTGCTTAGACCACAAAAAAGTGCTGCCTTGTTATAAAAAGCACATACCAAGATGGAACTGGATCCACCACTTCTGTACTTCTGGGTATTTATGTAAAGTGACTACATTTCCCATCTTTTTAACAGAACAATTTTAAACTATCATGGTCAAGACTGTTATACTTCATAACTTCCAATTGCAGTAGGGTGACAGTAAGACTAGAATTTCTGTTGAAGAGGGCTTAGTGGAACCATCTGCTTATTTACTCTATATATTAATTTAGCATGAAGTCCAAAAATCAAAGAAAAGCTGCATAGTAGCTTTAAGCCAAATCCACAGCAGCCACTTTGTCCCTAAACCCCAGCCTCAAGCCTGCTCAAAATTCTTTAAGCAAGGGCCTTCTTGTGTCCTCTCGACAGAGAGCACCCAGCACAGCGGCATCCTGAAACACGGCACGGCTCTCGGCCACTTCTAGCATTCAGCATCGCCACCCACCAGCAACTCCAGAGCTAATGCTAAACCATAGATTCTTACCCAAAGTCTAACCCCAAGATCTCTTTTTGCAATAATACCTACAGCTGAGATTTCCTTTGAACAAATAATACACTCTAAGGCAGTATTTCCCTCAGCTTCAGCGGGTTTTTGACCAGACTGTAGATCTGTGTTGCAAGCGTGTTTTACAAGAGACAAAAATGAGGTTTTATTGCTGCTTAGGCAGAGTTGGCCAAGAACAAGCTGGTGTCTGCTCCATCATGCAAATCAGCTGCATCTCATAGTTTGAGTAGCAGACCAAACCCTGTCCCTCATTTACACTCAGCACCGCAGGATCCCGCGCCAAGGCTAGACAGCACAGATCGCATCCTTAGCCTCCTTCCAAGTAGCACACAACTCCCCTCTCCCTTGAGCATCTCTATTTGACAGTGATTCAACATGGTTGTTTAGCAGCGTCTTCTGTTGCTTAAAAATTACCATGACAGGTATGGAATAGTTTCTTGTTCTAACCTTCAGCTACTACCAGGAGAAAGTAGTTTCCCTTCCTCCTTGGTATAGCCACGCATGTTTATATAGTGACTGTGTCTGCCTTCATCATCTTTTACATTCATCTCCATGGCAATTTTCTTTTCCAGACCTTGTTAGCTGGCTTTCTGGGAATTTGTTTCCAACCTTATATTTATTCAGAACTGGCAATCCCTCCACATGCGACAGCTGCTAGAAAATTATATATATCCCGTTAGCAAACAATACAACAATGTCTGAGAAATCTGTCCGTAAAGCTTGAAGAGGGTTGCTGGAAATTGGGAAATTTTTAATTTTTTTTTTTATTATTATTTTTTTTAAATTAAACTCTCCAATTTCTGAATACAGACAGATTCTAGATATAAA
Source organism: Aramus guarauna (assembly GCA_013400195.1). Taxonomy (NCBI): domain Eukaryota; kingdom Metazoa; phylum Chordata; class Aves; order Gruiformes; family Aramidae; genus Aramus; species Aramus guarauna. Next base: position 102,374 of record VXBL01008309.1, on the reverse strand, counting down.
GGGAAAAGGTTGTTCCGAATTTTTTTGTGTGAAAGGTACTGTAGGAGATGAAGTAGACTACAGGCCACTTGCAAAGAAGCTGCTCCGTTTTGTCATATCGCTACATCCCTCCTACCAAACCCTTGCAATATTTGCTCAACCTTTCGTTCAGAAAGAACACGCAGAACTCTGTCCATTAAGGAAAAAAAGTTGCTTCTACTCCCTCTTTCCTAAGCATGCTCTCCTGCCAGAAATAAAGGGGCCAGAGGGGAGAACCCCCCCGAGAACCAGCTCCAGCGCTCGGGACGCTCCGGCCCTGAACTCCCCTCTCACACCAAACGCCGCAGTGCGCGCAGACCAAACTGCCTCCTCCTTTCTAACAGCAGCACCCAAGGTCTGTCCTTAGACATTAGCTGCCTGGAACAGCTTACTCAATCACAAAGTGCCTTCTCTGCTAAACTTCAGCTTTAGAAATAATTAACTGTGTATCTGACAGTCACAAGCGCCTGTGCTCAGATAGGAAACCATGTGAAAATACCTTCCTCTGAATACTAGCAAAAAAAATTCAGAATAACGATGTCCTTGAAATTAGGCAGTACGAGGAGGTCAAATGGAAGCAGGTCCGTTAGCAGTAACCAGTATTTCTGAACTCAGTCTTACCATCTTCAACACAAAGTACACGGCAGGAATATTACAAGATGGCGGTGTTCTGGCGTCTCAGTTAACGGATGTACAAGAGCAACTTTGCTGTGAAAGATGGAATAAAGACGTGCTTGTTTTGCTGCATGCTTAAGGCAGGAGGAGAAATCTGGGGGGACTGTGTTGTGTGACGATCGTGTGTTATTTTCTGTCTGAAGTCTGGAAGGGATAAAGATATTCCACACTGCAGCCAACATAAAACCACTAGCACTGGAAAAGAAATGAGTATCTTGATCTTCCTCCCCCTGAGCCCACTGCATCTTCCTCTGGCCACCAGCACGGGCACTGGATCGTGGGACCCCCCGTCTCCCACTCCCACCACGGGACGCTCAGGAATTGGGGAGATGCAGAGCACTGACAGAGCACACGCCTGGCCTGCCCCAAGCCCCCCAAATAAACCACTAAATTGCCTTCAAACCAAGGCCTCGCCTGGTTAGTATTTAACAGAAATGACGCCTCATCCTAGCCAAGCACCGCATCGCGTGCCGTCACCGAATACAAGGACAGCAGGGCAGATCTGCTCTGCATTTCCCACTCTCCTCTGTACCCTCCCTGGGACCTGAGGGAAGAAGATGCTTCCCCACTTAGACAGGGCTCCGTGACTTCACCTTTTCGGCCACAAGCTCCCTGCAAAAACACGGCGAGTCATTTAATTTGAAAATTTAGTGGAAAACTGCTTCAGCAGCAGCATACCATTGTCAGGAGAAGTACGTGTAATGCCGTATCTGCACGACTGCAACGAGAGCACACCGCAGTTATGGCACGGGCCATACAGCACCAGTGATGTGCAAACACGACTACATCCACGTGTAACTGCAGCTACAGCATCAGCACAACGTGCACGCTGCAGGCAGCACGTTCCAGTAAGTCCCCCTTCGTCTTATGGGAACCCCTTTTGCACCTTCCTATTAAAAGTGAAAACGCCTCCGTCTCCAGTATAAACCATTAATATTTTATGCCTGCAAAGAGGTTGCAAGGGGCAGTGGGGGAAAAAATTAAATTACTCTCCAAGGTCATTCAAGCAGACTCGGTAAATGAGGCCTCCCTGAAGATTCATAAGACTGAAATATACATGTCCTGTATATTAAAACTTCAGAAAAAGAGAGAGATCAAATATTATTAAAGGTCTGAGTGAGAGCTATAAAAGGCAGGAAATCCAGTGTTAAGTCAAACACTGGATCAAATTCAAAAGGAGCAGAATGGAGGAGAAAAAAATATACAGATAAGGATTGTTTCCAACTGCAAACATGTTTACCTTATTAATTTCTGATACTCCTATCCTCTGATCAAGGTGCTTGGGAGTGGGCAAAAATTAAACAAAAGCTAGGCACAGTTCCCAGAAAACCAGCCTGGGAGCACTATATCTTCCACAGACAGCCCATCAGTAAATCTCTCTATTCTACACAGAAGAGGTCAGTATATAATTATCTACAGTACCGAAAGGGGAAGCGGCCAAGGTGACACAACATGCCGATGGCCCAGAGCCCAGGTCCCCAAGCCCTGATCCGGTGCTCTCTTTTCTCATGTGCAATCTGCTTAAAAGTCTAGACATGCCTGGGGTAAGACCTTGCTCTGGAAAAGTCATATATAGATGCTGATTTATTTGTTCTCATGCTTCCTGTATAATACCTAAAATATTTCTGTCCCGAATTTCTTCTAGGTCCAGAACTGTGTTTACCCAGAGACCAGGGGCTGGAGAACAGACCAATTCAGCACACTAATGGACACTTCAGGAGCTCCTCACACCTCACCAATGCCATCAACTGCACCAGCCCTTTCCAGTCCTGTGCGACCCAGCCCAGCTCCAGACAGCATCAGGCATGAAGGCTTCTCAGCCCAGCTCCCCTTGGCTTCTTCCTCCCTTCAGCAAGGACATCAACCCTGCCCGTACAAAAAGCAAGTCCTTTCCAGACCTCCTTCCTTCTCTGCGGAAGGGCAGCACTGCTGTTGCTTGGTTATGCTAATAAATAAAAGACAAGCAACAAAAAAGATTATCTGTGGAATCACTGAGAGGAATTTTTATGAGGGAGTAAAGATTCAGTAATGATGATGTTGAAGAAGCAGTCGTTTGCACAGAGTGGTCCCCCCGGTAATTTCTACAGTGACTACAGAAGTATAATATATAGGATTATTACGGGGAAGTCTCTCATAACGAAGCAGATCCTTAACTTGGTTTGACATTGTCATTTTACACCACACTAGTTAATGCAAGACCTGCAAAGTAATAAATACTTATTTTGCCAGGATATCAAAGCCCCGTGAGAGGTACCAACTACCAGCTAAAGCAACAAATTGTTAAGTTAGATTCTCATTTTTGCACTGAATACCACATCGTCCTCCTTGTCTCTTTAGAAAGCAAAGGAGTTACCTGCTTAAACCCTACAGGAAGGTTTGAGATTGCATTCACTAATAAACTAATGCTTGAGCTTTATTGTAATCCAGCAGCAAGACAAGAAAGACCCTTCAGCAACATTCAGCCAATGAAGCTATGGAAGAAATAAGATTGGTTTTTCCCCCTTTGCTTACACTTTCTCTCCCAGGTCAACATTAATGGCTTTGGCTCTTCCAGTCAAGAGAGACATTTTGAGGAGGTGCTTGCAATATCATGTATATTTACTTAGCAAGCAACTGAATAATTGGAGCAGAAGAGCATAAAACAAGCCTGTCCCTATCCTTTTTGGTGAATTATTTAAACAAACCCATTTTCAAGGGATGGTGTAACAAAATAGTTTGTTGTTGAGAGAATTCCAAGCATTCGATCCAAGTAAATAAATTATTGTTTCCGAGGATCAAGTGGCACATTCTCATCAGCAAAGCAAAGGCTCCTGTCCTAACACGCCAGCACATCCAATAACTCAGTAGTAACTACTTCAGAGATTCCCTTGGCAAAAAGCTTTCAAAAAGAGGAAAATAAACACATTTGAAATTCCACCCGCCACTGGACTCCCATCACTTCAATCAGCAAGGAATTTACAATTGGCTTAATCAGGTTATCAGTGATGGTTGCTGCCTCCTTAGAGAAGGGCCCACACCTCACTGGTCGATGCACTGCAACTGTAGAAAGAAAGGACCGAATGAACCATGGGACCGATTTGTCCTTCAGAAATCCCAACAGATGGGTCTCCACTGGGCACCTGCCAATTTCACTTTATTTCCACTCTCCACACACCACCTCTACTGATAAATGGGACGTTTGCGCTCAGGACTTGCAACCTACAGCCTTCACATGCAACACTTTAATCTTACGAAAGATCAAAATCTTTCTACTGCATCATTCCTGCCAAAGACATTACATTTTTAGCTTCATCAAGAGGAAGAAAGGTCTGGATATTATTGTTGCAGCAATCACCACCCCCAAGTACGCAAAGCCATGAGCAGGTTTTGAAGAAAAATGGTCTTGAGGGACTTCAGAAAACACAACTAGATTATTGTTGGTTATCATTTTATCATGCAAACCACAGCACCATAAACCAATCTCAACCCTTGAAAATTTAATGTTTGCAGAAATCATTGTACTTGTTGAATCAGCTGCGTTTAAGAAAACATTGCAAAATTATTACAAATATCTCCATAATGTGAACAATTCCTATTACAATCTAGGCAGTCCATCAGGACAGACCCCATGGCTACAGGCAGTAAGCAATTGGAGTGACAGAGCCCGGCACGTCCCTGAAGAACCTACATCTTCCACAGACAAAACAAGAGAAGTAGGAAGGGAATTAGCCAAGGTTACACAAGTGGATCACGGCAAGCTGTGTAGTAGGAGTAAACCGATAAATTTCAGAAGTCATTTAACGTACAGAATATACAGTACAGCTATGCACCAGTCCTGTGAAAAGCATCTGATGTTTATAAAATACTTTGCTCAGTCAGAAGGTTGGAGGAGGGAGAAGGATTTGTTAATTTAGGTTGTTTCGTGCTGTCTGCTTAATATCAATGGATTTTGCTTGCGTCTGTTCTAGAGTTGGACAGAGTAACAGAGATTTAATTGGCATGAATCCTACAGCAGCCTCTGCCAGGAACAGCTGCTATCTGTCTGGGAGAAAAGCCATTCTTTTTCCTGAGTCCTACACTATCAGGACATAAAAGACTCAAAACTGTATGGTGCATTCCCTACCTTACAGACTGTCTCAGGACTCGGGGTTAATAAAACACACACATGCACATACACACAAGGAAAGAGGCTTTGGAGATGAAGTCTTGCTTCACATCCTGGGTGTAGGACACTCACACAAACAACATGGTTTTGTAGGGACTATCTGCACAAGGCGGCTGTCGGGGCTGTGCACAGGCACACACCGCTAACGGAATCTGCTGCAGATTCGCCGGAGCACAACTAACCATCGGCAGGAGAGCCTGGGGGAAGGCAAAGACCAAATGTCTCCTCCAGCGTGCCTCCACACTGCTCACTTCTCATTGGCCTCTTCTTCCAGCACAGTCCTATAACGTACAGTACAGGAAAACTTCTTGAATGGTTAAGAGTTTCATAGGACACGTGTCAAGGTTGACTAAATGTTGCGTTATGTCTAGATTAATTATATCATCCATAATGATAACTGAAAGTTATTAATTCTGGACAGACCTGACTGCCCCATAGCTCTTGAGTGTAATTCCATGGGGAAACCAGTGTTCTCAGAGAAGCAGGGGAAAAAAGGCTTGGACAGAGAGTGCGTAGACCTCGCACTAGGGTGCTGTGGCTGACTTCAGAGGGCCGTAAGATCTCCTGCCAGGTGCACTGGCTGAAAGGCAGAGAACTCCAATTTATTGTCTATCACCAGTGTCTCCAGCACGTTCTCCTGACTGGGACCTGCCTGCTGCCTGTGACACCTCAGGGAATGCAGCCAGCAGAAGCTGGAAGGCCACAATCTCATCTCAGTGTTTAATATTAATCACAACTAGTAGAAATGCTCTTTTTTGTCCAACAGCAGTGGGCTGAGAACCGGGGCTGGCAGGTAGCGAAGGTTCTGTGCGGCACAAAGCCCTCGGCGAGGGCAGTGCTTGCACCAACCTCCTTTCCCTGGATTACAGCAAAAACATTCAGAGAACCCTGACCAGTGATGGCAGGGAACTTGCTGAAATTTATACAGGAATTACACCCAAGCATCATCTGGGAGCTCACTGGAGCTAACCTGCTGAGACTGCCACTTGTATAATGAGGTTAGGATTGGGTTTTGGGGAAGTCTTCAAAGATGCAGCTCACCCAATGCCTAGATTTCCGAGCTACCGCACACACAGAACACATACAGTCAGCTATTCACGTTCGCAATTCTTCCATAGACTAAAATCCTCATTCGCTATTTTTAGTCACCCAGTTGTACAAACACACCCTCCCATACAGGTACCCCAAAGCAGTAATTTCACTAGGTACCTAGATATCACCATGACAGATGAAAATATCAAAGATTGACAGGTTTAGTTTTGTTCCAAGTGATAATTTCTGTTCTTTTTCTAAAAGCAAGAACCCTAGCTCTCCTTCCAGCACCAAAGATTTCATCTGTACTCCTGAAACCAGCTGATGACAAGACCAGTGCCCCAACTACAAAGGTATGTTTGGTTTACAGAAGGTCTAGCTCTGCCCTAGAAATTCCTTGGAAGAAATCCACCCTTCACCACTGAGATTTTTTCCTTCCCCTCTCTAAAAGTTATGCCTGTTCCAAAATCTGTTCCAGGTCTTTCTCCTCTTGTCAGCTTTTCTGCTGTAAAAACTAAAATGGTATTATTTTATGGAGCTCTGGACAACTGTAGGTGAAAGTACTACGGAGAAAACAGTTCTCAACAAAGTAAATCTCGTTAATGTTCGGGGGGAATCAATATCAGAGAACAAGCAGGAAAAACTTTATTGTTGCAATTGTTCCTAAGAGATACAAATTTAGAGCAACTTCCTCTACCTGCGGGTATCTATCAAACTTCATTATGATAACTCTATTAAAGTGGAGTTGAGTCATTGAATATTTGCTGTGACACAGTAAAATTATCAACGCGCACAACCAGGAATGGATTTTTACAGCCACAAGATTCAATTACACACCTTCCCTTCATTCCCGGCGAGGACTCACTCTCACGAAAGGGAAGTCTCCAGGACCACCAGGTACATTAACACCGCAAACCAAGGCAGGGGGTGGCAGCAGCATTTTGTCTCTTCTGTTGACAAACAGTACCAGACTCTAAAAGCCAAACCACAGCGGGCATGAGAGGGAGGTGATCTCACTATCAAGGAAAAACAGGCAGCGTATTCACTCCAAACACAACCGCTATCAAGAAATATTCTTGAGATCAGTACTCCTTGAACCTTTGTTATCTTACCCACCAGCATCTTATCGGGGCATTCACTGCACCTCAGCTCCGCAGCATTTACATACAGCATTTAAAGTAACTCCTCTAAAATGAACTGCTTATCAGCCCCAGGATGTCCCTTCCCCTCACTGACGAGATGGCTTTGCAGGCTGCCCTTTGTTTCCCCCACACATGTCAGACACCAGAGCTGCGTCTCAGGTTGAACAGGTGAAATGCTGGTGACAAAGCACAAGTGACATGAGCCCACAGCCGACCCCACGGAAGCACGGGCAGCCCAAAATCCAGACGGCACACTAAGCAATCAGCCTCACGTCTAAGCACATCGCCTCACAAAGCGGTTTTATTTTGGCAGCCCACAGGGAGAACAGGGGAGAGGTACAAGCATATAAGGTCCTGGTGACCTGGCAAGATGATGTCCTTGGTGACACCATCAAGAGAATGCAGTGGAGTAGAATTAGTATCTTGCCGTGAATTAGCCCAGGGTAAAAAAAGGAGAAATAGCTTCTTGACACCTTCATCTGGGTATCGGTTAAATACATGTGAGGGAGATGAAGTGGGGCGGTGCCAGGAGATATCTAGTTCTCATGGAAGGCAACAACGCACAGCCCATTTGCCACCAGTCAGTCCATCACACAAAGCCACTCCTGCATCCGATCCTTTGTCAGGCCATAGACGCAGAGGTCAAAAAAACCCAAAAAACCAAACCAAAACAGATCAGGAGAGCCCTTACTACCTTCCCAGGCACCCTGGGGTGGTCAATAACAATAAAAAGTGCCTACAGAGCTTTCTGCCTAAACCCCAATTCTCTAGGCGGTATCATGCAGTTACTCTTTAATAGCATTTTTTTATGGCGTGGAAGAAAGAACTTAATATTGCAATTACTTCATTTAATACCATGTAATGGCTGAACAAGCTTGTCAGCTACCTGGAATAGAGAAAAGGCAAAGTATAGTATAATTGCATTAAAGTGGAAAACATGAGTAACTACTCATATTAAAAAGGATCAGAAATAAAAAGGCAACATAGTGTGAATTATAGAGAAAATAAATAGTTTACGACATGCAGCTGAAGATCTGGCATCTTTTAGCAGCATCTTGAAAGCCAATTCAGCACAAGAGAGACCATTCTCCTCCCAGTCACCTTTGCTTGCCACAGTCAGGACAATAAAAGGGAAAAAAAGGAGGGGGAGGACTTGAAAAGCAAACATTTCAAAGGGGATAAATTGGGTTCACGCACAGTGTTAGTAGGTCAAGGACAAGGCACCTCAAGAGATGTGATTTTCCTGACATACTCGGAGAGGTGCAGCATTGCAGCATCAACGTCCACTTTGCATTCCGATAGTCTGGCAGCCCCAGGTCTTAACGCTGCTCAAGCCCCAGCACCCCCAGTTGAAGAGCCCTGCTGCCAGGGACCACAAGACCATCCTGGTCTCCCAGTTTTACGGCAGGAAAAAGGAGACTGAAAAACAAAAATAAAGGCTGTCCTTTGGAAAACCATCTCTGATGGCCCTCAGCACTGCCGAAGGCAAGCACACCACCACATAATTTCACGCGTTCCTGAGGGTAAACAGTCCTTGCTCCAGCTTGCAAAAGCCAAAAATCCAACCTCCCAGACTCTGGAATTAGAGCACAATGACAATGGCTGACACCTTCAACGACTGGAGTGAAAGCACTTTACCTTAACAAGAGAACAGTTAAAGTGGCAAGAAAGCGTTGTCCTCACGTTTGCTTTGCAAACTTCTGTGCAGGAGGAAAAGCAGTAATATTTGCCACCATAGAAACAGCTAACGCATCAGTATGTTGCTAGAAGGACCCATACGCACGCCTCAACTGAAGAGGGAGATATTCTGATTAGAATTAAGTCTTTGACCTTAGCTTTACGCAACTGAGAATACCTGTCTATCTAATACAAACCATTCACCAAAATATCATCAGATTTTGAAAGTTCATATATTACTTCTATTACCTTGTGATTTTTAGATAATATTACTGTGTTGGGACCTTTTTCTGCCATCACAAATCAGACTAAAAGACTCAAAGTGATGAAGCTTTTGAAAGTATCTCTAGATTCACACTGTATTATTATGAGAACCAACAAAGACAGACAGCGCTGAACCTTTTACTTTCTTCTGCTCTTACATAAATGGTAAGCTTTCAGACATTACACAACTTTTCTTCTCTCTACATACCTTACCCAGATCCTCTACACCTTAGTGCATGTCTGATCTTTTCAGCTGAACTCTCAAATGTCAACATTCATTTACCTTATAATTAACATCATTATAAGCAGTGACATTTTTCTCATCTTCCTGCTTTTTTGTGTCTTGATAGTTTCTGTCAAGGGGCTGTTTTCCCGTTCAGGCTTTTAAAGAAATAGTAAAAAATTGCTATTTCAAATTATCATCTAATGTATATTGCAAAGATTACTACTGATGAGGCAGTAACTTCGAGCACTGCTGGAAGCACTCGGGCAATAGGTTTACCTTCCCATTAATTGCAATTCATGTAGAGTCTTCTACTTTTGCTAATTTTCCTGTGTTGCCTTTACATTATTCCTTCCAGCATGAAATTCTCACACCATGGCAAATTGGAACCCATTTCATACCTTAATCAACACCCATTAACTAATAGGCAGAGAGGTACAGTTTTCCTTGAGTGAGCCATTTCAAGTAGCCAAAGCCTGTGAGGCTTTTTCGGGGTTGTTTGTTTGTTTGGGGGGTGGGAGGGTGTTTTGGGTTTTGTTGGTTTTTTTTTTTTTTTTAATAAATGTCAAATACTAGAGAAACATTATTATGTGTTATATACAAGCTTTGTAGATTTTACTTTTCATTGGAAATCCAAACAGGTTCACAACAAAGATTTTCTTCTGCCAGGGCTGATGACAAAATCTTTTCTTCGTAATTAGGCGTCCGCAGTCTCCGGATGCGTTTCTAACCACTGCACGCACTAGATAATGCCACTGAGCAGGTGCCTCAGAACAGCCAGAGGCCTCGTTCAGGTTCAGTTAGGAAAACAGGCAAAAACCCACTTTAATGAACAATTTCAGGATGCCTTTATGTACGTTCATATGTTAAAACAAAAGCCACCACCTCAAACATTTTGCAGTCTCCTGACTGATGGAAAAATTGTTTTACACAGGGAGACATATCAAACAGCACTGGTGTGAAGGGGCTCATTCCCACATCTTCCATGAATTCTTTGAGAAAGCTATGCACGAGCACACGAGGACAGCAACGCGTAATTACCCACCTTGGAGAAGCTTGAGAGAATGAGGCGAAGTAGCTTCCACCAGGGACCATCTCAGTAGCCCAGAGGCAGGGGCAGCTTGAAGCAGAGCACACTCAAAGGGGTTTTAGCACAGGAACCTCATTTCACATACCAGCTACACTCATGCGCTGAATGCACGCACTAAAAAACTAGACTGAGGAAATTAAGACCGAATTCTTCCTTCCGGATGAGCAGAGCGAGCTAACAGAACAACTACACCTCACTACAGACGTGACATTTGGACTTTGAAGGCAAGGAATACGACGCTATTTTAAAGGCTTAAAAAAATCTCACCTACTTTAAACTAGCAGTAACGGTATTCACAGCTTCAGCAATACCCAAAGGAGTTCTTCCCGCAAGAACGGCGCTGCCTTACACCCCAACCCCTTTCCAGCCAAGCACCATTAAGAACCAGCAGAGCCACTAAATCAGCGACTCACCTAGAGACAAGAAACAAGAACAAAGACAACTCTGACATCTGACCTAGGATGAAATGATCTTTTGCTTTGAAAATGCTGTAGTTAAGTCTTCTGGATCTATCACGCTACCTGACGCACTTTTGGTGCCCCTTCCCATTCACCTGCACGGCCTTAAACCCTCTGTGCCGTTAACCCCCCGGCGCTGCCCAGGACCACGTGTGGATGCTAACGGCAAGGTGGAAGGCAAGGACTGTCCATCAGGAACGCAACAGCAAGGGAGCTGCCATGTCCCAGGGCTCAGAAAGAAATTTATCCTGAAATAAAAAGCCATGCTGCTGACAGAGATAGAGCAGAGCTTTTAGGTAAACCCTGTCAAGTGAAAATAAAGACTAGACGCTTATTAAGGCACAGAGTATCTTCCCTATTCTGCACTTGAGTTTCCTTCAGCAAAACACACAACAAACTCAACATACCTTGCTGTGTTATCAGGAAGGGACAGTCATTTTTAAGTTTAGCTCCCTATAAACTCCTATCAGATAACGCTGCTTCTACTTTATTGTGATGTTCCTGACTTATCATATATGACAGCAGGGGAAGGGGGGTAAAACAACCTTGCAACCATTCCTAGCTGTAGGCAGCTCCAGAAGCACTAAGACAAACCTAAAACGTTTTCCGTAGCTGACGGAAGAGCCGAGCTGTGGACAGTGAGATACAGCACGTGGCCGAGCAGCTGCCACACCGCCGGAGCATCAAGCGGACACCTCCAACAGATAAACTGCTTGCAGGAGACTGAACCAGGGAACGTGAAGACGCTGAAACTGCTCATTACTAGCAGCACAGACCACATTTGTTTTCACCCTAGATTTTTATCTGCATTTCAAATTTGATATATTAAATTCATTAACAGTTTTCAATTAACGTGTTTTATACACAGGAACTCTACACAGGTTGTGGGTCTGTTTCAGGCACTTACTACAGGCTCTCGCTCATCAGGTAACGCTTCCATTGTTTGACTGCATAATTCCAACTACTGACATTTGTACAAAATAATATTTTAAACACATTTTATTAAATGAGTTCTAAACCTGAAGATAATATTAATTGTCCACATAACTGCACAGCCAAAAACCTGCCTGTGTAAACACACAGGCGCAGCAGGATACTCAGGGTTGGAAATGTGCTGATGGCCGAGTTTCTCGGTGCTCAGCAACCTTACTGAACCAACACAAGGTGGAGCACAGAAAACCCCACTCAGAAGGGAACATATTCTTTGCTTTCCAAGGGAACATTCCTCCAGATCTGAGGGATTTGTTGCAGGCGGCTGTGAATCCATCTCCTCTGCACTCAGAAGCAGGAGAGCTGATGACAAAGACCCAGTTGAGCTTCACCATCCCCTCCATGTTCAGCAAGCACACAGCCTTGAGTTCAAGGGTCTGCTCTGAAGGATGACAGTAACTGTATTTAGCGGACACCAACAAGTTTGGTCTTCAGACTTAGCCAATAACGTAAACTTTTCAGCTCAAGTCAGGATGAAGCTCAAGCCTTCTATGTTGGCTTTCTAAAGACACCAGGCCTGGGTGAGGACCAAACAGCTCCTGGCTCCACTCACATTTGACATTTCCCAGAGGCTGGGGGGGGGCTCCAGGTCATTAAAGCTCTTTTGGGTTTCTAAGAATATGCTGTGTAGCAGAGGGCAGATGCTCAACATGTCATTGAGGAAACTGTTTTGTCATGAGACTCTGGAGAGAAGATCAGCGGCCACAGTCACCAGAAAAGCTTTGCACAAACATGGTCTTTGAAGCAAGTGGGGTTTGCTGGGCTCTGCTGCCCACAAATGTTTTGTTGTTAATAATTACTGTTCCACCTGAAAAACCTCCAGTATAAAGGCAGCTACAGAAATAAAGCTACTTTAGTGCATTCGTCTGCAGAGGCCCTGCGGAAGTGGCAGCGCTGGAGAAGAGGGACACGATGGATGGTTGTGTCCCTGCACCGGTACTGACCTGTGTTTATCCAATCGCAGGATTTATCAGAACAGAGTTGGCCTATTTTGATGAATTATGTAGGTAATTCAGGGACATGAGCAAACATTCTGCTGAGTTCAGATTAATGGCCTCAATTCAAAGTGAATTTTATAAATGACCTAAACCAAGTGGGACACCCACTGTCTCGTGTGCATTTTAACACAATGCACTCCTTAAGGCAATTTTACTGAACATCATCAATTCCACATTTAAATGAAATTCCTGGGGAAGATCTGGAAAGAACACAGATAAATGAGGCTAAATAAACCAAATCAGGCAACGAGCAAGAGAGTTTTATTTGTAGCTCCTGAACTCTGGGAATTGGGGAATCTGAAAAGTCTCTTAGGCTGAATTATTGGGATAATAAAGCACCTGCTGAAGAGACCTCTGAATGCTGTAATGAAATTATTTCATTGCCCCAGAATCATCACAAATGCAGGTTCTCTTTTGAGAGCAAAAGAAACAACGGAAGGGAAAGTGGGATAGATAAATGGAATGCAAATCACCCTCTCCGCTCACAGAGCAAGCAAAAAAGAGCCACGACATGAAAGGAGCAAGCCTATGGAACTACAAACAGGCTGAGTTTGTTCTCATTTTATTTACTATTGTGGGGTCACCTGAAAACAACTGAGAGTAAACACAGAATGGGAATAGACAAGCACAAAAGCACCCTTGCATTGAAGTATTTTATCTAGGCTTGATTTTGCCACAAGCTTCTACATAGCCTGACAAGTCATCTGCCCCCGACTGACGTAATTAAACAGCCCAGCAATTACAGAAGTCCTACTAGTTGCAATGGAATTACGCAATAAAAAGTCATCTGCGTGTAATAGTGGGATGACTCCCTACTTCCAGTCTTCTGCTCCCCATCTTTACCTTTCAGAAAGACGAGTTCTACAGAAGTAGGGTCCGTTCCATAATTTAATACTTATGCAATCCACTACATATGAATATTTAACAGTACTGGAAACTTCAGTAAGTCATCTTGTACTTACAAAGAAGGGTTAAAACTTCAATTTGTTTTATTCATACTCCTGTTCTTAGTCACAAGAATTCTGAAGGAGGCAGAAAAGCTAGCCATTTCCTGGGAACAACTGATTTAACCTTTTTAAAACAAGCAAACAATACATGGGAAATTTCTTTCTTTTATTCCCACACAAACCTGCAGAACCTTGTTACGTTTTCATTTACTAAAATGTAATTAATGAAGGCTTTTAAACCCTCAGAACCTTTCAAATTAATGAAAAGTCCACCCAAATAAATTAGACATGTAGTCCAAGAGCTGCAGATTTAAATTACAGTAGTTATCCTGACAGGAACCAAGAAACAGCTGTCACATACAATTATTTTTAGGGCTGCTACTAAACCATTTTCACATTATGAGCTGCCACCTCTCAGCAGCTAACAGCAGCTTCACATTTTATCATGACAAAAAATTAGAGGCATCCAGTTATCTCCTTGGGTATTACACACATTTGTAATATACTGTGTGTTAAATGGAGCTAAATCCCAGTGCTGGGGGAGGAACGCAATCCGAGGCCAAAGAGCTACACTACATCACCACAGCTATGACTTCATCCCAACCCTTTAGCCAATGGAGTCACAGGAAGCAGAGCTGGCCCTAAGTGACTGGCTCTGGGAACTCCGTGTCATAATTGCATAAAGTCATCACCACCGTACATCCCACTGCACTCCGGCAGCCACCACCCTGCCGGCCGGCAGAGCCACCTCCTCCTCCTCACCATCATGCCGGACAAGTAATTCCATTCCAAAGAAGAGGAAGAACAGCGCAGCTCAGCCCTGCCGCACACCAGCCCACCACGCCATGGCTCAGCCTGCTCACAAGCTCCAAGGGGGGAAGCGTGCCGCTCATCTGCTGCTCTACATCTCCGTCAAGGTGGCCAAGCCCAGCCAAAAGCCTGCAACTAGCAGAGAGATTTCAAAGAAACGCTCAAAAGTACGGAAAACCACAACCAGGCAGAAGAGAAAGAAGAATAAAGACATGGCAAAGCACCACAAGACAAAGCACCCAAAGGGGAGAACATCGAGTGCTCCAAGGGGAGTGAGGAAAAGGCAGAGAAGGCAGCAGAAGAAAAGAGTTAGCTTCCCTTCAGTGAAACAGGTGCTACCTCCTTTCTTTCTCTTCATGGCACGGCATCGTTCACAGCTTCAGAAATCAAATCCACACTGGACAGTGGTAGAAACTGTCAAAAAGTTAGGGAAACTATGGCACAGCCAGCCAGAAGATGACAAAGAAATGTACAAAAAGCAGGCTGCACGGCTGAGGAGGAAAAAACAAAAGAGAAAAGCATAGGTCAGGGCACAAGCCAGGAACAGCCAGGAAAGGAGCTCACAGCAGAAAAGAAATCCAAGCAGAAAGGAGGAAATGAAGACTTTGATGGTCTGCTTTGCTGATAAGACACTGGCCCTCTGCAATTTCATCTCGTCACTTGTGCAACTGCAGCTCCTTGTGAAGTTTCAGCACAGTTCATAAGCCTTAGTAAAATAACCGCAAACGCTAGATAACCACTTTTTTTTTTTTAGACAGGGCAATAATTTAGAATTAATATAGTTGGCTTCGTATTGATGGCAACAGGAAGGCTTGTGCAGCCTAGAGATGGATGTTTCCTGCTTATCCACAAAGAAAATAGTAATGAGTCTTCTCTGCCCCCCCTCTCCTCCAAATCACGAGTTAAAACCTTCTCCTTCTGCAAAGGAGGAATTCTGGTCCTCCAAACTCAGCAGGTCCTAGAGCCTGAGACACAACACCTCCTGCAGACTCTCCTCGGGGTGACACAAGGCACTCCATCGCTGCCAGGGCTCTTTGGCCAGTGACCTGCTTGGCCTGCGGGTCCTGTCCTCAGCACACACCGCGCGTGCCTCAGAGGTGACAGGGTAGGTAGGACAGAGCATGATGTCAACCTACGTTCTGCTGCCCCACACCAGTGAGCAGCTCGAGCTTCAAAACCCCGGATCCACTTCAGCCAGGAGGAGGGTGTGGGAACCACGGCGTCCAGCTCCTATACGTGGCCTCAGGGAAAGACCTGCCAGATGGCACCACGTCCACACGGTCTGGTTAGGATGGGTCATTGCCACAACCGGCATTTGGTCCCCAGCCCCAGCAAGGTTTGGAAGCGAAGAGGAGCAGCCACCAACTGCCTCTACTGAACGTCTTTACCCTCTGGTGAGACCCACTGGTAGTCTCTGGCCCTGGCATAACTAACGTGCCAAAGGACAACTGCACAGAGGCCGGACGGCTAAGAGTTTGGTCTTGGTTCTCTTTGGGGAGATTGTCAACTAACTTAATATACCTTGGTATATTAACATAGTACATTTAGATACATAGAGCAGTATGTAAAGCTAAAATGCAGGGGGCCTCCTACACAACCGATCTAAGCAATTAAATGGAAATAAGATCATTGTTTTGGGTTTTGTTTTCAACTTTCAGCCTTCGGAACAGCACCACAATTTGGAAGGGATGGCAGTGTCCGCTCAGAGGACAGGAATAACTAACGGCCAACTCTCCGCAGGTCAGAGAAGAGGAAAGCCTGGGGAAGGTCCACAAACTCAGACCCAAAAGCAGCCCAGGTATCTGAACCCGCTGTAGGACTGGGGAACTGAGACTCGCAGCAGTGAGGATTCTCCTCTTGACCGCAGCTTTTCTCCAAGTTCCTAAAGGAAGAGTCACAGCCCATTTCACACCAGGGTCAGCACCTATTTCTTTCCTTTAAAGAGCTCTGCCTCAGCTTTTTTCCTTTGGCTCAACCAAAGGGAAGCCTAAATTTGATCCAGAAGACTAGGCTAGTTATAGAAAGGCTGATGGCCCATGCTATTTAGCAGCTAAAGTGAAATAACCAGCAAGCGCTGCTTGGGCAAAAGGTTATCTGGCTCATAATGACATCTGTGCAGAGTCTGCACCGTGGAGAGCAGGTCACTTGCTTTCCAGGCTCTCTGAAGTCTTTGCTCCCTGCATTTCAAACAAGCCCAGTGCTCCTCCAGCTTGTATGGTCCGTAAATGCAGCCTGTCACTCTGCTCTCCGCTTATGCACTTTTTAAATTTCTCTTTTTTTTTTTTTAAATTTTTTAAAAGGGAAAGATTAGCTAGAGAGAGCAGGGAAAATGTTCATTCTTAAACGTTGCCTTGTATATGAAGCTGCTGCTGTCTTTCCCACATGCCCTTGCGCCAGATTTACCAGTCAGTTTGTTCTGAAATTAAATTTCAATTCCAGGCTGAAAAGAGCTGAGGTTTAACTAACCTCCTTCTCAGCTTGAGGCTTCAAAACCAGTTCTTCTACCTTACATACCGCACACACAAATGCAAACAGTGAAAGACTCAATGAAACTGGAACACTCCACAACAGCTCCACATTGTCCATGATGGAGCATGGCCTCAGCATAACACATCAGAGTACTGGAGTTAAATGCCACCTTCTTACCTTCCGTATGCACCAAGGGAAACACTGCAGCCCAAAAAAAAAAATCACAAGCCATCCAAAGATTGTATCTTATTCCATACACTGGATTTTGTTAGGGTCTTAGCACCATCTACTGTAACACCTGGAGATGAGGTCCGTTGTCAGCAGCTCTCACTGCTGGGAAACGTGAAAATCCGGGGTATGGCCCTAGTAAGCTATCAGCACAAATGCTGACAATATTAAGTAAAAAATAATACTCTGCTATGACTTGGTAGCAGAGTGTTTAAGCAAGCAGGGACAAGAAATACCACTTTAATGGTTCTCATGATTGCATGGCCACTAACAGCTTGACAGTACCCATCAATTAAAATCTATTCCCAGCTGCACTAGCGACGGCCACAGCTCACTGTGCAGCTATTTTTGGCACATTACAAATATGAAGTGGTTAAAAAGGATGCATCAAAAAGGCGCAAGATATTACCCATCCAATTATACTTTTAATGGAATCTTTGTGTCTTCCATCCCTCAACTTGCATACTTCATAAACAACTGGCATTCAGGCAAAATCACGCTCTGTGAAGTTGGCACACAGGTTCCACTCAATTTAGCACATCACAGTCTGTTCGTGAGTAATGTCTTCAAATACCTGCAGCACTGCCTCAAAACATACCCTTCTTTGCAAACACACACTCCAGTAAACTCCCAGTATGGCTATATCTACCAGCCTCTTCAGCTGAAATGCAACCTGAGAGGCTGAAGGACAACTCTGCCAGCTCAGAATATACAATAAAACTCCAGTTAGCTGCAGTGGGAAATCCTTTACTGAGAGGAAATAGGAATTTTTCATCTGTATCTGTTTTCACACTAACAGCACATAGAGTATGGATGAAAATTATTGTTAGTGCTAAGCATTAACAACAAAAAAAATAATACTTTTGGAGGTGCCTTACAATAGCAGCACGGAAGCTGTGGTCTTTGAAGAGCCTGTGGGCAACTGATGAAGAAAGGGAAACAAATGATTAACGTGGCTGTTATGGGGGAACGTGTCTTGGAGGCCACGGGTAGGTTCCTGCATCCGTTTTCCACGCGGCAGTGAAAGCATGCAGCAGAACTCTAACCAAAGCCTTTCGTTTCTCTCTAGTGTTGGAACACTTTAGGCTCACCACAAGCCTCTGCTCACTTTTCATGTACTCAAAACTAATGTTAATGACATTACAGTAGATCTAGTAGTACCATTTTTATCATCACACTGCCTGTGTTTTCACTGCTAAGGGAAAGATGAGTAAAGAACAGCTTGTAAATTCTGTGGGAGAAAGTTAGCTGGACTACCTTCCCCTCGAGTCAGCTACAGGGATTCATCTGGACAGCCGACAGACAGGGTTTGCTTTCCTGCTGTCGTGGCGGGGGGCTTCAAAGGGGCAGAATTTCAGAATGGAATAACCAGAAATGTTAGATCTTTATCCAAAGCCTTCAGAAATCTGCTTCCATGGGCTCTGACCAGGGGCACACACACACATCTGTCACCACAGCTATGGCCTTGCACACGTTGGATCACAGATACGTTACACATTCGTTCAGACTTCAAAGTCTGGATAAACAAACGCCAAAGCCAAAATTTCACATACTCCCTCACCTTCCTGAAAAAAAAGAAAAAAGAAAACAAAAGAGCAATCTGAGCACAAACCCAAAATATCAGTAAGGAGACATGGACGCTACACTCATACTCCTGTTGACATCAAGAGAAGCGTATCTCTGTAGATATTCCCTCTTCTACTTGCTGAATGGGAACAATGGCACTTCATCCAGCCTCCCTCATTTAGCCTCCACTCTCCTTACACTACCAATTTTCTTCTGTGTGTGTAGACAACTCGTCCAAAAGCTCTCGTATTACGGCAACAGTAGTGGAAGCACTAGAGTATTTCTGAATAGCGGATTTATTTAATAGATGTTCTCTGCAGTAATGCTTCCGCACCCTTGCCTTATCTGCTGTGTAACACAGGCACAAGAAGTCACGCTTGCGGAAGCTTATGATACGCTGGGTGTATCACACAGGCTGGGACTAAAAACAAAACAAAACCCTGTGATTCTTTGTAGATGCTGCAGGGTGGAGTTGAGCCTTTGAAAGCTTCTGTTTGGGGGTTTTTAGGATAGCAGATGCAGCACTACAGATGTGGCATCCCTCAGCATATTTAATAAGTTATCAGCCTTATTCACATTTCAGAGAGTTCAAGGAAATACTCTAAGAACGTAAGATTAAGTGATTATAGCAATCCCCACGTCAAGTACAGTGCGGTTTAGTAAGCTGTTGGCTGCATTTAGGTCCGCAGAGGGTGATGAGTGACGGACCCCAGGAAACCCCCGGCAGCCTGACAGCCAGAAGCAGCCCTGGGGCTGGGCACCTTCCGAGGGGGGTCCCCTCTTCTCCCCCCCTCTTGCTCCCAGCAGCTCAGGGCCACCCAAAAGGGGTTTTGGGAACAATCCACAGGAGCCGGAGCCAGGCAAGCCTGGCAGAGACCTCCCCCAGAGCTCTGAGTCAGGAACAGATGAATTCTTTGAGACTTGGTAGGAAGGGCCCTGTCATGAGTTAATTGAGATGTTACAACTTAAACACACTTACAAAAAATCAGAAACTGGAAGTGCTCTTTGCTCATTAACTGGCTGGCAAAGAATCTTCTCTTGTTTTAAAGAATCAATAACCTGCTTTTGTTCACAGCTTGATTTTAATGTGACCAAAGAGACACCAAGTTACTCGAAGCTAAAGAGCTACCAGGACCGTGGTGAAGAGAGCAACAGCTTGCTTCTTTTAAGTCCATCTTGCAACAAAGCACAGATTGAGCATTACAGAGCACACACCCATCTGCACAGATTTGAGAGGCAGTGCATCCTGCCATCCTTGTTAACTTTGATTTAGATCACACATCATTGCAGTAACAAACTCATCCTCTGCCTGCCGGGACGACACTCAGCACAGCGGAGCCCTGGTTTGCCAATGGTAGCTACTACAGTTTTAAGAGCTGCTCCTTTTCCCCCTCCCTCCAACAAGGTATTTAGCACGGATGATGCCTGCTGACCTTGGAGCTCTCGGTGAGAGGGCATCTGCATTCCAAATTGGACTGAAGATAATGAAACAGGTCTTCAAAAGGGTGCCACTCCCACCGAACTGCAAACCCATCTGTTTCTTTTATTTGATAATACTTACCAAAAAAAGCAGGTGCTAAGTTATTAGAAGTGCAATTAGAGCAGCAGTTTGACAGACCTAGTTTTGTCTTTCCCAGAATTCATCATTCAGCTAAAATAAGTATTTGCTTGTGTTCTCCCTAACCTCACATAAAACCCCAGCAGGTACGTTCAGTCGGGCAGACAGACAGATGAGACTTGCAATTCTCTAGGGGGGGTGATACTATGCCTAAAATGCCACAGAATATGAACATGTTCAATATGGTTAAAATATTAATTTTTAATGTGAAAAATAATTTAATCAGACTACCATTTAGGAGACCACAACCAGTTAAGATAATATTAAATATGCTTAATAAATTGCTTGATTTGCAAAAGTATATTTTCCATCACTTTGACTGCAAAAAGTTCTATGTTTTCTAGAACAACAAACAAAAAAGTACTCACAGAAGTTTAAGTAAATTAATAATAATTACATACAGACCTACTTGTGAATCTACAAGACACTGGAGAACTTACTCAGCAGCAACCGGAACTTAGGCACCAGCCGCAGAGTCCCAGTAGTTGCTCGTAGAGCGGGACTTGACCGAGACAGGGATGGTAGAGCCGCGGTCACAGAACTGCCTATTGCCATTCATTAATTTATTTGGATGATCCACCATATTGGCTAGATGAGGAGAGTGAAGGTATTAATTCCTCTGCTGGGCACATGTACACGAACACCGCGTGTACCAGAGGATGCTATTGCTTGTGCGTGAAGGGAACACCACACAACGCTTTGTTTCAGCAAGGATTATATTTTCAGGGGCGGGCAGACAAAAATCCCGGGATGAACTTGTTCCTTGAGAAATCAATGAGGAGTTCACCACCTGACTTAACCCTGATGCTGAATGAAACACAAACTTGCATCCAACACAGCTCAGACAAAACAAACACACTAATCCTTCCTCACTGCGCTTGAGAGTGGCTTTATCAGATGGCAGCAGCTCTGCGAGGCCTCGGCCCGGGCTGAACCCCAGACTAAGCCACCAGTTCGCTGAGGACCTCGGGCCAGTCTCCTGCCACCGGTGACCGGCACAGGCAGCACCACTCGGTGTGCCTCCTCCAGAGGATGAAGAGTCCTGGAACACCTGAGCAGACACATTAAAGTTGCCAAGACAGCAGAATAAGAGCTGTACAAGGGCAAACTGTCCCTTTTAAGTCGTCGGTGGGGATGACCTTAACACAACCTGAAGTCTTCCAACTATGGGAGCTGTTGACTACTTGAAAGCCCTGCCAGTGGGGTTTACTTTATTGTTTTTTAAACCTGCCTTCTGTGTGCTCTTTGCCTCTATAACAATTTCACTTCCTCCTCCAGATTCTCAGAGGAGATCTATGTGCATCTTTGCTGCTCAGGCTCCTCAGCTGATGGGAGTTGCGTCCTGGAGCCAGTTGCTCCACACTTGCCTATCATTCCATATTTCCAAGTGTTTGATCAGGTAAGAAATCCTGAAACACATGCTTCAGTCTGAAGTTAAACAGACTGACAGCATTCAGACAAAGGCAGCAGACATTAAGAGTCCACTTTCTATTGAAAACACAAATCCACCTTTACACAATCGTTAGTGTGGGGCCACTTCATTCCTTCACTAATGATCTGGATGAGGGGACTGAGCACACACTCAGCGAGTCTGCAGACATGGTCTGCAGACCGACGTACCAAGTGGCCTTACGGCTTTACTACCAAAAGTAGCAATGTATGTTAACAGGTTTATTAGCATTGCTACTTGTAAGTCAAAGCTTGGTGCAGCAATTATAGCTATACAGTCAAATTTGCAAGGAAATTACCAGAATTATCCACAGTTTAGATGAACTTTCTACCCTTTCAATCAATAAAGTGCCGTGAACAACCTATTCCAAGCTCTACATTCCTTATAGCACTAGAGGCTTGGTGCAGCCAGGGCAGTCTGCAGTCTGTTAAAGATATTCTCACTCGATTGTATTAAACTGTAGCTCAATACGACTTTGCTGGGAAGAGTCTTACAAACCACTAACTCTGCAAACTCTGACATCTTCTAACCTGCAAGCTGAAGGGAGTTTCAAAGCTCTGCCAAGGTCAGGTTCTGGTCTCTGATTTATTATGGTAGCCACATACTTGGAAATATTTTCCATTACTTTTACTGCTACCTATAAACTGCTAAGGAAAAGGATATCAATATTTAAAGAGAGGAAGAAACATGAAATTCACAATTCTAAACATTTCAAACTGGTATATGTTTCAGTTAAGGAAAGCTCAGGACTTCAGGGGGAATGTCAGGATACAGCCTCCAGTCCATCCAAGACTTTTACACCCCCAGAGCAGTTGCAGATTGTCTTAACAGAATGTTTAGAATGAAAATTAAAAAAAAAAATAAATCCAATTTGAAATCTCCTCAACTTCATAGCAGCAAACATCTGAGACAGTAGAGGGAAGCAAGCATCAAGTCTTTACAAAGATTCATTGCAGTCTTTCAGAGATTTTTGAAGATAGATTCATGATAATTTGGCATAAAAAGTAAAGTAGTTACTTTTTTGGCAACTTATTAAAATCAGAACTTGCACAAGGAAAGCGGAAAAGTGCCAAAAGCAAAGTGAGCACTGGCATCCACAGCAACGCAGAATCTATTTTGTCCCTTTGGACTCAATTAGTTCAAATTTACCAAGAATGGCACCCATAAAGATGTTAAACATTAACAAAACTTCTGTTAGCTTGCTTCAAAATGAATTTTAATTGCAAGCTCTGTTTCACACATACTCCAGGGTTGCAAAATTTAATGAGTTTTTTATTCTTCCCACAGAAATTCCAATATATTAATTTCATGCTAAAAATCAATAGTTCCTTAAGAGGTCTAATAAAATATATATATATAATAACATGCTTTGAATGATAAGTCACTTGAGGTCTTCCGACTTTTGAGGGTTTCTTGTTGGGAGGCCGTGGGGATGGCACAGATATCGAGCAGCAATATCCAGATCCTCCTGCATGAGCACCTTCTGTTTTAGAAGCGTTTTTATTTTTATAGACAATGTGACAATATAGATGCTTACGAACTACTCCTTTTCAGAACCGGAGATGAGGCTCAATCAGAGCATGCATTAACTGAGTTTAAAAAGCCCAAGAAGTTTTTACCACAAGCTTTCCTCTCCCTGCAAGGATTGTGCACGCATCAAGCAAAGCTGCCAGAGCTGCCCAAGCTTTTTTTTTTTTATACTGGATGCTCTTACAATCAGGGACCACTTCCCCCAGTACACCTAATTCAGCCCATTAACTACAACAAGAAATCAGTCAGCCTTTTAAAATCCCTGTGTTTGAGTTGCAGTAAGAGGCCCATGCACTTCTGGCACCACTTAAGAGCAGTAAGCAGCAAAACCCCTGACGGCCTCACCCGGCACGTTAGAGCAGCGATGCCCGGTTTGCACCAGGACGGCACCTCAGCACCCAGCAGCACCGCTTACCCGGCACGAGCACCCGCCGGGCCCCAGCACCCGGGAAGCAATCCGGCACAAAGAGGACGGGGAGGCGTAACGGTCCCCGGGGAGAAGGAAACAAGAGGAACAGAAGAGCAGAGCACCGGGACCCTGAGCATCGCCCGCTGCAACCTCCCTCTCCGCTCCTGCCTGGGAGATCCTCTGCAGCAGCGGCTCAAGGCTCAGCAGGTGAAGGGATGCAGGCTCCAAGCGAGCGCTTGGCCAACCTGCACCCCACCACCGCACCGTCACTCGGGGTGCTCAGCCACCCTCCCGAAGCGGGTTTTTAATATCCAGGCACACAGTCATCTAACACTGCGCTGGCTGGCTTTGAAAGTGCTTTTGAGATTTTTCCTTTAGTTTTTCCCTTGCCTTTTACTTTTTTTCAGGCTCCAGAAATTCCAGTGTGGCTTTAAAAACCAAAGGATATTTGTTCAAAGTCACACAAAGCATCTGTGACTGGGGGTGGGGGGGAACCCAACCCTCCCCGAGCACTCCCCTGCCCCAGCAGGCTGCTTCGAGCACGGGGCACCGCTCCAGGATCAATGGTGTTAATTTATTCTGTTACATTACAGAGCGAACAACCTTATTTCAAAATTCCTTCATGCCAGCTTCCAGCCTGAAGCGCTTTTATTTTTTTTTTCCCTTTTAAGAACAGCTGACTTATCAAAAACAGGTTTTTCTAACAGAAAACCACAAGCTAAGCCACATTATTATAATTGAAGCAATTAATTACTTTTATGCCTTTCTTTTTAAAGGGGATCTTTAATGCAGGTAATTCTGACTAAAAGAGCTAATTTGAACTGCTCCATCATTTAAAAGTCGATTATAAAAATTAATTTAGAAGGTGCAGCATGAAGACAAAGGGATAAAGGAAAGCACGCAGAGATGGGTATTTCCCCTGGGCTCCAACTGGGAAGTACCGCACCAACATGCCTGTTTTAAAAAGTGAGAAGAAGGCTGATCAAGTTTTCAGGTCACTGGTAAAAAAGCAACTCTTAACAGTTTGCTGACATGTAGCAAGCCAGCAGGTGACTATTAATATTTTTTAAATTACGCTGCCCCACCACAAAAGCCCCACTGCAGGGAGGTGCTGGGTGCCACGTGCAAGGCTCAGACTTTTCTGACTCGGTCGCCTGGCCCTCCCCTCAACACAGACTTAAAAGCAAGATGAAAAAAATTATATATAATACATGTAGGATAAACTCATTCAAACGGACACGAGCTTATTTGTGCTGATGACACCAGAAGTAGTGGCAGGGCAGCAGGTACTTGTGTTTGGCCTTTCTGGACTTCTGCAAGGCAGGAATTGCCCTTTACACAAAACTGCGTCAACTGGAACACTGTAACGCCTCTAGTTTTCCAGAGTCTTGGAAAATTCCAGCTTACTGTGGCCAGGAATACAGTCACTAGACATTAGCTGTTGACAACATTTTGTCCGTTACTAATGCTCTGATATTTACTGATGCCCTGGCTTCTTCCTGATCTCCGCTATAAATCCAGCCACAAGAGAGGTCCCTGTGAGGAAGAATCAAAACATCCATATTGTAAAACAGCCAAGACTGTCAAAAACAAACTCAGCATGAGCTAAAGAGATCACGACCTGCCATGGCAAAACAAAATGCTGCCAAGAAGCAGCAGCAAAATGTAGTAGCCACATGAATCCAAACCCCTGATTCCTTCCCCCATCTGGGCTTCAGGAAGGCTGGTTAGATCTCTGTGTACAAGCTATTAAAAGACATTAAGAGGCAAGATACTTAGTTTAGGCGTCTACATTTAATAACCGATATTACTAGATTTGCAGTCCATGCTTGAGTCAAGCAGCACGTGAGATGGAAAACGTAGCTGTGCCAAGCCCCAGCAGTGCCTCCCGGGTGAAAGCAAAACACCGGATTTTGAAGCTTAAAGAAACAGATACCAGGTGCAAGAAAACTTGTCAAATTCACTATTTTCCTCCTATGTGTCACAACAGAAATCAGTCACATTTCTGCCTGTCAGCTCGTTCTTGTGCCCTGAGCTCAGAACCAGGTTTTGGACCAACTGCTTCAGGAAACACCCAGCCCTTGAAGGGAACATCTCACCCTGAGGATGCACCGTTCAGATTTCCACCACCTAAGATCTCAGCCAGTGCTTGGCTAGGTGATAGCATATTAACCAATTCTGAACTGCTATTAGGCCTTTTACCTTAACACTTCGTTTGCAACTCACTCCATTCATGAATTCAGGAGCCCCCGTGAATAGCTCACTTCCAGAAGCATCTCACGGATTGGGAATGAAGACAGGCTCTGCGCTCTCCTGCTTATCCCGTCCATTATTGATCTTCCCCAGGGTATCTTTATTTTGTTAAAGCAGCAGCAGCCTGCAGTCAGCAACAGGAACTAGAGTCAATTTTTTCACTTTAGCTGAAAAGTTGTTACTCAAGGACAAAAGGCCTTCAGGACTGTACTCCAGCTATCAAATTGCAGAAGCTTGGCTACCTAAATATATATATACACACATGTATGTTTTTGTACTCCACTGTGTTGTCAAGACCCATCATATAGATATGTCAAGATATACCTTAACAAATACAACGGGCTAGCTCTGAAAACACACCTTCTCATTCTTAACCTGAATAGTCCATTTCGATGGCTGCAGCGATGGCTATGTTAACACTTTATTTAATCTCTCCTGTTGAGAGGAGCCGCAACAACACACGTAAGTGTTTCTCTGATTTACGAAACACTGAAATTTTCCTCTGCTGTCTTCAGGTCTACTCCTCATCTCACAGCCTCTGTCTCTAAGAGTACACAGGGAAGGGTGGTGGAGCTGTTAGATGTGAAGACCCAACCAGAAGGTTCTACTAAAAGAAAGCTCCATGCTGTGTCTGTGTACAAAACGAGAGTACATCTGCATAGGCTGAAGGAGTATCAGCCTTAGAAGAACCTCAAGACCTGTATCAATCAACAGCAATGTATTTAAGCTTTGTGCTATCCAAATAGTCTATCATCTAGATGGATCAGGGTCCTGCACCTGAACACCCAACGGGAAACAAGATGCTGGTGAGTCAGGTCTAGAGTAACTGACTGAGATCTCCAACTTTAGTAGCTTACCTTAAACAAAAAAAACAAAACCCAAAAAAACAAAAACAAAACAACAAAAAAAAAACCACCATGGGAAGGAAAAACAGAAACAATGTGATCTTCTGACAAGCTTACAACAGGTTACTGCCAAGTTCAGTTTTCCTGAGACCTGATCTCGTGTATTATCTCAAATGTGTTAGTTTGATATCACCAGTTCACAACCCCAAATCTCAGTTGCAATTTAAATAGGAAAAGGTTGGACTAACGGGCTTGAATGCACAAGAGGAGACAAAGGTGTGGTGATAAGCTTCTTGCCCACCACAACAGTAAATGGAAAAAAAATCCAATGCACAAGAACATCCTTCCTCCCCATCTAGAATTCGGTTTGCTGCCAACTCGTTACTTAGCAAGATATTGATCCAACTCTCGTTTATACAGGAGAGACCAACTTCAGAGTGCCTGCCACCAGGAGCATCCAGGAGCCTCTCACACACACTTCTGCAATGTTTCATGGCTGGAAGGTGCTGATCGGACACCTCTGTCTTGCTAGAAGGCTACACTTTGTCTAAAGAGCAGAAAATAACCCACAACATATTTCACCACATTACCCTTAGCAGCCAACAAGCACCTCCTAAGGTAGGCTCTCTATAGATATTTCTTCCCTCTATTTCATGCACTTAAAAATATTTCTAGAGGCCAGTGGAAAGAACAGGTTGGAGAGATGCATATGACCTGAGAATTGTCAAAAAATAAATGATGCTTCTTTGCAGCTTATGCAAGTCATGCTAAACGCAATTCTTCCAACCTCAATGAATTAGCATATAATGCAAATTAGAAGGGAGTTGTAGTTTAACTGCAGTACATGAGATACGTTAGCATCAGACATCCAAAAAAATCAGTTTAAACAAGAGAGATGAACTCAGCACCAAACTGAATCTGTCACTTGGGACTTACAGCACATGAAGGAGAGCTACAGAAACAGAACGCAGGTGAACAAGCACACGCTTTTGTAGAAGCAGCTGCAGTGAACCTAGGAAGGAAAACCCACCAGGCAAAGATCATTTAAAATATATTTTGCGCAGCAGGTAAAATCTGAAAACAAAGTACATACATTCTTTAACACAGCTTGTAAATATGAGAAAACATCCATGAATGGCCCCACAAAGAAACCCCAGAAGAAAGAGGTCTTTGAAAGTACTGAGACAGCTGCAGAGGTATCTCCGCTCCTTCACTTTGAAGTTGTAGATAAGGCGAGCGGTGTAAAACATGACTATTATCAGCTCTGGCAGACAGATTTTGACACACAAATCCAAGTCCTTCAACACAGCGAGTTCCCCTGCAAAGGGAGGTCCCTCTGCAGATGCACATCCTCAGCCAGCTTAAACTATGGTGGAGCCTCGCACAGAAGTGACCTGAATTGGTTTCTGAACAAGAAAAAATGCAACGGGTAAGGCAGACACATCTCCTGGAAGCACCTTTAAATGAAGTCAGTGATCCTTCACACTGACATTCATCCAAATTCTTGCTTAAACTGGGAAAGCTCAGTGTCCCGCTGTAACAACAGAGGAAGAGACATGGTGGTTTCAAGAGGACCCCAGATGTCCAACTTTTTACAGCCTGTGACATCATTTACACTTACGTAAAGTCTCCTTCCCCTGCCAAATAAAGGTATTATTCACCATTTTACAATCTATGTGATCACTTATATTTTGGGTCACATCCAGAAGGTACTCTTGAGATTACCAATATTTCTCTCAGCTTTCAGCCAGTTGTGTTATACTAATTTCATGAGGTCTGTCTTTAAAAAAAAAGAACTCTTTAGCTTGCAGGTATTGAGTGTTCTTGCAAACAAGCCTTTCTTCCAACATGTGTTTGCATCCAGGATGGAAATAGCTAAATATTAATTTCTTCGTGTTTAGTAACCTTCAGGAATTTTTCCCAGATGCTACAGGCCTTCCTGCACCTCAAGTGATGAGCTGCGGTCCACACAACAGTGATGTTCACATACGGTTCTCTCTCTGCCTCAGAGGTGACCCAACACCAAGAGAAGGACAAATTGGGATAAAAAGGACAATTAAAACATGATCAGGGTAATTTTCAGCCTAAAAGCATCTTCTTCCTTGGCTTAAAAAGCTAGCCTGAATATTCATTAAATGCTCTCTACTATCTAGCAAATAGAATTAATCATATTAATGCATGGAAAAATAAGATTAGCCAGAAAACGGTATATGAAATCTAATCATGTTTTATTGAATGAAACATGAGCGGCAGAGGTCATGAGGCCCTTTCATTGTAATTTGTCACAAAGTCCCTCTCGCCGCCACGCTCCGGGCAGACGAGCGGTTCAGGCCACGTGCAGCCCTGAGCACGCACCTTCCTGCAGCCAGCCGGAAGGAAGAGCCAGTTCTGCCGCCTCCGCGTCCCACCGCGCTGCCACTTCGGGAAAACACACACTAAACCATGGGACACCTTAGAACACCATCTTACCCTGATCAGCCCTTTCTTCCAGAACTTCCCAGTGATTTCTGCAGTGCAACAGGCCAAGGAGCTCTAGGACAATGCACAACGCTATGGAAACTACCTCGTACAAGGCATTATCAAGCCTTTAGCTTCAAGCAGCAATCGAGATGCTCACGAACCATTTGCATTCACTGGGGAAGCAATCAGCTCTACCTCTCAGCCCCCACCAGGAACCGAGGGCTCTCAGCACCGTCCCAGCCGTCTCCGAACAGGGAGACAGCAGCTCACTGACCTACAAAGTCCTGTTCCTCCTATTGCCGATTCCGATTGAAACGGGCACGAAGCGCAGCGCAACAAGCCGCTCCCCAGAGAACCGACACGTGCACACCGGAGGCGGCGCAGGACCAGCACCACCGCAGCATCAGCGGCGGGAACTGCCGGCATTGGCTGCGTGAACAGGGACAGTCTGGTTTCGGACAAACTTCCCCAAAATGTCATCTCCAGAGAACACACCTTCTGTGAGAAAGGGGGGGTTGCAATAAGACTGTTTCCCACTAAAGCAATGTTATACAGCTTTAAAGCCCTGGTAGAATTTGCTTCCTATTAAGAGCTCTACGAATGCTTTGGAAGAAAAAGAATAAAATTGATCTGTACCAGTCAAAGAAGGAAGTCTATTTTCCAGATGCCAATGAAGATGTAACTGACATTTAAATAGGGATTTTAAAAGCCACTTCATGTATGTTTTTATTCATTCCCAGTCCTATGGAAAACATTAACATGGAAGAAAAGCATCTGAACGTTACAGATAAAGCATCCATTAGTTAACTAGCTCTTACAATAAGGAAGCTTAATTCCTTGCCCAGGAAAAGAAAAAAA
This sequence comes from Aramus guarauna, assembly GCA_013400195.1. NCBI lineage: Eukaryota > Metazoa > Chordata > Aves > Gruiformes > Aramidae > Aramus > Aramus guarauna. Next base: position 72,220 of record VXBL01008309.1, on the reverse strand, counting down.
AACTTTCACACTTGCATTATCTACGCTTTAACTAGTGATGAAATAAGTTATTTCAAGACACACAATTCAAGTTTCCAGCCTCGTGCATGCACCGGGGCAGGATAATGCTTGTCAGCTTTCAAATAAAAGCAATTACTGACTGTGGAGTGGGGGGGAATCAAAAAGGAAGTAGCAAGCGTGAGATGAAAATCATTTTAAAGCAGCCATCAGGCAATCTGTTTCACAGAATCCCTACAAAGAACAGCAGCTGCTGGAGAGGACATGGGGGGAGCGCAGCAGGGAGGGCCCGTTCCCAGCTCCCACGCGTGCTGGGCAGTTGTTTATTGCGATGCAAAGCCCGCACGGCTCCTGCAAGGACTCTCCCACCACCCCGTACCAGTAGCAGCATCGGTACAACCAGCAGCAACCCGGGGTGCGGACCCGGCGCTGCTGAGCTGCAACATGGTGGCAAGAGGAACACACTAAGTGACAAAACACTACAGCCGGATTCACAAGCCCTTTGGAGCCCACGACTTCAGTAGACATCGACTGAGGTCTGAGATGAAAATACATGCTGAAAGCTCTGAGACAGCTCTCTCAGGATCAGAAGGTGCTTTGATACAAAGAAAATAGGTTGGTTCATTAGAAGCACATACAGAGAACGGTTTTTCACCAACTGGCGTTACCATCATCTGAAACGGTGACCTTCAGGAACGCTCTAATCTCTTACAGGTACAGCACAAGATGTGCAAATAGATTAGCCTGGCCAGTGGTACGAAATAACTGGCATCAAGAGGGAAGCACAAAGCGGATCTCGCATAGGAGAACTTTAATGAGCATTAGAAACCACTTAGCAGATAGACAAGGGTGGTGGGGAGGGAAGGGTCAAGTGCAGATAATGACAAGGAAAGAAATAAAGTCAGCAACAGTTGAGAGGAGCTGCTGAAACATAGGTGATTCTTCCAACCATTCCTCCCCCGAACTCAACTCTCCGCAGAAGCACAGCAACAAGAGAGAACTTCTGAAATGCTTTTCCAGAAAGGGCTGATGTCCAAAAGGGCTCCTCTTTCTTTCAAGGGTAAGCATTGGATTTTCAAAAATGTCACCACATTCAGTAGAAGTCGCGATAAGAAGTAAAGAACTGTCATTAAGTTCAAGAGGAAACGCACCCCAGTGGATTGTAGGTCGGAAGGGTGAGCACAGTCTGGATTGCACAGAGGAAAAGGATAAGCAACTGAAGCAGTTTCCGTTCCCAAGCTATGGCACAACTTGTATAGGTTGGGCTAAGCAAGCTCAAAATCTGGACAGAAAAAACAAGGATCCAGTGGCAAATGAAGGAAGTAATTCAAAAACAAATGGTACTCCCAGGTCAACACGCGACTTCCTCAGCACGACACGGAAATGCTTTGCCAGGTAACGCTCTGTTTCAGCTGAGCTCAAACAAAAAGATTTATGTGAAATAAGGTTCTGGAAGGCAAGGGGGAAGAGCACTCAAAACTAATACAGGGCTAAAGAACAACCCAAAAAGGTCCTGCCTTTTCACATGCTACAGTATTTTTGATCTGAAAAACACCACAACATAGCAGCAACAGGAACACCTTTCCTAGCTAAAAGCCCAGTCCCTCCTACCAATTTGGATTCTCATAATCTACCAAATGCAGTTGCAAAATGCAACGTAGCTATAAAAGATTTTAAAAACCTTATTATTAAAGAGGTCATCTCCATCTCAAAGTAAATTTCCCATCTGAAAAATCAGAAATATCTAATGAACCTTCAAAACATGCCAAACAGTCTGTCATAGTCAGACAAATGAGATACTTGTTAGTTTTATCTCATGGAACTAATTCGTTTGGCAGGAGCAGAGGTTCCTAAATAGTTTCATCAGTGGAACAAATAGCCATGGAGAACCAAAAAAATCATTCTGGGGGGAAAGGCCGTCACTAGCTGCCTACCTGTTTGGTGGACAGGCTGAAGCTTACAGCATCTCCCCTTCACTTCCTCCTATTTTCCAACTCAACAGCATAAAAGAAGTTTTACATGGCAAACATTAAACTGTCCTCCTGTACTTCTGCAGCTTTGAAAATCCCTGCTCTAGAGGAACTCTGTTGCACGTGCATGTTGCACGTGCACAGCCCAAGAACAAGGCTTCTGCCTTTTCCCTATCTTGCCTGCTTCAGCTACATTGGAACGACTGCAAAAATCTTCTTTGCTAAATATTTGCATTATAGCCAGCAAAATGTACACTTGATCTTTGTCAATTCCTGCAAACACACATACATAAATTGGATTATTAGTCATGTCCTACACCACCACCTTTCTCTGGCAATAGCAGCATAATGCTTTAATAATCATCATACAAGGCATTATGCCTAATATTAGATACAGGTCCCAGACCAGCCAGGCGAGATTTAAGCAGGTGACAGAAAGAAGCATGAGAGACAATCACATTTTCATTGTTTGCATACACTTAAACTGCAGCAAATACGCACAAACACAGGAAATCCAGACCTTTTCCACCGCAGGCAAAGCAAAAACTTACCCGCCGGCAGCGTGTGCTCAGAGCGCAGCCAGGCCGCTGCTGCACAGCACATTCCCACTCTCTAAACCTTCAGGGGACACCTCGATGCTGGAGGTGTGACACAAGAGCCACCAACACCTTCCCACCCTGTCACCTCAGACATCCTCCAGCAACTTGTCTAAGGACTCTCAGAAGAACGTGCAGGAGATCACAGACAGTATTTGAAACAAAGTCAAACCCACCCAAAGCTCCAGAGCAATCCCTGAGCTATTCAAGGGAGGGTGCTGGGACACGTCTGCCACAGAGCCGGTTCGGTGCCATCCAGGACCAGCCTGGAGACCTCCTTATCCTCAGACACTGTCTTGGGACGGCTTGGGTGTGTGAAACACTTTGGTATTTTCAGTGGAGCTGAGCACCCACTGGGATGCTTCACCACTGACGAAAGCTTCAAACCAGGTACCACGAAACAGCCGTAATCAGCAGACGTTCCTGAGAAGTGTTAGCCGAGGGATTTAGTCAGCTCTGAGCAGATACCGACACAAAGCGCGTGATCAACAGAGCTCAGTCCCCTTCAGGGCTGGAGCCCAAGCTGCTTTGAGGGATTTTCTTCTTTTACATGTATTTAGAGAGAAGAATTTCATTAATCCTTTCAGATCTCTCAGCTAGTACAAAATGAGGGGAAGAGAACCTCAAGTCTTGAGGACAAGAAAAACTCTGGGAATAGCGATGTACGAGAGCACATACAGTCCGGACGCCCCTCCACCTCCACCAGTGCCCCCTTGCCCCAGCAGAGAAGGGCTGTGATTAGGGCTCCAGCTCACCTCAAAGGGAGCACACGGCAGCTACCGCCATCCGGCCAATTTTTCTTTCCAGCCTGGAGACCTCTGCATTGTCCTTTCTAATCTGACGGGCTCTTTTTCACACTGCTGCCTTCTTCCCCTCCTGTTCTCTGCTCAGCAGAATTTTATTTCTCACCTGTCAAGGAAATCTAAGCCCAAGGTCCCATGACAGAAACTGCGATAGCAGTTAAAAGAGCTGTAAATGTGTTATTTTATTAATGTGTCTCAAATAGCTACTCAACCTCTATTGCTCTGCTTGACACACGGATGCTTAAGACTGCAATGCCCTTTCCCTTTCAAGACTCATTGCAGGATTCGCATCCGACAGCTCGGGGACCAACTGAAACTCGTAACGGGATTCTCCGGGGAGCGGTTGCGTGTGCCGCGATCGACGCGCGGCGCAGCGGGTACGGCTGCGGCCACCGCTGGAGGCAAGAGGGTTAAGGGAACCCGGCCCATAAAGAACCAACAAAGCATCTATTTTTAATAGAGAGAAGGGTGAACGACAATGCAGGAGATTTTTAGTAAGTGCAGGCCAAGTCAAGCTCGCTTAATGCGCCGAGTTAGTGGTCTCGTAAATACTACCATTATATAACGTTCCAGAGCTTGAAAATACGTATGAATTATACTCCAGATGAAATTTAATTTTGTTTATTTGTGTACATCTCTGGACCAGATTAAAGCTATTTATAACGCTTAGGAAATTAAATATTTAGCTACAAGATACTTCAATAGAATGGTTTATTTGGCCGCAAGTCTAACTGCCGTATTACCAATAATTAAAAACTAGGTTTTCATAGACAGAGGGGAAAAAAAGGGTTTTAGCTAGATTTTTCAAGCTGAATCATATCAACATGTTTAAAGAGGAGATATGAGCTCCAGTTTTTTCCCCCCCTACGGGCAAAAATTATTAAATAATAGGAAAAAAGTGAGTCATCTGAATTTAATTATCGGGCTCTGAGTTGTGAAGGCCCGCTTTGAAAAATGAAATTCAAAATAAAACTCTTTGTAATTCCGCATATGGGACTGAAAAGTTTACTTCTCAGGAATTCTAAATGAGGTCCCTTTGAATTGACTGGTGTGTTTATCTCGCCCATGTGTATTTCATGGAGCTATAAAGATGCGGGATGAGCCTCAAAAAAACCAGGAACAGCTTCTTCTACGAGCCCTGGATGAAATTCCTGTTTGTGCGACCTGGGTTTCGCTCTTTAACAGAGCGCATCTCGCCTGGCCGATCCAGACGAGAGTCGGCTGCTCTTACAGCTCGCGGGGCTCATCCGACTCCCCCGGAAAATACTTCTGAAGGCAAGGCATCATTAGATATGCAGCACATGGGCACGTGGGGAGGGAGGGGGAAGAAGGAAAATAAATACATCATCATTCCTGCTGACAAGGCCCCAAAACTGATGTCTATAAAACATACTACCTCTAAAATAACTACTAAATCTCTTAAAAAAGAGTGCATGTGCACATACACATACTACTGAAAGTTGAAGGGTTTAATTTTCTAAGGCACATTTGCCATTTTTTAAGTTCTACCATGCTGTATTTATGGGTAGTTTATTAATTTTTTTCCAGCAGGTTCACTCTGACAGGCATTGTTTTATTTTTGATGTGACAAGACACAGTGCCGCACTGCCAACACCTCCAGGCTGAATAATGTTTCTTAACTAGCTGCATTCATCTTAACCACATACCACCGATGACTGATCCTCGCTGCAGTACATAATGGCTAAAAACTAACCGTGCCCTAAAATATTAATGCATGCTAATAAAACCAAGGGGTTTTTTTTTCATGAAACAGCAACATCTAATTTTCAAAGGGGTCCTGGGAACAGTAAACAATTGGTACATGGTAAATGGCAAGTTCTCTCACATCAATACATCCTAAACATTCAAATCCTATTCCCCCATAATTGCCAGGCAAGTATAAATTACTTAAATGAATGTTATTTGTGGCTGCAACAGAATCCTCATAAATAATCGTAATTTAACTTCCTGCTGATAATCCCAGGCAACACCTAATTATTTCAAACACTTAATTCTTCCCTTCCAGAGGGATGTCGGTTTAAGGCTACTCCCTTCCATTTGCTGCTAGTTAGGACTTTTAACTGTTTGTTGAGTGCAATCAGTGTCCAAATTAACTAGCAGCAGAGTTGTCCTTTGCTATAAATGCGACAAAAGCAAAATGCCAAATTCCTTCCACAAGCCCTCACTTCAGACTTCATAGCACTGATCATTTGGGTAGCTCATGTATATTGGAAAATTAAGAAAAAAAAAAATCAGTGTGGCATTTATTATAGACAAAAGCAATATTTGAAAGCATTGCTCAAGCAACAACAGGATGAGAGGGGTATTGAAATTCTATACACAGCCTCCTGTCTAAAGGACAATCTGATCTGTAGAAACATTTGCCAAAAGTTCATTAACAGTAAAGTCAACTTGTCAGCGATGTATTTAGCAATAATCAGAAAACAATTTAGCAAAAAACAAGGCTTGAGCATGACAACATTTGAGCAGGGTTTCCTGGGTTTTAAAGTGTTGGGTTTAGTGTTTTGTTTGTTGGTTGTGTTTTTTTGTTTTTTTTTAAATTCTTTACTACTTCTAGCCAGCAGCACTACGAAATCTTATTGCAGAGACTATGATTTAAAGTAAACAGTAGTCACTGCAAAGTTTACCAAGCAAATAAAAAGCATCCCAGGGAGTTTCATTAGAGGGTGGCAGCTACAGCCTGCGACTGGGAATAACCGGGAACCACTCTCCTTCAGGCACAGACTCCGTTCACTCTGAACATCCTACCGAGTCTGGATCTGTGCACACAAATCATCAGCGGGTACAACACGACCGTACAGACCACAACGAAGTATGGCCAGCAGTAACCTACCAGAGTGAAGATCCCTCTGTTCCAGCAACTTCTAAAACATCATATCCATCTTCCAGCTGAAAATCCATGAAAACCAGAGCAATAGTGTCTCCAGGTTCGGCCAGAATAGTCCACGTGCAGTCTGCGTTATTGCCGTACTCCAAGGGAAAATGAGGGCTTGAGATAATTCCGCTCTGTCCCCGCAAAGTCCCTCCACAAGCATCATCAGCTGGAAACAGAACACAAGTTATCAGATCGTGCTGCAATGCACAAAGCAGTACATCAAAAAACAATAAGCCCAAATTCAAAGCAAAGCTTTAAAAGCCCCAGTGCTTTTGTCGGCAGTGGGACGGTGTGTGTTTTACTACACGCTACTAAGAGACAAAGATGTTGAGGGATGCAAAATCCTTTTAGGTCAGCCAGTGTCTCCTGGCAAGTGCCAGCTAATTCCCCACCGTGCACTTACTAGTGATTTGTTCAGTCTCATTTTAAACACCCCAAGTGACAGAGCTTCTACCGCTTCCCTGGGGAGGCAGTTCTCAGCCTAACACGTCTCACTGTCAGGACACTATTTCCGCATATATTGTTGCTCGAGTTTTCCGTTCCATCCCTTATTCCCGATCAGGATCCTCCGAGGTGTTTCCTGCACCTTTCCTCCCATCCGTGTAGCCAGAAAAGCAGGAGGAAAACCGCCAGGAATTCAGTGACTGAGAAGGGTTTCACAGAGATGTGAAAACTCCCCGACAGCAGCGGGAAGAGGCTGGTTTCCAACCCACACAGAGCTCAGCACCTTTACCAGCAACAGAAACACCCCCGAAGGGCCGGGACAACAGGACTTAGAGCACAAGTGCTGTATTTAATAGAAACCTAATAGAAAAGGAGTGGAGTATCCCACGCATCTGCCTTACACGTCTTTGTTCGCTCTGATTTCTTAAGAAAATGGATGCTGTTACCAAAATCACAGCAGTAAAAACTTAACCACTTGTTCAGAAATCTAGCAGTGACATTTCCTGGTTGTTTGCTGCAGGTTCTTTCATTTTTACAACCTGAGTTTTATCAGCAGGAGCCATTAGAGCAATTAAAGGAGGAGGCTCTAAAAAAACATGGGCAGGAAGATAAAGGAAACCAAGAATTAATTTGACTAGCATCAGGGCAGCTCACTGCTCTCGTACATGCAGCACCAGCTCAGCATGTATTTGGGAACGCTGCTAAGAAAAGCCTGTTAACTTTACAACGTGTATGACAGAGCAGCATTACAGATGCTTTAGTCAAGGAGCTTGGGGCTTTACATTATCAACACTTATTTTTCATTACAAACTATTTAAAAACCCTCTTCCAAACAGAAATTTAACACAGATGAGAACATTTGTTAAGCGCACTGGGTCACGGGCACCCAAAGAAAGGGCAGGGCAACTCCACAGAGCTGCTCAGGAAAATCCTTCAGCTTTTGCACCTTTTTCAGGAATTCATGGCTTGCGCTATCAGCAGGTTTTATCAGCAGGGCTGAAGCTTGCAGCCTCTAACTCCTGACACTGGAAAGACAGGAGACAGACAAACGTACATGCCAACTTCTTTCTCGAGGCCATCCGTTATCCCAGCGCAGCCATCCCAACAAGGGGAAGGCGCAGACACGTGCTTCCCAGCGACCGGGACAGGAACTCCCCAGCCCAGGCTGTGCCGCTGCTTTGCGCAGCGCGTTAACACGCTCCCAGGCTGCGCTGGCACCAGGAGCCCCAGCACAGATCGTGGCCCTTGGGAGCTGCCTCTGTGCTCAGACCGGGATGGCACATCACGATCACCGCAGAGCTCGCAGCCAGCGGGAAAGGCAGAAAAAAAATACAATAAAACCACCAGACATGTAGGCAAAGATGCAACTACTTCTGGGCCATTCCAACAGCCAAAACTAGGACTAGAAAAGGCCACTGAAATCCCGACTCAATGTTCTGTTCCCTGGTATTCAGTTACAACAGCCGAAGTTATCTATTTGCTGCCATCGTATTGTCAGTGAATTGAAATTATTCACAGACGCTGAAGTGCTGCTAGAATCACCAATAAATTTAGACTGAAAGATCCCTCATTAGTCCAAGCACCAGAAAATCCTTCAAACTGGAATGTATCATACACAAGATTCACAGTGGGAACTCCGAAGAAGGTCCGTGCAAAAAGTAAGAGGGCTACTTCCAAACGCCTCCCTCTGACAGACGGAATGAAAATGCTTCTTTAGAGGATGAATGGATTCCAGCCAAACAGGATAAGCACAATTCACCACTTTACTGGTATGCTCAAATTTAATTTCTCATGAGTAAGTGCCCCTGCAGATGCTAGAAAAATAGATGCAAAAAAGATTCTTCGGCAGCGAACTCTCAGACCACGTGCCTGGCAGCAAGGCAGAGCAGGAGGAAGGTCATTAGCTGCTTCAGCAACGCACAGGGATCTGGAAAAGGCAATTTATTCTTAGGATAGCTGTCCTCTGGAGGTAAGCACATCTCCAGCATAACGTGTTGAACGTTATCATTGCCTGGCTGCCACTGGCCCCAGGCAATCAGTCCCAGCACCTTTGCAATTAAGGTCCTGCACCACTACCATCGGACATCTGCAGCAATCCAGGCTCTGCATGCCAGCACCTCGTTCAAGGGCATGGGTGCTCTTGGGCAAAGCCTTGCTCCTTGTTATCCTCACGTGTTTGTGCAGCTCAGGTCTACACAGAGCACAAGTACACACACCCGGGGGAAATGCAACCAGGATTTGGAAGAAGCAATTCTGATTGGAAAGTTCTCAGCCACATTTACTGTTGGGGTCTGGGAAGTCTGACTGGGTCCAGTACGTTAAAGTTGTTCTTGTACTAGAAGGAACACAAGAGGGGATGGAGAAATATGCAAAGAATTTTGACTCAATGCTGTATTAGCATTCTTAACCAAGGGGACCTTTTTTTTACAGGACTAAGCTAACTTACAGTAGCCAAAGAGCTAGCCAAGGTATGGTGGGTTCAGCTTTTTGTTTTATTTAATTAAAAAGGGAGTTTTTAATTTCACTTCCTTGAAAATATTTCCTTGCGACAGATATTTAATGGAAAATGTATTCTTTTCCCATCCACCTCTAATACACACTTCCTATGTTTGTACAGTTCATTCTTGTTAAAATACATTCTACAATCTTCTAAAATCTTCCTGAACAGCCCTTCAATTATTTTGGGCCCAGTGCAGTCTAAGCAGCTGTTTGAGTTGTAGTAAGACAGACCACTTTTAATGAGATTATACATATTTGATACACTGCAAATGTAGCTTCTCAAATGCTCTCAACTTTTCAGCTGGCTTACTGAATTTCTACTCAACCGCCTACCAGAATCATAAACCTTTCAGTTCTACTTAAATTCAGCAAACAATCTGGGCAAGACTTGTCTCTGCATGCATAAAAGCACTTCACAAAAAACAGATTCAAGTGTTTCCAGATATTCTTTTGGTGCTTTCAAATGCACCATTCTGCTTTATTTGAAATTAAGTGACCCAGGTGAGGGCTGATCCTTCCCTGGCTGCAGCAAAGACAGCATTCCAAGTCTACTGGCGTTTCGTGTCCAGCGTACCAGCTGTCAAGAGTACAGCTAGGCTTGTAGGACGCAGCTTAAGGCCCCACTTAGATTAATTACACACTGGGCCCCATTTCAGTCTGTGACTACAGGACAACTGTGCAGAAAGCGTGTAAAAACACACAACGTGCAATAAGGAAACCATTCCAGCTATCTCTGACGCACATTATAGAGATGGGATAAACGTCAGCTTAGTCCAGGTTTTACAGTCTGACCCAGACTCGCTGAGGACTTTCAGTCCTCAAGGCAAATTTTGAGGTGCACGTGGTCTACCAGGCAGAGCCACGCTGCTCCTCCGGGCAGCCCCGGCTGCCACCCAGCTCCGTGCTCTCCTACCTTGCGGAGCAGCACGGAGATGGCATTCGCTGCTGCTTTGGTGCTCCCTGAATGAGATCACCACAGTTTTAATCCTTCCTGCCACGCAAGCAAGAAATATAACTCACCAGAGCAGAGTCTGCACAGACTGAATTTATAGTCTCTTTTAGCTCAGAGTCCAAGAATCAATTTTGATATAACTGTGCTTTCAAAACCACCGGCAAGCCGCAGCACTAGCTACTTTGGCTCTGCAAAGACATTTCACCAAGCCACTCTTTCTGCATCTGGAATTCCTTCCCACATCCCTTTCTTATTGCGATTACACTTGTCCTTTATAGAAAAGCCCTGTACTTCAAAACTGAGAGTGCAGACAACTCCTACGAAGGAAAAGCGGCTGAGCCCACAGCACTCCTTCAAAGTGTTGCTGTCCTGGCACAACTTCTCAAACACCTTTGTTTCTTATTCTTTTCTACCGTGAATTTCCCTGCATCTTCAATTATTTCAATGCCTGAAGACTGGAACAGAGACAAGGCTCCCAATATATAGAACAGGATGTTACAAAGTGGAAGACAAGCACAAAGAAAAGAACAAAGAAACCAGAAGAGGGTATCAATTAGCATGGTAGAAACGCTGTTTTCAACACTTGTCTCGTACCTCTGCCATGATACTGGGGAGGAGGGGAAGAAGGAAAGGGCAGAGTCCCCAGACAAAGCACTGTCCTTTGCAGTGACATTAGACAAGTCTATTCCCGAGACAGCGGCTCCCGAGACTGTAACACCTGCTCGGTGCAGGGCACCTTGCATCTCCGCTTGTCAGAGCCTGACTCATCTCCAGTTTACATTGGAAAATAAAAGAATATGTACAAATGCATTTAGCAAGCTTTCAGGTGACAATTACTAGTAAGCCAATATTAATAGAATTGATTATAAGCTACACAGGCCACAAAGATCTTTTCTCTCTCAAGGAAATTCTTCAGGCCAGAGCTTTGGAAACATTATTTTCCCTGCAGAAGAAGGTGTAAATCTGTTTGTCAGTATGCAAATCTTTTTGCCCCTTGCAACAACTACAGTCCGTTATCACCAGTTTATCAGCCAAGCATGAACATCTGACTGCGGAAAACCTACTTGGGACAGAAGGGGTGCAGCTGGTTTTCAAATTCAGCGTCGATTTGCAGGCTGGCCATGCTACTTTCTACCTCTTGGGGGAAGAGAAAAAAAAAAAAAAGAAAGAGATATAAATGTTTCATGAGAAGACTTCTGGTTCCTGCCTCCAAAAAAAGCCTTGGAAGTTTTACTTAAAGTCTTGAAGGATCAGAACAAAACCTATCAAAAAGGAGTGGTTACCGGCAGGAACCTACAAGCACGCCTGGAAAAGCATGTATTCTGCTGCCATCAGAGCAATTCACACAGCGCCGGGAACAGAACTGAGTATTCCTCCATCCAAAGTCTATCAGATGCCACCATCATCATTGCTGGATTCAAGATTGAAACAGTGGTATTAAAAGTTTGTCAGTTCAAGAGAAAAATGTTCTTTTGCTCCATCTGCAGCAGGGATCACAAAAATTACAGTGATGCCAAGCCTCCTGTTTCATGACTTCGACCCCTTTGGAATCAGAAGTTAATTCCTCCCTTACTGGGGACTACAACAGAAATGCCTGAGTAATGGCCGGGCAAGGGGAAGATACTGCCTTCCTCCAAAGGAAGGCTGCTACCGGAGAAGTGCTGTCAGACCGGAGGAAACACTGGCCCATTGATGTAGACAATTTCCTTCTCTTCTAAAAAGGGTATTGCTTTGTATCCTCTCAAGGTCAAATCTCAGTCAATGTTTTTCCTGCACACCCAGCCAGTGAAATTAGATGAAAAAAGGTTACAATGAGAGCCCTAATTCGAAGGCAAAGCGAAGATCATAATTGATCATACTAAAATGGCAAATGATAGCTGTTTGCCTCCAGTGTCAGTCTGGCCAAACGAAGCTCTCCTTCAGTGGTATAATGCTCCCTTGGCCTCCAAAATAGTAGGTAAGCGTACAAGAATACACTAAGTAGCACATATTACTGTTGTGTAACTCAAGCAAGCATTAAAAACACAACAAGCAAACAATATTTGCTCACTTTAAATTCAAGATTTATGCTACAGCTTAGAACTGCTGATTGATTGCACAAGCAGAGTCAATAAAAAGAATCAATATAAGATGCTCTGCTGAAGTACACAAGGAATTGAGGGGAAAAGACCTGAAAGCAGCAACAACTGTTTTGGTAGAACAACACAGACACTTGTGTATTTACAGACTCTCTAGTCCCTTGTGGCCCCGGAGAATTAGCAAGAAGCTCTCTATACTAAGAATAAGTAAAAGAAAGGAATCTAAGTTTCCCTACCCCAAAAGGCTTGCAGGAAAGCTGGCCAGCCTTTCAAACCAGATTTTACCTCCCGTGTAGCATCCCCTGTCTGAGGCTACCGGCCCCGCTGCCAGCAACCTGCAGCACGACGGCACTCTGCACAGACACACGCTTCTGTACAGGCAAAGCCCCAGAATCGCCGTGGAACGCGCCATGAGGGAAGGCAGCTCGGCATTGCAGAAAGCAGAAAATCCAGTCTCATTTTCTAGTGCCTGTTCTAGAAAACCTGCGTGGTCTCGGGTAGGTGCCTTATCTTATGGATAATACTCCTGCTTTCGCCCACCCCACTTCAGACAAAGAAACAGAAGTTAAAGCAGCTGTGCAGCATTTTGAATACTTTGAGCACTTCATAACCTTCCCATTATTCACCCAAACCCTGGCAGCTTTAAGGAATCCAATAAAAAGGAACCTCAATATTAACTACATCATGTTTAGTTTTCAAGTCTTTTAAATCAAACTTACAGTCCATGAAGTTTTTCCCAACCTCAAATAGCTCATTAAATCCTGTTTCACTGTGGCTTGTTCCAGATGAAGAGAGGGCACTTTACCTCTGCAGAAGGGGAGAGGAAAATCCCAGGAGGCACTGGTTTCCGAATTGGCATGGCATGTGAGCAACGCGTGTCCTTCCAAGAAGAAGCCTGGATTACAGCTGTATCTCACTTTGTCCCCGATGCTGAACGTTGTCCCCTGCTGAATCCCATTCTGCAGCCTTCCTGGATTTCCGCACGTGTGACTTGGTAGAACTGCAGAGAAAGGTGCTTGTGGTTAGGGACAGGGCGTTGTACCCGAGCTGCCAGGTGAAGAGCGAAGAACCCAGAGAGAAGGCTCATCTCAAAGTAAACGCATCACTTAAAATGTAAAGAGCAAATAACCCCAAAACTTACCTTCCTGAACTGCACCAGAATTCATCAGGCCAGTTAGAGTTAACATTTAAGTACCACTTCTATCGAGATATACATAAGGAAGCAAAAATCATTCCCCAAGCAACTAAATCAGAAACAAGATCCACTCTTTCCTGACCCATTTTACCAGTTTCTAAGCGAAGCATTCCTTTTTCCTACACACCTCCCTGCAGTTCTATCCATTTATCACAACTGCAATTGATTAGAACCCAGAGATTACATTCCTATTTGAAATAATTTTTCAACAGACCTTTACCAGGCACCTCGAAGCTCCCTGCGATGTAAGCAGAATTGTGTTATGCCTTGGAACTACACAGAAGACAGCAAAACCTGTAATTAGCAACTATTGCTTAGACAAAAAGAGCAACATTTCAGCCCACGAGGATTTTATACTTCATTGCACTGTATGTTTAATTCAGATTTCACGCACATGCATCAAACTGGACGCTGAAAAATGCAATTGGGCCCGGCTCGGCTGAAGGCAAAGTATAATCAACAAAAATTTGCGTCAGAAAGAATACGGGATACTTCAATGCAAGACGGGAAAGTTGCAGCTAAAATGCTAGTAAAGCCTTAACCAGTGCCTCTGCACACCAGTTTCGGAGAATTCAAAAAAACAAAACAACCTCTACTGGTTCCCATGAGCCACTCCAAAAAGATCCACTCAAATAATGGGCTTAGAGCCCAAAATAAAATCTAATGAAGACAACTAAAAGACAAGAATGACTTAATCAAATTTGAATCAGGCATCTTGTATTATTCTTTTCATTAAGGCTGAAACATGAGAGGAAGGAAAATCTGGTCATTCAGAGCTGAGTGATAGTTTATCACTGGAAACAGTTTTGTCAGGGGCATGAACAAAACCAGAGCAAAGGGAGGTTTAGTCTGCAGCTCTGCCAAGGAAAAGAGGGAGATTAAAAGGAAAATGATATGCTAGCATACACAGCATGCAGCACGATAAAACAGAACCAGAACCGTGCGTAAACATGTGAAACGAAGCGTAAATCCCCAACGCTAGCTGATTGTGGAGACCCCACCTTGCTGTCCTGCCATGGGACAGTACTTTAGGACCAGGGTTCGAAACATCCCACTCTGGCCCCAGAACCGGCATTTCCCCGCCGGCTGCCCCTCGGACAGCAGACACACAGACAGCATCCCCCTCAGCCCGGGAAACCAAAGACCGATCTGTAATGAACACGGGATTAGGCTTCCCGCATCCAGACATCCTTGTTGCCTAGCTAACCCATCTCCAGGTTGAATGCAACCGTACCACCTTAAACTTGATTAATTTTAACAGCACGTACAGCTCGACTCCTGCATCGCTTCAGGTTCTTTTTCCTGCTGTGACCGCAGGCTCTCGCCACGCACCCGTCTGCGGAGCAGCCGCCTTTCCCAGGGCCCCAGAAGAGCCCAGCCAGCCCCCGGGGACGCAGCGCTGGGCTCCAGTCTGCCCATGCAGCGACCAGGGACCAGGTACAAGCTCCGACAGACAAGATTTCTTCCTTTTGCTCCCTCCCCCAAAATACTATTTTCATCCTTCCACAAAGTGCCTGGAGCTGGGAAGTTCAGCAGCAACTTTCACATAGAAATATTAATGACCACGCAGGTTCTGTAAGCAGGGGCATGCTATCAAAGATGTCAGATGGGTTGAAAAGCAGTGTAGCACTCATGTTTCATTTTCTGTAATGATACTCAAAGCCCTAATTTAATTAAATCACCAATGTCACTTAAAAAAAAAAAAACACGAACCCATTCCTGCTTTTATGCTTCCTTCCTTTAAAATTAATGACTAGAACTTTGCTATAAATAAAAATCTATCATTTTTAAAAGTCAATCTCTAACACTAGCTGCTCTCTACTTAATGAACCATGAGGAATCAGAAAACCCTGACCTGCATCGTATCTTAAAATCATACTTGAAAAACAGGATCTCATTTAAAAATTCTGCTTCATTTGGCTGCCTTAACTAAAATCGTGTTACAGGACAGACAACACACACGCTTTTTGGGGGAGACAACATTAACTTCCTGATTGCTTTGGATCCAGTGGGGTTGCTGCAGGAACTGGTGAGCCTTGACTCTTTAATTTTATTTTTAAAAAAAACCCAAAACAAAACCACACAGCCCCACAACAGAAAACACTGATGCACATCTGCAGAAGACAAGCACTTCTTCAAATTTGCTGCCTTGTGGACTGAAGAACTGCTTCCAGAGAGGCTGGTGCTACATCCAGAGCCGGGTTTGGCATAAGCCCGTATGAGGATCCGCGGCAGTCATGCCCTCGAGGCACTTGTGGAAGATCAGTTTGGTCAGCCCCCCGAATATGAGCTGATGGAGTAACTCCTTCCCCTGGAGAGGGAGGGAGAAGAGTCCAAGGACACAACATCCGTGCTTCCTGAGAAAGCACAGCTTGACAAAACCCCTGCAGCAGATCGCAGGGTGGGAGCCCAAGCACGCTGGGTGCAGAGTCCGGAGATGCCCTCCCCAACTCCGAGGGGTGCCCGGGGCACGGGAGGTCCGTGCCTTCGCTTCGCTGCCCAGTGCGACTCCCTGAGCTGGTGCAGCAACTGCTCTCAAGCAACAGATTTGTGATTCTACTCCGACGTTCCTGAGAAGAGATAATATTATTGCTCATACTTGGCTGCCTGTAACAGCCAGACTCTCTGATTGCTTGAGAGATTAATAGAACTGTATTATTTACATCAGATGTCGCACAGAATAATATTATTAAAGCTTTGTCTTACCCATTTACCAATTCCACTGTAGATTAGTAGCATGGATTTTTTTTCCTCCCCATAAAAGCTTTGTTCCCGGCAATCAACATAATATTTTCCAGTGATTGTATGGAAATGAATGCAGCCACAGACCAGATTTGTACAGATGAATAGAAGGTCCTGTTAGTCATTTTGTAGCTAAGTGTGGTTTTTTCCATGATGAATTTAGAGCAGTTTATTTTATTTGTCTTGATTTGAACAGCTGCCAAACCGTTATCTTATTTTATGACAGAAGAAAGGAAATAGGATTATTCTATTGCAGTTGCACCTGGAGAGCTCCTCGACATACCTCAAACATCGCCGTCCCAAGGGCGATTTGGACAGGCTGCCCTGGAGACCCCACCTCCTAAGATGCCACAGCAGAGGAACCGTAATCATGGTGTTAATTGCCAGCACAGACACAAACAGAACCAGACCATTAATCACTTTCTGGAGAGGAGGTTAGGTGAGAACTACAGCTACAACTGGCTTAAGAGGTAACAGGAGACAGGATGATCTGAGAGTAAGGCAGAAATGTCACCTTTTCAGCAGGAACTTTTCAGGACATTGAAAACATCAGCCAGGAATAAACCCACCAAAACCTAGAACTCTCCCACTCCTTGCAGTTTTCAACCTATCCTTCAAATCCACTTATTCTTCAGAAAGAAACCTGTAGGGCACAAGACCAACCTCTGCCCAACTTAACTTCCTTCTGCTCCAAATTCTCTCTCCTTTTCTGTTTTCTCCTGCCTTTCAGTTTGGGCTCCTTTTGTCCTATCCTTTGGAACCCACAAATGCTCCACTGATTTATCTCCCACCCTTCCATCTTACCCTGGGAGCACCATCCAAGATCTTGCATGCTACATAGCTTTTATGGAGCAACAAAGATGCATTTCCCTCACGGAGCTACTCTCTGTATATTTTGTATTCAAATCTATTAGTACAAGACCAGAGGTGTGTCACAGATTTCATAGTGTGTTGCTTGAAAGTGAACTGAACAAACTGGAAAAGAAAACAACATTTGAGATGTTTCCAGCATCCATTCCTGTGAGCTGCTAAAGAGCTACCAGAATTGCTGATCTGCATCAGAAGCTTTGTACCTTTCACTGACTTTAATTTTTACCCCATTTCTTTCTGCCCTCCCCAACAGGCTCACCAGGCTGTTCCCAACTTTTGTCATTCCCTTGTCCAGGATCACTACACTGCAAGTTTTCAAAATCAGCAGCTTTCAAAACCTAGTACTTGTCAAGCCAGGTCTCCTTGTTCCAGTTCATTCGAAATTAATCAGTAGTTTTTAAGTCATTAGATGTGACTCAACGCATCCTTGGACAGCATCCCACCATCAAAACGCATTCAGCCTAATCACATCAGCCCTTCCTAAAACCCCATGGCTCTTTTTGTTAGGAGAAAAAAAAAAAAAAAAAGGGCAAAAATAAAAGCAGAGAGATGTTTCTCTTCTTGCTGATCATATTGATACATTGGAGTAACTTTACCAATTCAGGTACTTTCAACAAAAACTCAAATCCATCCCTAGCTTGCTCACCATTCTGAAGAGAAATCTTCCCTGTTTCCTATTCAAATTAATCTTCAGCTCCATTTTCTCTGTTTATATTGTTTGAATATAAAATAACCCCAACATTTAATACATCTAGAGACTGCATTCCAGTCTATTACCCTATTTACATTGCTAAAAGAAGCTATTTTATTGCTTGAATTATCTACGGTAGTTTACGACAGATATTTCAATGCTATCATTGTTCTAACCTTGAAATCTTATCAAGGAGTGCAACTTTTATGATATGAGGCCATACGTTATCTCTTCATTCCCAACCAATTTTCATTCCTAATAAAAAAGAAAAGAAAGCAAGCAAGCCATGCCAGAGCAGGCACTTATAGCTCCTGAATACAGTTATTACAGCAGGAATAATTTATAAAACCCAATGAAAGGATGCTACATAGACCAAGCAAAATAACAAAACCATTGACCTAAACTTCTTGGCTCGGTCATCACGGCACACATTTCCAAATTAATCTCCACTACGCTTTTTCAACGGTTCTTTCCATTTTCCTGCACCTTCTGAATCTAGTGGGGGTTGGAAGTCGACACACATCCAAGGGAAGGAACAGAAAGGGCTCTTCTGCTAGAGGTCCAGGCTACTTCACTCAGAAGACAATCTGCACTAGATTTGTTACCTTCCTAGAAATCCAAGGAGAGAAACAGACTCTTTAAAGAGAATATCTCTAAGATTTCCACCACAGCTTCAAAAATTAACAGAAATGCCTGTGCATGACCTGGCCAGTGCACCTTTGGCCAGCACAAAGGTGAACTCCACAGGAGGGGGAGATCCACAGAGACCCATTTCCTCTCCCCCTTCGTCCATAACTATTGGGCCAAGTACCACAGGGATGCTCTGACAACTCTCTAATATCTTTCAGTGGTGTTTTAGTGCAATCTGGTTTAGTTCAGAAGAATTTTAACCTTCAGAATAAGTGTCCAGTGTGTGCTACAGAAAAGGAAATAAATGGTATCTTTTTCATTTCATTTTATCCTTTTTTATGTCATGATTCATTTCCAGTACAGCCAACAGAGATAAAGCTAAATGGAAACTATTTTTTCCCTCTAATATTTCTTTGTTCACTAAAAACCAGCCGGATAGTTACCTTTGGGTAACAACAGACCAGAATGGTTCATCATCCATCTTCTTTGTGGTAGCACTTCTAGGGCTTTTTTGGAAATTCATTTTCAGTTTTCAATTTACCTTCCTGGAACGTGCTACAGCAACTTCAGTGCAACTTCCAAGAGTACCATGCAAGCTGAGAGAGGATTACTTTAGATTTGATTTAGTCATCCCACTACAGACATAACAAAAGATTGAAAACATGGAAGCAGCAAGATCATGGGAGATAGGGCAACAAACAACCCCACGTATCTGCAGAGATCCGGTGAGCAGGGATCCTTAACATCTGGGACTTTATGCTGCTCATTATTTATATACTTTCAAAATAAATGTCATTACTTGCTGAGCACAGAGGAAGCCTGGCTAGAATGAAGATACAGATACTGAAGCCTGGCTACAGAAATCTTTTGCCAGGCCCTGAAGAACAGCATGATGCTGGCAGATGCTTAGTTTCCAGAACCAGTGGTCCTCACACACCATCCCAACCTGGGATGCTCTCCTGCAGCAGAAGCCTAATCAGCAAGGCACTCGAGAACGTGCTTATCTTTGTGAACATGCTGTAGTCCTGCTGCTTTTCAGTGCAACGACACTTGAACACAAGCTTAATGTAAAGTGTGTGGTTAAGTGTTTTGCTTAGCAGGAATGGATTTAAGTGTGTGTTTAAAGGTTTCATTGAACTGGCATTTAACAGCTGCAGAGTAACTTGAAGAAACTTCCCTAGGGAGGAGGGTGGTTTTACATTTGTTTTGTCTCTTCCTCCCTGAACTAAGGTTAACCATTCCAAGGGAAACAAAGACCTGCATCTTTTTGTAAGATAAAAGACAAGCCAAGAAAAGCAATACTGCAGTGGTTATCAGCACCAGAGGACAACCGCAGGAACCAAACGAAAGCAGAATTAAAACTGCAGCCCCAGAGAGTTCAGCTGCCACATCAGATTAAGCAGCTCACTCCATTGTGCACATCAAGACTGAAAGCCAAGGCATCAGTGTGAAAAAAAGGGTGTCAGATTTGGAAACCCAGATTTGAACCGATTCTATCTAGACACTGGGTGCCAGTGTTGATCTGCTCTGCATTTTGCTGGAGAGTGTCCCTGGACAGGGAACGCTCTTTGTTCTGTTAAAAAAAGCCAGTTCCAACTTTAGAGGCCACATTGTTTATCTGCTTATTGATCTTCTCTAGCTATTGGCCGATTACCCAGAAACAGAAATTGTAGCCAACTACATCTGTTTTAATAAATATTTCACAGCAGAGGAAAGGCATTCACCACAACATATCATTCCTAGTTTTTTCAGCCACTTCTCTAGAAGCAGCAGGTACCAAAGTGCAGGGCAGGAGCAGCCCCAGCCAGGAACCCCGCGGTGCTGGTGCTCCCCAGGACTCACCTACAGCACCGTGTGATCCCTGTGCCCAAACACGCCGACCTGCCGAGTCTTCGCTCACACCAGCTCACAGGGAACCCCGCTTTCTTTCTTCTAGTAGCCTCCACACATCTTTCCTACCCCTCATCACTCCTGGCTTTCGGAAGCCTTTGGAGGGGCAGCTGGGGATCACACACACACGACGGACTGAGTTAGCTCACAACTACCCTGAGGTTAAACCAGGAATAACCCATTGCCTCAGAGGCAGGGCCAGAAATTCCCATTAATTCACAGCTTCCACTCAAACTACATGAAGTCTGGCTCACCCCCACAAGTAACTATGGAAAACTTAATTTGTTTTCATTTCTCAACTGCCTTCATAATTTATTCCTTCTAATTTAGTCCCTCTTACAGTTAGCTTTTCTGCATCTCCTTTAGGAAGCTTGGCTACTCAGTACCACGTAATGGCCAATACTGTTGGCATAACTAACTGGGACATCAAACCTACAGAGCAACACCTTAACTATTCGGTGATACCACACCGATTGTGGGGAAATTAGATTAGATGTTAGAAAGAAAGAAATGCCCTTGAGGACAGAAAAGGTGACATTATACCATTGAGTAGAATGGTCAATAGTAAAAGCAACCAGGAATGCTGAGCTCCCAGCGCAGACACCGCGTATCAATAACCAGAAAACAAATGGGTATCAAGGATGGTGCCACGAAAGAGTCCACTGAGCTGCTGTAGCCATTAGGTAGGCTTCTGCTTCCAGCGCTAGAGATTCATTATTAATTTGCGGTCATAGCTGATAAAAAAATCTAGAAGGTAATTTTATCATCTTCACTGAAAACAAAGCTAAAGAGATCTAATTATGTCATAAAAACATGCCTAGGGCTCTGTCCTGTTTCCTAAATTCACAGGTGCCTATCTTGCAAAATTTGCCACAAGCATAATTTTGCAAGCTACGCAGTAACATGCACTCATCTCAGAGAACAAGTTTTTAGCCCCACATGGGATCTCCTCAGCACCTGAATATTTTCAGAAGCAAGAGCTTATTCTGATTTCAAGGAGCTTACTCTGATTTCAAATCCTTGTCTGTTACTTAAAGGTAGATGTTGTGGATCTGGATGCTGAGACCTGCCCTATGTTTTTGTTCATACATCCCAACCTATTTAACACACATTAAAAAGATATTTATGTAAAATAAGGTTAAGGTAGGCAGGGAAGGTGAAAGGGGAAGTGTCCGTACGACTGATTAAAAAAAAGAAAAGCAACAGCCAAAAAAAAAAA
>VXBL01008309.1:11686-50711 GCA_013400195.1 Aramus guarauna | reverse complement strand
AAAAAAAAAAAATCACAGCTTGATAGTTCAGAGCCTATGTCAAAAGATGTCGTTCGGTAGAAGGGAAGTACAGCAAACAGCCTGCTAACAGGCTTCCCTGAGGCCCTGCAGAATCACCGTCCTTGGTGATTTTCACGATGCAGCTAAGGAAAAGCACAGCTGCTGCCCTGATGGGGTGATGGTCAGCACTCCTGCTTTGAGGGGGAACCTGCGGCAGAGCCCTCCTGCCAGCAGCCCTCTGCTACTGTGGAGAACATCTACCACTTCCAGATCCGTCCGCTCATTACAGAGCCACCGCTGTGCACATACAGAACCGTAGCACGTTAACAACTAACCACGCACTGCATTCAAGGGAGTTCTTCTCTGATATAAAGACTAGTCACTTGAAGTAAATATCTTGAATTTAAGTTGGAAGGTGACTTGCCTGTCACTTCGGAGCACGTGGGTGAATCTGTGCACTTCTGAGACAAGGCATGGCTGAGCTGCACTCTCTGTCTCTGAGGCTGCCAGGCCAGTTGCAAGACAGGCGCTACAGGGACCCTCGCAGCCTGCCAGTTCAGGTTACCGGCATCCGCTTCCGAGACCTTTGCACTGACAGATGTATTTGAGAGGGAGGGAGAAATGTCCAGCCACCCACTTAGCACTTCTACAACTAGAGTGGCTGCTGGCCATCCTGCATAGATGGAAAAATATGATAGCTGTTACTGCAATCATTAGCATGAGTACACAGCTTCAGTTCTCCCAAGCAAACCCCATCTTCTAGTTGAAGAAAACAAGATGGGGAATGGAGGGAAACCTGGAGAGACCACCTACCACACAGTTAATGTTCCTGTCCTCCCATTTTACTCTTCAGCAAAATGGAAAAAATTTCACCTCGTTCACTCTTCTCTCCCCACACAAGATACTATGAAGGTTTATTCAAAGGCTAGACATGTACCTATCCAGAAATACTCATTAAAGTTCCATCTAGAATAGTATGATTGTCCACATACTTCAAGAAGACCTTAAATATTGATGCAAAGAGATGCTACAAATGAAAGATCCATATATACGTGCTACAAGACAGGCATTTATTGTATAAATATTGTCATGGAAACAGGATACAGATTTACTTCAAAGGACACTCAGAGCCCATGAATGGAAAGAGAAAGGACTGGAACTGAACCTAGAAAAGAAGATGCCTGAAGACCTCAGAACTGGCACGAATCTTGTTGTGCTACATGCCACAAACCTATGTGTTGCTGTAATATCAGTGATGTAAATTTAAGCTCAATGTTTTGGCATTGATAATACAACTCTACACTGAGAAAGATCATATTGAAAGAATTCAAATGTAACCACAAAAACACCATGTTAGGTTCCCACATGCAAATAGAAGGAGGAGAAAAGGTGCACTTCACTGAGCATTTAACATGAAACAGCTCAAAAATCATTTCTTCCACTTCCATTTTTCCCCTGTACTTTAATTACCCTGTGTATATGCAACACAAATCTCCCCTCTCCAAGGGCACCGATGCAAACCCCACTTTATCTTCAGGTGGGGAGCACGGGAAGCAGACACACTCACACACACACACCCCCCCATTCTCTACTGCAGATACTACCGCTGCCGAGAGGAACAAAATCCGTTTACTACAGACAGTTCCCTTAACCTGTCTACCACAGAAGAGACTAATACTCAGCTTCTGTGACTATCAGTTTACGCCTTGAACATTTTCTATTAAGAAAACCCTAAATCTTAATCTAAACAGTCTTGGGCTCTTGAGCCCTTCAAACAGCCACAGCACATCCAGGCAAAGCATGGAAGTTCAACCCCTTCAAACGCTCATATTGGAAAGAAGAATTTACACAGCACCTATCTGACATGCAATTCAATCTAAAAAAAGAGTAAAGCCTCTTTTCTCTGGAGCTACGCATCAGGCACTCAGAGGGGAAACGCTAGGAAGTCAAAGCAACGCCTGAGCGGAAAAAAATAGTGCCCATTGTAAGAGATAAACTAGGGAAGGTGACACATAAGCCCCACACTCAGCCACAGCTCACTAAAGCTTGTGAGAGATTCACGCAGTGGACTTTTCTGTGACTGCCACCACAGTCTTCCCTGTACCAGTTGAACCGAAACAGATATTTTTAGACTAAAACCCTTTATGAGATGTTCATCTTATTACTGCTTCGTTCCATTCATTATATTTTTAATCATGTCCAAACAACTGAGCTATTAAATAAATTCCAAAGCAGCACAGCAGGCTGTGGCTTACGCAAGCTAAAGATGAGAGCAGTAGGAGAAAAAGGCTACTTCAGTTGCAGATTAAACTTTCCTATTCTTACAAAGCACAAAGCAACTGCTGGACTCAACCGCCACAGATTCGGGATTACAGCCGTTTCTCAGTCCCGGCTCCTGCTGACATGCTGAAAGACATTCAGGATATGATTTACTTTATAAGAGTTACAGGTAGCCTACAAAGAAGGAAGAAAGTTATAGAAGTATCTTTTCAGTAATGAACTCCCCACTGCAAACGCCTTTGTTAGCCTCCGCCAGAGCAGCTTTTAAGTGCAGATTTGTACGCTGCGACACGGAGCCCTTCCAGACAGCTCCAGCATCTTGTAAACGGTCTTGGCATGAGAACCT
The DNA here is from genome assembly GCA_013400195.1 of Aramus guarauna. NCBI lineage: Eukaryota > Metazoa > Chordata > Aves > Gruiformes > Aramidae > Aramus > Aramus guarauna. Next base: position 48,085 of record VXBL01008309.1, on the reverse strand, counting down.
CCACACTGCTGTGACCACAAGAGAGCTGCTGTACCACACACCCTCCATCGCCTACAGCGGAGTAACTGGAAAACTTTTAGTGATGTTTAAAGACATCCACCCACCTGCTTCTGTAAATGCTGAAAAGTTTTACTGAAATAAGGGAATTTCTTGTGCCACAAGTCAGGAAGAAACCAACATCACACACCTGAGACCAGAAAGAAACTGCTGTTGTCCTACAACTCCCACAGAGACAGAAGATGCGTCTCTCTTCTTACAAACCCTGGTATTTGGGAGAGGCACTCCCTGGAGCAAGAAGGTTTACAGCCCATGACAGCACCAATACATCACAGGTCTCGTTACGTGTTTTGTTACTGAGAGCCCTACGCATGGATTAACAACTGCAGAATAGAGGAAAAAAGGCATTTCATAAGCAAGGATAAACACACCGTCCCAGCTGCGGGATTACACCTGCCATTCAATCCCATCCCACCTCAATTTCTCATCTCTCAAAAGCAAGTTAATGTATTAGTTCTGAAGAGTTTTTCCTCCACCGGCTAGCCAAGCACTATCACCCAATAACCCCCTCTCCTTTCCAACTCACTGTACCCACATTCTTCCAAAAAGGATCATTTCCACCAGATAAACTAAGTTCTACCAGATCTTTGCCTCCAACCAGAAAATCTGTTCTCTTTATCAAAGGCTTCAAACCGCACTCAACTCACAATTTTGCCTCTGCTCCTTTCACCACCACCCCCACCCCCAAACTGCCCTGCGGACAAAGCAGCTCCCACTGGTCCCACTATGGAGCTCACCAGAGGTCTGGAACAAGAATAAGGAGCCTCCGCTGGGCTTGGCCCAACACCGGGCAGTCAGTTTTGCTCTCACAGGGATTACAGACTGCTGTCTGGTAGAATTTCAGCCATAGCAAAGTTTCCTCGCATTGGAAAATCACCCGAGGCTTGAGTGAAATTGGATCTCTCACAGTACAGAGACATAACAGAAAGCTTAACAACATGTGGCGTTTATGTAATATTTTATATGTTCAAAGCATCATTCAGGCATTACCTGCAGCTCAGGGGACTGGTCAGCCAGGCTGGGAACTCTATTTAGAATTAATTCTCCTGGGATTTCTGATAATGGATTCTTCACTCATGCCAGAAATGCCATAAAAATAGATATGTTAAAGGGTAGCACAGCCTGTATGCTTTCACTGCAACCTACAGTCTCTAAAGAATAAATACAACTTGAAAGAGTGTATAATAAAGTTTTCCTTTTAATTTCATTTCTAAACAAAAGATTGCAATAGTCCTCCTTTTATCCAAGACGCTCGTCTACTTTCAGCACGAAACAAAAACCCCCAGGGAGAATTAAAGGCTATCATTTCCGTACACACAAGTTGCACCAGGCTTTGCTGCGCTCTGGTCCAATGCACTTTCAGTAACATAGATTTTTCTGCAAAATATAAAATTTACAGCTGGTTTGCCCACTGAGAATCTACTCATACAAAATCACATGCCTGGAACAAGAAACCTAACTTGCATGAAGTTTTTGTTTCCACTGCCTTTCTTACCTGCCAGCCACCGGTGGCTACCAGCTCAGGAGGACAAGCACATGCCATCACGAAAACAGGAACAGATGAAGATGCTGGAAGATGGTTCAGGATCAACGCATCAAGCAAGCACGTACGGACAACTCGGTCATGTATTCACAACAGAGCACAACTGCTAATGAGATTACTATATGAAATATGCTAACACAAACTCATTTTCCTCCCACTGTGTGTTCCTGCAAGGCTGGTCTAATTTTATAGGATGAGAGGTTGCGTGGGAGGAACAGGATAAAAGTGAGATCAATGGTTGTAAGAAATTTTAATTAGCATAAAGGTTCCTCTGTCTTAGTTTACAGAATTGAAAAAACATAACAAAATGTCTGGAAGATTAATTTCAGGAAAGCGAGAGCCAGATCCTGCCTGGGACACTCTAAAAAATGTACATATGACAATTTCTGACACAGCACGTAGAACAAACTGCTCTCGAAAAGAGAGACCTACAAGATAATTTTGGAATCACCTTTATGTCACTTCCATTAGGACTATGGAAACTCTTGTGCTGTTTTTCTTAGCAGCGAGTGGGGCTTATGTAAGTTTTAATATAAAATAAGAATTCACTTGATGCCAAACTACAGGATCTATTCTATTAAAATACAGGATCATTCCAAATGCTCAGTCTCAGACATTTCTGAGCTCTAGCCAAGATGTAAGAAGCATGTGCACTGAAGTGATTAGTCTGCGGGAGGTGAAAATTCATGGAATTTAATGACACAGCACTGAAAAGAAAGCTCCAGCAGCGAGTGCTCAGGCTGAGGAAAAAAGCGGTCTAAAAAGCAGAGAGGGGTCAGGAGAAGGCTGAACCATGAGATGCTCCCACATTCAGAAGATAAACGGACAGACGGTTGCATCTTGGACTACAGATGGTCAGCAATGGAACACGCAGCCACGTAAAACCTATCACCTTAGCTTAGAGTGGGGAGCTAACTACAAACGGGAAGAAAAGCAAGAGCAAAAAATAAAGTATTCCTGCAAATTTTCTTCTTCCGTAAGGCCAAGGAAAAAACAATCATGAAATTAATGTGTTCTTCATCAAACAAGTAGGAGATACCATTTTCACATATGCATCTCAAACAGGACAGAAGAAAATTATGAATCCTGGAAGGGGAGAAGTATACTAGTTATATTTCAAATGTTACACGGTACATAAATAAGCATTTGAAAGACTAATCTTCTTAAAAACCATCTGACAGAAATAACAAGGAAAAAATGCTCAGAAACTGGCCACTTCTTGCAGCAATAAGCTCTAATGGATTAGTTGGAACCCATGTTTTTTGCTTTTTATACTCACCCTCTTTCTTTTCTTCTGCTTTTGTGCTAAGCTGAAAATATCCAGCCATCCCATCCCTGCTGTTTATGGAAGTAACGACAGAACTGCCAAATTCCCCACCCTCCATTCTCAATTGCTTATTATCAAGAATGGAGGCCACAATATTGAAGAAGCAATGCGTATTTATATCTCTTTGGCAGAAAGATCTTTTTTGAATGAATGAGCTCATATTTTTTTCCCAGTCTGAAATATAAGAATGGCATGTGATTTGTCACCTGGATTCAGTGACAGATACAGAAATACCTGAACATGAAGATCTGATCCAGCAGAGAACCACCAAACATATGAATTTACACCAATGTGATAAAACACTTCTTGCAGATAAAATTGTAAATTCCTTTATTAATCTTGGTGCAAGTTGAGCACAAAACTGTTTTAGCCTTGAAACGAGCTGAAATATTAGAAAGAAAAAGCTAGAACCTCTGGGGAAAAGCAACCCCAGCACTGAAAATGAGCAGAGGAGGAGTTCAGCGCATCCTCCTTGGTGCACGCTTAGCAGCTGACTCCCCGTTGAACTGGACCACAGAGCAGTTAGACATCACCTCTCCACTGCAAAACAGCTCTGTAGCTGTGGGACTGCTCCTAGGCCAGGAAAACCCCCTAAAAGTCACATCGGAACAAGTGGCCCCACAGCGTACGAAAGCCGAACGAGTTACCTTTGAGGGAAAGGTATTTTAAAGACCCGCTCTGTCAGCCCGCTGTGGCCAGGGTGGGGGAAGACTCGGCTGAGAGAAGCAAAGAGGAGTAAGACCGACTCTCAGTTACATCCTTACAAATGAGATCTCGCGCTGTGAAATTCCCAAGATAAAGCATAGCACAGCACTGCCCTGAGGGCAGAAGGCAGTCGCCATGACTTTATCAAGTAGCTGGTTATAATTTTCATGCAAATAACAAGAATAATCAAGTGACTCTCGCAGCTGTGTCAGCCCAAAGGAAATAACATCTATGAGCTGATCAAAGCAAGCAGATGACCTCACAGAAAGCACGTTCAAGATGTTATCTGTCCTCCTACAACTCATTGGCTTTGGCATGAGCTAACTGTAAAAAAACCAACCCCAAACACCTCTCAGACTGCTTATAAGTGTGTGGGTGAGGCTGCCCCAGGCTGTGCCCACCAAGAGCCCTCCCCCATGCACTGGTCCGTATTTGAGGGGCCACGTGCACGTGTCTCCGCTTTGTGATTATTTTTACTCCACCTCTGCTGGCACAGAAATACAGGCGAAATGCATTTTCTATCCCTCAAGGTAAAACATCAGACAAGTCTGTGAGTTAAGGACTGGATGAAGCTGTTGAACAAATGAGAAAGAGATCAAATAATCAGAAAGATGATTTCTGTGTGTTTGGGGTTTTTTTCATTTTTTATTTTTTATTTTTTTTAAGCAGAGGTGGTTTCTTATCTCCTCTGATTGTCAAGCCTCAGGGTAGCATCACATGAAGCTGAGCTTTCAGATGCTGACAGTCTATTTTACTACTGTTTAAACTAAAAAAGCTTCATCATCTCTCCAAACTGGTCATGGCTGCCGTGTTTTTGTTGTGTGCTTTGTTTTTAATGTAAAACTCACAGGACATGAATTATCTTTTACACCACTTAATCCCTATTAAATTTAGTTGAAATACTGGGTTAAAAAATTGTTAGTCCACACACACACAGGGCAGAATTGCATTCCTCACATCTTTCGGAAACCCATCTAAAACCAACATGATTAATTTTATGACACGGATACTCAGACACAGCTAATGAAAATCCACGCTTAAGAACATAAATTCCGTAAGTATCACACATTTTACTTTCCATCTATTGCATAAATTAAAAGTCACACACTTAACTCTTACAAACTAAATGATTTCTCTTATAATGAAGTTTATACAGCACATTAAGGGATGATGCAAGCCAGGAACTTCAACTGAAATCATCCATTTTGACCAGCTACAGTTGGCATAATTATGTTCACTGCCCAGAAAAAAGTGTTTTCTAAAAGCATCCCCTTTACTGAGAGCTAACTGGATAGCCAGGAATTTGGGGTTAAAAGGTTCGGGATGCACAGAGATGTGCCTGTAACTTCACACCGGGCAGTTCTCAGAAAAAGGTGTTTCTGCGTGAAGACATTTGGTACTAACGTCATTTAAGCTTTCTCCACAAAGTCTGGACAAAATGGCCATGATACTTTATATCAGAACTTAATTCTCTTGAGAGGTTCAGTTTCAGCCCTTTCAAGGGGGTGTTGGTCATATCAGACCAACATATCTAATAATTAAGCACCGTTAAGTAATTATAGTTTTTGCAGTAAAAATGCAGAATTACTAGACAATCATTAGGGATTAAATACTCCCAGTACAAAAGAGAACGTGTAAAAGCCAATTTTCAGGAACAAATTGGAGCCTGTTGCAGTTTTCCATACAAAATTGGGGAGGGCAGACTGTTTACATCAAGCTTTACTATTTTCTGTTTTTCACTTTTCCACCAAATCCATTTCTCACTGAACAGACTTATCTAGTACATTAAACAGGTTGAATAATTTTCCCTAAATATTTTGATCTGTATTATTTTAGTTTTTCCATTTTATTCTTAATTGTGAATTGCCTGTTATTTTACACCAGGCTTTCCTGTCACCTAGAGAAAAATGCACTTTCCAAGGCTTGGTAGAGCACAGCTACAGAGAAACACGGGTCAGATCTATTAGTACCTCCACAAGGTGAAAGCAAGCCAGGTCACATTTATTTTGCTCTACATTTCAGGGATTACTGATTGACAGGCCCTATTCTTATGAATAATAAAATCACTGAGACTTTCCGTGCTTGAGTAATCATTGTTTTTCCTCTCTAATCACAGGATAGGGTTTAGACGGAAGACTCGAGAGCATAAAGCCACAGTGACCTTCCCCACGTGAGAAGCTGCTGCTGAGAAAACCAGAGCAACTCGGGTAACGCTCCAGCCATCCCATCTCCAGACACATCGGCCCATAATAATCAGAATAACGACAAGCTCAAACTGATGACACCCCCTCCTCTCCCCTGATTCTTCCCTCTCTTTAAAGAGCATTTCACCTCGCCATTTCCAATACTTGGGGAAAGAACCAATTCGCACTTTCTGTGCTGGGTACGCGCTCCGAGACTCCCTGAACACTGAATCATCTCTGATCCGGATGGCAAAGCAGATATCCATGGAAAAGTACATTTTCATCTAGATATCGACAGCGTTACCGGCACTGTTTCCTGCCTCCTCCCTCAAACTGTTGTTCACAGTCTCCTCGCACAGCAGCGGCTCATGCTCTGAAAGAGGCATTGCTGCTTTTGCTCAGCCTCAAATAGCTGTATGTGGCATTTTCCAGACACACGAGCCGCAAGCACATTCAAGTAAATGCCTTTTCCCCTACTCATTTTTTAGATGTGTTAATGAATAGCAAGAATTGTGAAGACAGTTGATACTTCGGACACGAAGAAAATGTTAAATCGGGAGAAAAATCTTCTTACACACGCATAGATACACAGACACTCTTTCTATAAGAAGCTGAACCACCCTTAAGATAGCTGATATCTGCACGAACAGCTTTTGTACAGTGCAATACAAAACACCTCCATTTGAGTCAAGGAACAGAAAAATAACTGTAACAGAAGCAAAGAACTCCATCCATGAACATCTACAGCTGGAGGAGAGCCTTAGCAGGGACTGAGAACCACACTTCAAGGCAAACCCCAAAATAATTGCCCAGCATCCTTCAATACGTTGGTTTTGCCAGGGTTGGCCACAGCGGGCTGTGTGTGACTGATTTGGGGACTCACTAACAAAATTCAATCTGAGTAAATGACACAGATAAAGCAGAGCAGGACAGCAAAGGACTTTTTGCCATATTGATCCCTTAACATGCATTGTGGACACAACTACAACCTGATTTTCCTTTGAATTCAATCTGGAAAACTGACTATAGGTTCAAGTGCTTTGACTGAAGTAACTGATGTGTTCAAGAGTAGCGTATATCCTTCCAGCTGCACACAGCTGCAAGCAGTCCCATGCTCTGAGGTTTTAAAATTATTAATTTCAGCTTAACACAGCCTGCTCGAAGGGATATGTATTGAAGGAGGAGGGGCTTTTTTTCCATCTTAGATGGCTGACAGCTAATCATCCTGCTTTCTTCATCAAAATATTATTCAAGGTGAGAATGCAGGGTAATCAGAGAGACACAGATCACCAGGTAGCATGTGCATTCACTTCTGGAAGCAGAGATAAAGTTAATTAAATACTCATTTAATTTGAATTAGGATGGATTCAGTCTACTTGAGCTGATCAAAACCCTAAACCTAAAGGTATACTGCACAGAGTAGCCTTTTGTTACCTGAAGATGCATTAATTGTGTAGTCTAATATATACATATAGGCCTTTTCCATATCATCTGCTTTAGCTCTCAACTTCTCTGCTTTCTGAAGAGTAATGCAGGTGGCTGAGCAATAGGAGAATCCTGTCCTGTTCCTCAGTGGGCAGGATGAGTCCCTAAAGAACTCTCCAGATGTGCGAGAGACACCTATGACACACCACATAGTTCACAAGTTCTCTGCACGCAGGGTGACAAGAAGACCACAGAAAAGCGATGTAGTGAAGGAGATAAGAGGTCAAAGCAGAGAAGCACAAGGCCAAGAATCACCCCCGTTCCTGTGCAGTGTCAGGGCAAGAGTGGAGCTGATGGAGACCTGAACGCTGATCATCTTGTCTTAGGTCAATCCCTCATCCAAAACACAACTTTCTGCTTAACATTGCCCAGCCCTACAGACACCCAGAAGGAGAGAGAACACTTCTGTCCCCCTCCACCACCAAAGCCCTGCTGCTGGCCTGCGTCCCGGTCACCTCAAGAGGGGTAGGGGTCCTGCCACTCTTCTTTTTCCTGCAAGATGCCACCAGGAGCCACCAGCAAGTCAGAGCTTTAAGTACAGATAGAGCAGGGCTCTTCCAGTGAGGTGGGTCCCAGCAGCCTGCTTGGGAGTTATTTACTTATTTAGGTTCTACTTGGACAGATGACATTTTAGTCTCAAAACCAGAAAGAAATACCACCGGGTGAAGAAAAGAGGCAGGAATTACCATCCAGGCTAGGTGGATTTGAACGGATTGAGAGGAGACGTCTCACAGGAGCTTAGAGCCAATCACTGCTAGGAACAGTAAGTCCAGTTCACAGCAAGCCACTAAAAGCAATGCTGCTCAGCCAAACCACTTCCTTTTTCTGCAGGAGTTGCTTTGCCTACAGAAAGTCAACTAGCCTCCGACTAACGGAGAAACTGGAGCTTAAAGCTAATTCTTCCCATCTAAATTGCATATAGACAGCTTTAGTCTGTATTTTCAGCAATCCGCAGAGCTTCTTCTAAAGCATATCTGATCTGTGTATCAGATGAAAGATTTATCATGTGCCTAAATGAAGACGTAGACACTCAAATGCACATCCCACTAAAAAACATGTGCACCACTGAAAGCAGTTGAAGATGATGAGGATTCTTGCAGAAGTCCCAGCTGGTGCAAGACAGACACAAGCTGATCTCTCCAGCTGAGGACCAGCCCTCGATGTTCCTTTCTCTACGCACAGAAACAAACTGATAAATTTTATAACCATCAGACAGTGACCTCTAAAATTGCATTTGTGAATCCTGCAGAGCAAGAAACATTTTCCAGGCTGGTGGATTTCTGCAGGCAGCTCCAGGACTGAACTAGTATTCAAACCTACACCAGAAGGCCAAAATAATAAAACCTCTAGTTATAGAGAGCTCCCTCCCCTGCCAAGGTGAAGAGTTCTGTACATCATCCTAAAAGTAAACTAAACCATAATAAAACCATTTAAATATAACCACCTCTCAGAATGCAAACAGATAGAGAAGTACAGCAAGGAGCCCCGACACCAAGGATACAGAAACTAGCTCTGATGGTGAACGTGGACCCTTGGAAATGTTGTTCTCCAGAGGGAACACGCGATGGGCCAACAATCAAGATCAGAGATTGGGACTGAGGTCGATCACTTACCACAACGCTTTGCAAACAGGGAAATGAAAGCCCACGATTCAGATTTTCAAAGTCAACAGAATTTCTATGGCAGTCAACCTGGAAGACACACTGACCAAAACTCTCCTTAACACTGGCTATAATTAGAAGACATATCAGCCAATTCTAACTATGAAAAGAAACCCCACAGCTTTTGAGAAGATCTTTCTTAATTCTCACAACCTTGATCTATTGATAACTGGGAAACCAACATATGGAGATAAAGTAAAACAAAGAATGGCAGCTGTATTAGTAGCAACAAGGATTTTTCAGAGATCTGAGATGCTATCTTCAGCATCCCACCTTCCTTTTTATAGCTACCACGCTTGTACCTGCTTGCGCTCAGTGTGTGTGTGTAAGGATCAAATGGCAATGAAGGACGGACAAGCCTTTTAACCAAATTGGCTTGGCAGGAAGTCTGAAATTTTCGCACAGCTCATTAGTAGTGACTTTTTATGGAAATGTATGCTGAAACAAAACCAAACGCATCTAACAACTACATGTTCTGCAAATAGATTCCTTGATTGAAAAGAAATGGCTCTCTATTATATGTGGGGAAAAAAAAGGAGCAAGAAGGGAAGAAATGAAGGTTTTAGGAAAGAACCACCACAATGAGAGTCCTTCATACAATACCCTCACACTGCTGTGCTGACACTTGCAGGTACTGGTGTTCAGCACCTCCCCCTGCCCAGTCACTTCCAGTACCCACAGGTCAGGCAAGTACATCTCAAGCACAAAGAGCCCTCCATTTCCAAATGCCACGAAAGCAGCAGCAGTATCAAAGTCTCACAAATTCTTTAGCATTTCTGCACTGCTTTTGTACGCCCTTCTCTAAAACGGGCTGATCAGAGCAGCCGTGCTGTGAGGGGGTAGCAGCGGGGCCTCCTTGACAGCAAAGTGTCCCCGTATTGTAGCTGAGCAAGTGTCACTTGATGTTTGTTTAAATGCTTAATACTGGATCCTATTTGCAAAGCATTAGCATTCCTGTTCTCCTGCGTCTGCACTGATTGATCTCATTTGCATATGCAAATCAAATGCCAGTATGAGACGCTTAATATTCCCTCAACTTCATTTAGTGCCGCAGCAACATGGGTCAATATCTCACTCCATCCTCTAGTACGTGGGGAGGGTTCTAGCTGAGTCAGCAAATGCTAATAAGCTTTGCTGCTTTCAAGTCTTAAAATCAATTAGTAGTATATTAAGGCAGACTTGCTGGGAGCTCATTTAAGTAATAAAAATCTTTTGTATAGCTAAAGAGAAAAAGAATAGGAAGGTTGACTCTTCCTTCCCCAAGGAGTTGTTTTAATCTAAAGTCATAATGGAGAGCAATGCATCTGCCACGTTTACCCAAACGGGGAGCTGCTCGGCCACTTTAGCTGACTTCAGGGAGAAAGCAGTAAGGGTATCCGAGAGACACTCGGTCTTTAGTACAAGTTTTTCCCCTACCCTTGTTTGAACAACACTAACATACGCGTGGCAGGAGGAATCCAGAGCAGCACATCCACAGGCACCAACCCTCTGCCCCGTATTCACAACACGAACCTTCACTGCAACGGCACCTCACTTGTGTCGACGTTTACAGAGCGGTGACTCCAGGCTGTCACAGCACAAGACATCCCACCAAGCAGCACGGGCTCTCCAGTATTACCACCACAAGCTTCTGGGAACAAGCACCACCATGAGAAGCTGCACAATTGGCTTAGGGTCCAAGAAAACCCCAGCCCGCAGCCTCCCCGCTGCCATGGGCATCACCCACCTAGAGCAGATCTGCTGAAACCCCCTGCTCAAACCCCCATGGCTCCAGGTTGGCCTCCCCACCCCGATGGGTGCTCAGCACCAACACCGCTCTGGAGCTCAGTGACCGCATCAAGAAGATCCATTGCAATCAGAGCAGGTGCAGTTTACACCAGCTGAGGGTCTGGCCCAGCACCCCTCTGTGCACCACCGTCACACACTCACACCCATCCAACAGCAGACGAAGCACGGATTAAAGTACAACTGATTGAAGTGGAGTTTTTAAGGTATTTCCCCTCACTCTGATGCAGCTTCTGCAAGTCATCAGCTCCCAGAGCTCGCTGCTTTGCTAAGCCAACGCTACAAACAGCACCAGCCACGCAAGTACTTGACCTTGAGCAGCCAGGAGAGGCTGTCGTTAATTCAGAGCCAAACTGCACCTCAGCTGGCAAGAGAGCTAATTTCAGCTCTATGCACCAGGAGGTATTTGCACCTCAACGCTCCCCCCAGGTGAGGAAGGGCCCATTCATAAACAAGTGCAGGTATCCCTGGCCACACTTCCCAGGGAAACACAGCGCCCAGCACGGCTATTTACATTTATTTCTTCATCTTCTAACCCAGATTTCTGTTTTATGAGTGCCTGACTAACTGATGTAGCACCAAGCTCACAAACACTGCAAGGGGAAACACCTGGCTTATTTGCTTGATTTTACTTCAGCAAATTTATTGGACATCACCTGCAAGTATCAGACCGAGCAGCACTTACACCCGGTTCCTGCCAAGGCTGTGAAAAATAATTGAGTCACCACTGTCATGCCAATTTGCCATCCATTTCCCTTTCAAGGCTGAAAGGCCACTGATGACTGGAATACGCTTCTGACCACGAGAACAGTTTCCTCCATGGAACAAAGAGGAGTAAACAGATACAGATAACTGGCAATAAATAGCAAAAGAGGGTTTTTCAAATGCACATCCCACTAGTCAGGTGGCTTTTTGCCCTTTAAAAGTTGTTTATAAATCAATTGCTCCTCTAAACTACTAACAAGTTCCTAAGTAGGTTTTTGTTTGTTTGTTTTTAAACATCACAGCTATGGATTCACTGTCAAGCCAACACCAGTTCTTCCAGTGCTGGCACAGGCCAGTAGCAAAGGGGAGCAAGAAGCACTGGCAGAACTCAGGCTAATTTGGGATATGAAGCCCAGCTGACTGACTTCAACCAGGTATTTTACCATTTCTCTCTTCAAGTTTGCATCCACCACGTGACTGAACAGAACAGCTGACTGTGCAAAATCACTTCTTTCCCATCTGCACATGGTACATTAACTGAAGCAGTAGCTGCACATTGCGAACAGCTGATGACAAACAGGGGCACAGCTACAGAGCTGAGATATTGTGGAAAAATTCCAAAAAGCAGCCATAAAAAAAAAAATCTGAAACCGTATGACAGGCAAGCCTATTGCCAACCAAATTTTTTACATCAGGTAGAAAACACTTAATTGGAGACAGAGTCAATCCAATGCTATGCTTTAAATCTAATTATAAAACCACTTCTCTTCCAGATGCTACACTGTGTAAAACAATCCTGTCACTCAATATTATTGACAATACTGCATTGCCTTACTGCTTATTTGGTATCTTGGTTTATCATGTAGTCCAAATACTAATACCTTACAAACAAGAAGCAAATTAAACCGCACTGTGTCGACTGAATAGCTGCACGGTTCGGCATCGCTCTGACAGCTCTCCACGCACGGTGTTACGCAGCTACGAGGGGAGCGGGGGGAACACGGCGGTGCAGAGCCTTCTCCTGCTCCTCGCCTCCCCACCACGTTCCACCGCAGAACCGTGCCAGACGTCCCGGCACAGAGGAGCGGGAAGCAAAGCTGGTGCAGGGCCACGTTACCCTATTCACCGTCAGACAGCGTCCTGGCATCGCTGCCTCCCTCCCCAGCAAGACTCGAGCTCTACCTGCTTCCCTCCAGGTTTACTGCAAGTTTATTGCTACCTGACAGGCAACACCGGCAGCGCACGGGAAACACCTAGGTTTTGTTCCGATCCCTTCTTTCAAGCATGATGTTCATTATGATCAATCATGGTTTTTTAATGCTCACGTATTAAAATGGGCTTGGGGCATTTCAGACACAGGAATATCGACATTCAAACATGATCTGTGGAGCTCTTGCTTTGTTTCTAGAACAATCGGTTCTTTTACAGCCATCTGGAAACAGCAGCGTGACTCAGAACAAGTCAACTCATCCACAAACCTGCTAAGATACAAACACTAACAATAAGATAGAGTGACAATGAGTATTACTGGAAAGCACATGAGGCGACCGCAGCCAATTTAGGATCTCAGCTGCTGATCTCTTTGGCTGGTTTGAATGCTCTAAGCAAGTTACTGCAGCAAAATACACGAATATAACAATTTTTGGTACATAAATTAGATGAGAACTCCTAGGTCATTTGCTACTGTCCTCTGCTATCTCATCGCTTCTCCATGTGGTAGGTCTACACATAAAATATGGGCAACTTCTCTTTACAGCACTCCATATAATTTGCAACAATTGGGATTTAAACTCTTCGGGAAGGTTTTCAGGTTCTGCAGTTCCACAATACAACAGAGGGGAAGTTTTCTAAAATTTACATTAATTACAACTTTGAACAAATTAACTATAAAAACAATAATACTTAATAAGCACACAAATCTTCAATATTTATACCATCAATCCAACACAACTAATTCCACCAGGGCATTTTCAGACGAGCAGCAGTATTCTGTTCCATTGCCACAGAAGCGGCTGAAGTTCAGGCTGCAGCTCCTGGAACACAGCACAAGCGCAGCCGGGTTTCCCTGTCTGCAAACTAGAGACAGCTGAAAGATGCTGAAAGGAACAAACCAACTACGCCTCTCTGCTGCAGTCATCTGCTGTGAATTAGTTTAACACAGTAATGAACATCTCAAAGTTACAGTGTTGAAGCCTCTCAGAGGCAAAGGGGCATTTTGAACCCACTGTTTCAGTGTTGGCACATTCAGAGAACCACCATTTTATGGCTTCCCATGCTGTTCTTCTCCACAGCTTCAGCACTACACACTGAGAGGGCTACAAACTTTTTTTTTAATTAAAACTTTAATTCTTGAGCACAGCTCTTTAATAATGAAAAGTAATAGGGTGGATTCAGCATGGAGCAATGGCCATTTCTGTATTTAGGAATCGTTTCTCCAGCTCCAACCACCACTGAAGCAGAACGTCAAACAGGGCAGTCTAATACTGCTCCAGCCCAGAAAAAGCAAAGCGCTCGTCACCCGAAACTCAGGAGAAATTTTAAAACAGAAAATATTGTCTAGATGGGAAGACATCATCAGTATGCTAGACTCATTTTGTATTTAGCACTTTATTAACACTCAAATTTGGGACACACCCCTTAATATTCACAGGCACTAAGCCACTCGGATTGTGTGCCTGAAGCTAAAGAAAGCACCTGCAGAAGCAAACCAGCACCGTCTGTAATCACATTCCTCATCCCAATACAATTTAATTCTTTTTAAAGGAAAAACGCGATGCCATCGGATTCACCACTGACTCGGTAGTATCTGCTGACTCGCCAACCCTCCTCCATCAGCAGGACAGGATTTCCCGGGGAGGTCTCCCTTCCAAGCCCGACTCCAGCATGACCCTAACTCAGCTTGAGAGATAGAGAGGGAGAGATCAGCCTGAGGGAGACAAAGCTACATCTTTCCCAGGTCACAACTGGTACTAAAATTAGGAGGCATAGTAAACAAAAAGAACAAAAAGCCACTAAGGCAAGGTACATTAAGCAGAGCAGATAAGGATGAAACAGCAAAAACTACCTCCCATTCAGTCAACTGCTCCTGTAAAGAACTATGTCTATTAAAACAAACAAACAAAAAGTCCTAAAAGGTATTGCACAGTCCTTGAAAGCTCTACCCGACACAATCAATATGCCCAATACTAAGCCGATCAAAGTAAAAGTAGCTGTTAAAGAGTCCATACACTCGGGCATCCAGATCCATGCATTCCCCTGCAAGGCCATTTGGGTTTTGAACACATTAAACCATCTCTTGCAGGGATCCAGTCACGAGACAAATCAAGCAGCATCAAACTTCCAGCAAAAGAGCAGCAGAGCAGGACTCAGCTTTCACCCCTCCCACCGCCACCAGAAAAAGGGCTAATCTCTACTTCGCTGCAACTCAGGATTCATGTTCATTTATATTGGTCTGAAAAAAGGAGAAAAGCATCAAGCCAGTAAGTGTACGAAGAACCCCGCATGCCTCAAATTACGATTTAGGCACTGAGAGAATTGGGACCCAGATGGATGTTTAAATGAAACCAGTATGATGTTCACTCAGAAGGCAAATTGGCATAAAAAGTACATTAGGTTATGGGTTTCAAAATTTTAGCCTGGCAGTTCTGAAGTGTATTTACACAGATGGAGAACATGCTTTGAGCAGCCACCGGACAAGCCTGGGTCAGCACGTAACCACTGAGCAGCCAGCCCCATCTCTGGAAAGCTGCCCCCAGCTCTTGCACCAGCCCTTCACCTACCCACGTGTCTCCGGAAGCCTTGGAGATCTCTAGTCCCCATAACAAGCTTTGACACCCCCCCAGCACCAACCACGAGCAGATGGTGGAAATATCTCAACTGCTAACTGAAGAACTGTCTTCCAGCCCAGTGAATCCCATTCAAACATCAGAGCCCACGTTTTACTCACAGCACAAGCAAGTTAGAGCCAAATTTTCAGAAACTCTTCCCAGAGTTTTATATTAAAGATTCAATTTTCAAAAGACAAAGGATTTGTGCATCCAAATTCCTCCACACCGGTCTTTGAAAAGTGAGATCACTATTTCCCAATTTATCAAAGGACTTCAAAAAAGCACAGTCCTTTGGGGAATCCCCCTTTTTTTAGGTTTTATTATTTGTTTGTAACAAGGACGGCAGTGGTCTTTACCATAATCACAAGCTGATTTGAACAGTTATCTGTTTTTAGAAAAATCTTGTACACTCTGTTTCCAAAGACAGAGAGAAATCAAATTGATCAAATTATCGCCCATTAATGGGGCAACTATACTTTAAAGTCAAACGAGCGTCAGGAAAGCAGAGAAATGAGGCAGTTTCACAACTTGTGCACAGTGGCAATACATCCACAGAGCAGCACAGAGGCAGGAAACCTCGTTCAGGTTTAGCAAAAGGAATTGCCAAAGAGGGACAGGAACCAGTTTTTAATTGTATTTTCTAAATATGTATGCACAACTCCACAAACAACCCTCTAAAGAATGAGATATTTGGGCTTAAGAGGAGGGTATTTATTATGAAGGAAAACAGCACCATTTACTTGGGGCTGTTTCCCTCTGTATTTAAACGCTTCTAATTTCTTAAAATAAGCAGTGTTCTTCTAGGCATAATTGTTTCTTTTCAATCAGGCACTTAGTGTTTGCAGCTATCAAATTTGTTGCAGCTGTAATCAAACACGATGTCTTGGGAAGGAAAATCTTCACCTAATGTTAAATCTTGCTGCATTACCCAGCACTGCTTCTGCAGCTCCAGAGTCCGAAATGCCCTTGTTCCTTTCAGGGGCTGCTAACTGAACTTTGCTTTTGTAAAAAAACAAATTAAAACTCTAAAAAAATACATAGATGAGGATTCCTAAGAAAAAAAAAAAAAAAATCAACATTATTGCATCCCTTTTCTTTTACGTATCACTTTTGTTCTTAGAACTCAAACACCATGAATGAAAATAAAATCCCACTTGAGAGAGAGAAACTGAGGCACAGAGCAAAACTGTGACTCCAGAACATCAATATAGCAGGACAGGGACAAAGTTAAAGTGAGAATCCAATTCCTTCCTGTTCCTACCAAGAATCCACTGGACAACACTGTCCTAGCTGTGGCAGGTGAAGCAAACATCTGGTTAGCAGACTAAGGAAGGATCCGCTCTCCCCCCGGGATACAGAAGCACTGCTTTCAGTCTGCAGCGTTCCATGAGCTCAACCCGTCACGGCTCTCTTCTGTGCTTCAGCTTCTCATCTCAGCGTTACCTGTCACCACCTCTCCTCGTCTGCCTCTTGTTCTGCCCGCACCCAGACGGCGGGCTCCAAGGTGGGTGCAAGGGGCACGCTGCTCCGCTCCTCAGCCCAGTCCCTCGCAGCTGCCCCGTCCCAGCCAGCCACCAAAACACTCCCCGTCTCCACAGAAGTCATAACGTGTAACCTCAGAGCTGAAAGATGTTTTATGCAAGAGACTCAGGCCCTGATTGCTTGCTTAGTGTTTGATAAATACTCGGAGAATCTCCTGAAGAAGGACCTGGACAGCCTGGAAAAGCATCAGGTTTCATGAGAGCTCCCGAGCCTCAGTGGTTTGTAGCATCGCTCCCCAGGCGTGTAGGGTAAAGAGCAGGTTCAGGTTCTTTCCTTAAATCCCTGTTTTTCATACCCTCAAGACTAACAAGGCAGCCTAGAGATAACAGTATACAAATAATCAAGTAATTTTATTTTATATCTACATTAGTAAATGAAAAAACCCACCTGCTATTCATCAAGACCTGCTGTTATTATTATTGAGGAAATGATGTGGAATTTACATCAATTTTCCTCTTACTGTAAAAGACCTGCCCAGTTTATTTTAAATGTCAACTTACTACATATTTGTCAGAGGTGCGGCAGCAGCAATTGTAATTAATTTCACATTGTAGTCTAGGCATGTGCCTTAATAGTAGCTTCACACATCTTTCGGGGGAAGCAATAAATGGAAGCATTGGTCATTTTTGGTCATTAAATCTTCAGGAATATTTTTCACAAGATGAGACTGTCAAGATTCATGTCCTAATAAAATTCTAACTTAGATTATTTATAGCTGTGTCTACTTCAAAACTCTCCTGCAGTTGAAATGAAATGCAAGAGTCCACAACAGCTAGTTAGGATTTTTCCAGGAGAATGATTTAGTCTTAAAAAAAAGGAAAAAATTCCACAGTCTGAGGGTGAACAAGGCTAATTGTGAAATCATGTTGAATTCAAGGGACAGTTTAACAAGAAACCAACAAATTTAAGGATGCTAAAAGCATGAAAGCACTTAAGCATTTTCTAAATCATATGTTCTGAAAAGAAGCTTCATGAGAACTGCTTAGAGTAAATGAATCTCTTAAGCAAAAAAAAAAATTACCTTCAAAGTATTATATTGAAATGGAAATCTAATTTTCCTCTGTTCTTTCAATTCAGTAGGAAAATTCAGCAAGAAGCTGACAACTTTTCATTCCCAGTCATCCTGCAACGGCTGCCCCCGCTTCTTTTCCCAGATCATCCCCTTAACGACAGACAGTTATTTGTGCCGACCTAGTCACGTCTCCCCTCAAACTACGACATTGCCACGCGTTTTCCCATGTTCACAACGCCAGAGAGTAGCTCCTGAACTCTATACGTGCATTCGCGAGCACAAATTCGCAGCAGCGTGTACAGCAAGGAGCCATTCTGACCTTGTTTGGGAACTTGGAAGCTGGGAACCCAGACTACTCGACCAACGTGAGATGGTGTGGAACCATCTGCGCCACAGCCAGGACGAGAAGCCAGATCTCCGACGCTGTGACCCGGTGCCTTTAACCCAGAGATGCTGCACCCCCAGCAGCATGATCATCAGTCCCAACCGTGTCCACTCCTGGAGAGGTGGCTGGGCAAGGAGAGCATCAGCCCTTCTGTTTGCTCTCACCACTCTTCCACAGCAGAAGAATGACTATAAACTCCCATCTGTTTACTGGGTTTTGAAACAATATTTGGCATCTAGAGAAAAATCCCAACAAACAGTAAGAGATCAGAGAACATGAAGAGCCAGACAATGAGAGCAGACAGAAACAAGCTGGCAACACACACCAAACTAAATGAAGAAAGATGAGGAAGTCAGACAATGAGGAAAAGAGGATTAAGGAAGATCTAGCAGCAAGGCACAATAACATGAAATGAAGTCAGAAACCCGTGAGCTCAAGAAGGAAGCAGCACAGCAGCCCTGGAGCTGGCTATCACTCAATCTCCACTGCCACCTCTGGCATCTGCCTTACCTGGGGCTTGCAAAAAGCTCTGCGCACCTTCAGAAACTCACTCTGCCTGTCTGTTCTTAGAGCATCTCTAATCTTCTCATAGTGGAAATGGTATTTAATAGATTCTGCCACCGCTGCACACAAGCTCTCTCTTTCCTAGGCAGTGAAATGTATAGCTGAACTGCAGGGCCTGAAACAGCCAGAAATGAAGAGCCATATATACAGTACGAGCAGGAGACGTCTGTGTTGTTTTCAAGCAATTGCTTGTAAGAGATCTTATCACGCAGGCATCATACTAACCAGATAAGCTAGGAAGATGTTAAGCCCGATAAAGCCAACCTCAACTGATGTATTTCCCAGAGGGTCAGGGTAAAGCAGACGTCAGTATAAGCACAATGTTTTTGTGCCACTTTGATGTCTCCAACTATGTACTTTCTTCCTGTCCTCCTTGAAAAAAAGTTCTTGAGATCTTTTGTTCCAATTTTAAAATTCTGTTTCCTTTGGTGCATTTCCCAATGATTGCTTAAAGGGAGGAGGAGAATAATGAACATGCTTTGATAGCAGATCATAAAGGAGCCATTTACTGCAAGGACTCTGATGCATTGTTCTGTCTTTAAACATGAATTATCGAATCACAAGCTATTCACCGAATCGTAGATTACCAATGAACTGAAACCGCATTACAGCAGCAGCGTGTCTCTCTGATCAAAACCACACTTATCTCCTCCTTCAGTCTTAGTTAACAACAGTCCAAATAGCAAGGAGCTTGTTTTGAGGCAGGCTCGGCAGGGCACGTTTAGCAAGCCTGCACCTCTTGCTCTCAAAATGGAGCTTTCATTTACTCCGAGGCTCCCATCACTCATTTACACCAAGGCTCTGTGTCACTCAGTGGCTCAGGTTAAGTAATTCCTTTTTTTCCTGCCAGAGATGTACTCAGTTACCTGCTTTAAAGCCTCCTAATCACCAGTCAAATAACTGCAGATAATTTAAAATATATGTGACTAAAGGGCAGCCCTGGAACAAGCCTTTGTACAAGATGCTGCATCAAGGTAATAAAAAAGCATACACGTAACTGTAACTAAAGGCCAAAAAATGAAGTGTCAAGAAAGCACAAGAACAGCTACATGTCCTCTATCCCACGATTTGGGAGCGATGTACTGTCATGTCTGCTAGACACAATGATTGACACACGTTCTAGTAGAGATTCTGCAAACGGACAGTGGGATCCACCTGTCCTCACCACACTGCTGCGCTCGTCCGTCCCGACAGCCACCGCACACCCCGCATCCCCAGCGGGCACTTCCCCTCGGAATAAACTGCATGCGGTCCGCGACTGAGAAGAGCTTTAACACCATTGCCTAGCCATACCCAACACCTGCTAACGCACTGATCACTTTGGGATTAACATGTCTTTGCACCATTGCTGCCTCAAGGCAGAGCAAAGGTTTTTATCACAAATTAGACTGTATTTAAACAGAGTTCTCCTGAACAATTGTCAAGTGCAGAAAATGCTGAGAGACTACAACGTCATCTAAATGAAGGCATCTGCTTGGTTTAATGTATTCGGTAATTGTCCAGTAGGACTCATTACCAAAAAATCATCATTAAGGCTAAGAAGTTCTAAGAACTGCAAAGAAAAACAGTGACGGGGATAGGAACAACATTGCAGGTTCGACAAAATTTGAGATACATTTATGTTGATTAACATGGTTAATTTGTCATGTACCCAGCAGCACCAGCTCATGTTATGACCATGACCTGCCTTCTACTATTAACAGTTCTTTCATATAACTAATGACTTCCACTGTCCAGGATTTTCTGAAGCTACCAAGCCTTCACACACAATCCTTTACCTCCACAGCCACCAAACACTGCACGTTATTCATGACAAGAGACACAGGAGGGGAATTTAAACGCTTGGGGAGGAAGGTGTGGGGGAAAAGAAAAATAATAAATAAGCAAAGAGAATGTAAAGGAAAATTGCAGTAATGTCCAAGCATCCTGTGCACTGCTCTGCACTCCCCACTGCCCCAGCTGTAAATGACAGTGGCTACACGGGTGCTGAGCTTGCTGTAACCCCACAGATTCCACTGTCAAATCCCGCATTACCCTTCCTTGTCCATCGTTCTAGCTTTGCTGTTAGAGTAAGCTTCTGAAGATACTTTGAACACAGAAGCTGAGAACAAAAAAATACATTACACTTGGAAGGAATCAGCAATTTGAATTCTGAAAAAAAATGGATCAAATTATACAAAGAACAGGCACTCCTGTCTTGGATTGTCTGTGTATGTACATATCCTGGTATAAATTCTGCACCTTAGTTCCACATCCTACCATAAGCCAAATGCAGATACAATTCAGGAGAATGACTGAACTGGGCAGACTTACCTTCATAGTTTGCCTGGAAGCCTTGAGCACTGACCGCATAATCGCTCACAAGCCACAAGGACAGCACAACTCCTGTACTCACAATAGGAGCAGGCAGCTGGAAACCCGTTAACCTGGAAGAAATCAAGAGGAAGGTTACACTCACCATTTCTGCCCTTGACCTGCTAGCAAATCAAAGAACGGGGCGGCTGCCACTTTGGCCAACACACCGCAGGCGGCACTGGGGAGCTTCGGAGCTAAAGAACACAGACTGGGACAGCTTGAACTCAATAGCTGTTCAACAAATGCTGGGCAAACTCCTCCTGGGCTTTTAACACCTTCTGGCTCACCAGAATAACTACTAACGTATGTACTCATTGACTATCTTTTCAACCAGTCTATCTCCTTCACACCTTGATCACTAACAGCATCTGCTCTGCAGCGCTCCGCTAACTCCAGCTCTGATCTCAGCACTCATTGAACCCTTCAGAATCACTTTCCCCATCCATGAAATGGGAGCAATAGCTAAGCTTGCTGAGTGAGCCCAAGACGTTATTCAGTAACAGTTGTAACACATTGAGAATCTTGGAGTAAAAACATTAGATAAGGGTCTGCAGCATTATACAAACCACATTAAATTGAACGCAATCTAAAAGAGCATAAGAGAGCAGGCAAAAAACCCTGTTACCAATTACTGAAAGTGCATCAAGGTAGCTGTCTTCAGAGTATTTGTTCTGTAGTTTTACAGTTGATAAGGTTTGACGTTTCTAGGAATCCTCCCCCACCCCACTGTGCCTGCAAGAACAATCCAAGGATGGCACTTTTCATCCTACAGCCTACTACCTAATATGTACCACAGCGAAGATTGTGATGGTTAACGCCTCTTTACTCGCTGAGGAAATCAAAGCCCACAGACAAAATCGTTTGCACAAGATGATCCAGTAGATGTGTTGTAGGAACTGCCTAGAATACAGACACATGCCCACAACTCAGAGTGGAAAGAACTATATGAAAATGGAACAAGTCTAGTGAACAGACCAAAGATAACACTGCAGAAACCCATAGCTCAGGCGTCCTGCCCTCCC
The DNA here is from genome assembly GCA_013400195.1 of Aramus guarauna. Classification (NCBI taxonomy): domain Eukaryota; kingdom Metazoa; phylum Chordata; class Aves; order Gruiformes; family Aramidae; genus Aramus; species Aramus guarauna. Next base: position 25,927 of record VXBL01008309.1, on the reverse strand, counting down.
ATCGGCTTTCTGTGCAGCCTTAGAGCTAAATGACAACTGTTAATTTTATTACAAAAGTCTGTTTGGTAATGATTTTAAAACTGGCACTATTAGATCCCAAACACTAAACCCCTGATATCGTACTGACACAGCCCAAGAACAGCTTATGCATGTTTCTCACAAACAATTAGTTTTGTAACTTATAAACCTCCTTACATTTGGCTCAGGTGATTTACATAATAGATTTACATAAGGAACAGGGTTTTTTAAAGCAATTACATATTAGATTCTTGCCTGCCATTATCAAGGACAACTTCAGATGCAACCCCCATTGCCTGATAACTGTCCTAAACCCAGACTTTACAAAACCGCAGAAGCAGCAGCAACTGAAGGAACCCACTGCCACGCGCTATCGTTCATGATCAAGAGCATTCAAGCTGGATCACAAGGAGACAAGTAGCACGAGATAAACAGGCTATGGTAGGAAAGTAAGTTTAAAGCTTCTTACACAGACTCAGAGGTTTATCCCACATCTTTTTATACAGCAGCTCGTCTTTCTTACAGAGAGGGTAAAAGATCACTTATGATACAAAGCACTCTGACCCCTTAAGAAATACCTGTAAGTATATATTTGATTCAGAGTATTTCCTCTCCTCATATTACATGGAATGAAAAAAGCAGCCATAGAACAAAATCTGATTCTTAATGTTGGGGGCCACCATCCTCTCCCTGCCCACGGGGTCAGGTACCAGTACGCTGCAATTTCCAGCCCAAGCAATTTCTCCTTAAAGTTGCCACCAGCCCCTCGGCAACTTCCAGAGACAGTGAGTGAGCTTCCCACTGTTCCTACTCTGGCCCTAATTTAATGAACCTAAATATTATTTCAAACAGATTGAACTCTGACTAATGAAAGCTGACATGCTCTGCCTGAGAACCTTATTAAAGCAAAATTTCCACTTATTGGCAAAGTTCACACAGTTGCCAGCCAATGATGGCAGTCAAGTTTTAATGTCAGCAGAGAAGTACTTACCCGCTCTCAGCATAAAATCCATTCTCTCTACAAGCTGGAAGAATAATTGCTCCTGTTTATTAAAAATAAAAGGTTCCAGGATTTTTAAGGATTCAAGATAGTTTTACCATGCACAGAACTGAGTAAGAGTGCCATAGGTTTTATTAATTTATTTTGCAGTTTAATTAAAATGGCTTATTGAACTGTTCATGCACTCAAAAAATCCAGAAAATGTGTGTACCATTTTTAATAAAAACACACAATGGACAGCAGAATCTGGCAATTTTTCTTCCTCTAATCACCACAGTGTTTCATCATTATCTAGGAATTCGTTAACAGTAGTCTGTGCTTTTTGTATCCAAAAATAGATCTGCTCTCTCTGAACTAAGCTTTTTGCATCATGGATTCTGTTCACAGTCCACGTACTAGGAGGACCCCACTACGCAGACGTTGCCTTTAATTCAGGGCACATTTACATGTCTGCTTACCTGTAAGCAAGTGCCCATGTCCCACAGGAGTCAGTGGGAATTAAGTGCTGCCGAAACCAACGCTGCCCTGAAGCACGTATTTGTATTTCCTAGCTACAGGGCCCTCAAAGAACGGGACGACCTGTGCGTAAGGGCATTGTAACCGAGGGTCTGTTCTCAGTCTTCCTACAGACTCCACGTTAACTGAAGAGACAACCTTCATGGGAAGCTCTGAGCTTCCTGAACCTCTAAACATTAATAAACCCAACCATCCCTCCAGGCCCTTAACTTCGGAGGTTCCTTCGTGTCTGTCTGCCGTCCCTGGAGCGAGCAGGAGATGATGGGCTGCCTGACAGCGCGAGAGGTGGCCAAACACTGCCTTCCCCTTCAGACCAAACAGCCTTTCTGCCCACAAAAGATGACAAGTGCCCCATTAGTGCCAAAACTAAACTTACTCAGAACGAAGGAGGAAATACTGCTCCAATAATAAAAATATCTTATATGGCAACTCCTACCCTCTATGCCACTAATTTCTGTATCTCCTCCTGCAGTGAAAACTTGCACTAGAAATGAGATGAAATTCCTCCCATTCCTCACTGGAAGCAGCTGCAGTCAAAATAAAAGTTATTCTTGAGCCTTCAACCAACACACACACAAAATTTTTTCCTTCTTCTGATGTGCTCATCTTCTCGAAGCAAGAGCACGGACAATATCCTCTTGAAGAAACACTGATTTAACAAGGCACAAACCACTCCTGTAAAACCTCAGCACTCCTGTTCCAAAGACCCAGAAAGAGCCAAGCTTGGCAGGACACCCTGCCTTGTTTCAACCTGGCAGGTAAACTGTCCTCATGCCTTCCTCCCTAAACCTGCAGCCCAGGCAAATTTGAAGTATGGGGATCAACACGATGGCAGACAGAACATGAAGTCATTCCCCAATGGCCTCATGCATGAAACAGTAATTCTGACATCACTGTTATTTAGTGTAGCAATAAAAAAATATATATGCTAATGAGAAAGAAAAGCAGCAAACTCTGTTCCTTGTTTTTATTAAGGGCTATAACAAGAAGGTGAGGGCAGTAATAACAGCACAAATAACCATCTTCCATTTCTTCTGTACCTCTAGCCAAATGGATTATTGAGTGATTATCCCCTTAAGTTGCTTGGAGCCAACACTGATTGTGTGAGATTTTCAATGTGTTTTTCATTGGCTTAATTCTGCTCCTACTGTGAGGAACCAAACTAAACCAGTGCCAGAAATACCACTTCACAAGCTTGCCCTTGCTCCGCAGTACGGCAAAAATCAATATACCAAAGCAAATCAACACAGAAATCCTCCACCCTATTTGCATCCTTCTTCATTTTTTGCCTCGGGTTTGCCACAGACATTGCAAGTATTTCTGGTGAATGACTCCCCATTTGCAGCAAAACAGCAAAACCTCTTTCACAGAACAGCTTTGCTAGAACCGATGTCAGTAAGAACTAGCTGCTGTCGTAACCACCACCTCTTAGGGGTTCTCCGCAGTGCCACAAGCACCAACCGCTTGCCCATGGAGCCCAACCACTTGCCTCTGTGATATATCACCATCTTCCCTAATGCCACAAAGTCCTTCCCTGGTGGGAAATTGTCCCATCCGCCTACAAAAGGAGTTGAGCACCAGACAAAGACCCACTGACTGCTCTGCTCAGCAGGTTCAACCCACTTCTTGTGCCCTAGAAAAGGAACAGGCAGCCAGGACAGTTCACATTGCAGTCCCTTTGCAAATGCTCTCACTTCCATCTGTTGCATATTATACTGTTCCACCATATCAAGTACAACTGTATCATACACTGTGACGCAGGCTCCCATTTCGGAGTGCAGGTGCCATAATTAAAACAGAGCACATTATTTTTCTGGTAGGATGCCCACCATCAGCTCAGGCTGCAATCAAAATAGTTATTGCAGCTGGCAATCCAACAGCCTTTAAAGCATAAATGCTAGAGAAGTGTCTCAGAACATCTAATGAAAACGCATTGGATTGCATCGTTTAACCCAGCATTAAATTACACTACACCATACTTCGGTGATTTTTTCCTGCATGTAATTTAAAGGCACCTATTAAAGAAAATTTCCTATCAAATGAACCACTCTCTTCACTATATACAGTTTAAATGACACTGTTCCATAAGTGCTAGTCTGACACCCCTGCTCTATCCCAGGACAATATTCAAGCTGTCAGGTGTAAGGGACTGCGTTGAGAAAACAACAGCTCAGAGCTGCTCATTGGAGTGGTCTTGGTGCATTCATGAAGTATTTGACTAATTCATCAACCGGGGCCAGCAGAAAGATCCAAATAACTTCCAACTGACTTTGAATCGAGTTTTATATGCCTTATTCAGCTGGACAGCTGGCTCGTGCACAGAGAAGTGAGGAACTCACTAGCTCCAGTGAGAGGCTCAATGTACGTTCAGTCCTTCCTCTGAAAAATGGGTATGAGATGAGTAATATTAATTAACACTTGCAGTTTTCTTAATCTTGATGAAAAGGCTGTGTAAGCATTGCACTCCAGCTACTGCAGGGAATTACATATGTATGTACTTTAAAAATTAAAGTCTTAGAAGAAACTGGAAACACAGCCACATGGAGAGTCAGTGGTCACTCACAGATGTCCTCCTCAAGGCTGCTTCATGGAACGTATGTCAGAATAAAAGAACAAATGCAAGAGGTCAGGGAATTCATCCACAGCAATCCATCCCATTTCAGGTCTCATTACAAGAAGTAGATTTTTTTTTTTCTTTAAACATACAGTTGCTGGTGCATGTAAAGTAGTCTGTGGGGGTGGGAAGGAGGAAACTCTGTCATTCCTTTTAATATCTTAGTTTTAGAAAGCATCTTCCATCGTGAAGGAGTTAACATCTTCCAAATCATGGGCCGAATCCCAAGAGAACTACCATTTCAACTACTACTTTACAAAGCTGGCAAAAAAGCAAAGTGTAGATGCCCTAGGCACAAGGACTTCGCTACGTGTGGTATAACTGAAGCTTGCAGGTCTTTGTTTTTCACGTATCGTTGTCTGCAAGATTCAGCGGTAACCCTCTCTCCAGGAGGGCTTTCCGTGCCCCCGCTCACGCTGACCAGCCAGTAACCAGCTCCCACCCCCAGTCACCCAGTACTCCTCTGCCTGGCTCATCCCCTGCAGCCGAACCACAGGCTGCTGCTGCATCAGCCTCTTTCACACATCTCATCCCTTCTCTTTTCAGCCAGAAGAACTGCGTGGCTCTCTACCCCATTTTCCAGTAAGTGTGGATGAAAGACACACACCTGAGGAGACCGCTGACTCTGCTAGCATCTCCTCAGGCTTGTCTGGTTCAGAGGTTTTTCCCTACTAGTTGTTATTTTTTCCTCCCTTCCTCTCTGTAATACTTTATTAAAGAAACAAGCAATTACAATGAGAAGTTAGCTTGATTTTTTTTTTTAACTATATTGACAGAATAACTGGTATCATAAATGTTCTCATTAATCATCAACAAAACAAGCAGAGCATAATCTGAGAGCACTTCCAGCTCATGCATGCTGCAGACACTTAAAAGCCAGTTCTGTCTGCAAGGCAGAGCTCACTAGTGTTACTTAAGACAGTTGTCCTTTAATTTTGATCCCTCTAAGGCTGAAATGATGCTCTGGACCAAAAAAAAAAATCTCAGCCAGCTTTGAAGAATACTGTAATGACATAAGAAAAAACAGCATCAGTTCACATTTGGATTTACTCATTGGAATGATTTATGCTCAAAACCAGGCTGCTTTTATTTGAGTCAAGCTACAAACAGATCCTGAACAAGTATCTTCAGAGGCATGTTGCAAGCAGTAGTAACTCCTTGTATGTTCTCTGTTCGTATTTCACCAAGCAACTCCAAGGTACTTTGCTGCCAACCAACACATGTCCCATGTTATTCCATACTCCTTTCCAACCATCCCCTCTGCCCAGCTGGTTGATAATTAAGTTACTTCTAAAGTAATATAATCCATTGATCCATTGGCTCTGACATACATTACTATACATTTTTATCATCAAGATTAGTAACAACCATTGGGGGGGGGGGGGGCGTTCTNGGGGGGGGGGGGAGCTTTCTCTGTCCCTTAAACTCGCTCACAATGACATACACCACACCTGCATTTTTTTCAGAAAGTTAGCCTAGCACTTTGCAAACAGTTCCCAGTCTAACATCGTACAACCCAACCCCATGTGCCAGCATGACCTGGGAATCCAGTGCACCTTCTTCCCTTCTCCAAGGCAAGTAGAATTCATCAAGCCACAAGGGTCCCTGGCTTACCTCTCACAAAGGCTTCATTAACTCTCACAGTCTCTAGGGACAGTCACAGTGCTCATAAATTCCAGCCTAGATGGATTTCTTTGCTTGTTTAAAATGGGGTTTGGGTCAATTCCCACTATAAGTGTGTTATTTATAGAGCCTAAAGCCTGCACAGCCATCTCAAATGAGGCCTTTATGGCTCAAACCGAGAACTGTACTAAACATCAAATTGCAATAAATTTAATTTTTCCATAGAATGCAGTAAGATCATAGACTTGGATTTATTTTATTACCTTTATCATGTCTCTTCCATGCTCATTTTTTCCTGTACTCTCTCAGGTAGCAGTGAGATACAAGCAGATCTCTGACAAACTTTGGCATCTATATTCTCTACCTCATTACAAACCAAAGAAGAAACAGGGATTCACAGAAAGGTTCACCAAATTTTAGTAACCTCTTGGCAAATCTCAGTGGGTGTTCTGAGTAAACAAAGACAAATTTGGATATAAACCAAGTAAGACTCAGCAGTGGCAATTCAAAACTTGGCAGTTTCAGGTTATTTGTGGCTTTCTTCAAAAAAAATCACAGGGGTGTGAAATCTAGTAAATGGGAAAAGTTCTTGGAACTCCCTGCAAATCATGTGTGTCTTACTGCTAAATGCAACGCAACTGGTGTGCAAGAAGAAAGCATTACCATACTGGAGGTGTTGCGACTACCCCAATATTCACACCAGCCCTTCAGTAACATTAACTCTTCTGCTGCATGCTGTGCACAAACAGCATCCTACGGCCTCAAGAACTTCAAATATAAACAGAAATGAATGTTCAAAACAGCTTTAAATGGGAGAAAGGCAGAGTAAATAGACAAGTTCTCGGGCCAGCACCATTCTGAACAGAAATACCACTTTAACTCGTTTGAGCTTGTTCACTTGGGAGGCAGCTTTTGAAACCACAGTGCTGGAAGTCACAACTCCATGGCTACACTCTCAGGTATGCCACTAGCCTGCTAAAAGTTTCCAGGTGATCCTCTGAACCCGGAGCTCCCTCCACACCCCAGCCCTACATGTACAATCCTGACCACCCACCTGCCTTGCAGAGGTGCTCAGAAGCCTCAGTGGGATCATCTGGAGATTCCCAGATCAAAGGCATCACGCATTAGGCTTATGGCAAACACGTACTGTGGGACTGCAGATGAGATGTAAACTACTATTAGTTTCAAATACTGTCATAGGTGACACAATCAAGCAAAAACTCCAATTATAGCTTTGTTGGTATATGTGCTTACCACACATGCACTCCCCTTCCTCCTGTTTTCTCTACCTCAGTCTCAAGCAGCTAAAGCTATGCAACTGTAAAGAGCCAAAGCTGACGTGCAGAGTGAATCCAGGTCTCATCTGCCAAGTCTGCCCATCCCTTTTACTCTTTATGCATACAAAATCAGGATCTGAACTAGACTTTCATCATCAGCCTTGGAGAACCTTTACTTCCCCCCAGTGAACAGTAAACCGCAGCATCAGGCAAGTGCTGTTCTGCCTACGCAGCCCCGGGACAGCCGGCTGAGATCCAGCTTGGGGGTCTCCACAGACTGCGGTCTCACTGCCCGCCACGATACAGGTATGCCTATGCTAATGCCTTAAGATTTTTATTTATAATAATACATAACAAAATTTAACGGCAACAGATGAGAAGGAAACAGTAGAAGTTTACTTTCTCTAATGCTAAGAGTTAAAAAGAAACACCCAAATGGAGCAAATAAACAAGGCAAGCTGTCCTCCATAGCCAGCGCAGTTCAAAAAAGTAGGTTAATAAGAAATTTGATTTTTAGAAGATGTCTTGTATGATGAAAAAAATGAAACAAATCCCATTGTTCTTGCCAATGAAGATTAATCTAAAAAGACTGTAATATTGATTCATGTCATATCTAATTCTCTATTCACTTGCACCTTGTCTGAATACTGAATACTGAGCAGAAACAGGGTAAAAATGTTGCTGAATACTGAGCAGAAACGGGGTAAAAATGTTGCTAACCACTAATGTTTAGCGGGAGAGCCCAGTAACGCACTAAAGGTGAAAAAAAGCCTTGGGTTCAAATCCAGCAGCAAAGCTACTGCTTGCCCAGAAGCTGGTCACTCCTTTCGGTTTCCATGCTCCTCCTCTGCCACACTTACATAAACTGGGAAGAACTTCAGGGAGAGGATGACTTCCATGCACCCGGCTAAAGGGCCCGATTGCAACAGCTAAACAAGTATTATACAAAAATGCTAGAACAGCAGCATTTCACACTTCAGTTTACACACAGATCAGTCACAACATAAGCTACCAAACAGTTCAAATGAAAATATTTCTCCTCCTAAATCTTTTATTCTACTATAGCAGCTCTAATCAGCTGTAAGCCTAAATATTCTAAAAATCCGTAAAGATGTAAGACAATTACTGCATCTTTGGACAGCAGAAGCCTTTATGTTTTCTAAACAGCTACGAAATTGCAAACAGACAATTACATTCTTTATTAAGAAAAAGGACCAGATGTCAGCAGTTGCTCTTGCAGCACACCAAAATCCAATTCTGAATCATCTAAAAGGAGCCGGGCCACCCTCTGCCGCCCAACAGGAGCGGAATGAATTGGAGTCAATGGGCACTGAAGATTTGTCAATTTGCTATTTGAGACTGCAAGTAATAGCACTCCACAATTCCATTGTATCTTCAACGATCTAGTAAGACTGTATCATCTCCTGTAGACTTTCATTAATTTTGATAAAAGGGAAATATACACTGTCTAAAGAGGTGCTTTGCCTGAGAAACTCTCAAGGTCAGACCTTAGAGATACAAAAACTTCTTGACCTAAAGATTCACTGCATTCAAAAGATAACATGAAAGTGCATACATTTTTCCTCCCTTCGGGAAAATGGATTAAAAGGCATAGCTGTGAACTTTATTTATTTGTACTTCAATTCTCTCTCGCTGCCCTAGCACACAGACACTCCAACTGGGGCCTTTTAAGCATGTTACAAACTCAACTTGCAAAAATAAAGCATTGTGTCATTTTACAGATGGGAAATAATTTGCCCAATGCCACTGAGCAGAGCAGCTGCTGGGGTCAGACCAGGACCAAGACGTAGATCTGACTTCTGCCCTTGCAGGGATCTGCAGCACAGCCCCGTGCTCAGCCAGCGCTGCTTGGCACCACCTCTGCCCGCCCATCGCTTTCTGCACCGCTCACAGCAGCCTCTTCAAGGGAGACCGACACTAATTAGCAGTGAAGAAAGTGGCCGTCTTGATGCTAACTGATGTCAATGTCTATTGATTAGAAGTGAAATTATTTTTGAAGACCTGATTGTACTAATAAAGTCAAGAGACTTTTTGCACAGGTTCTTACGCAAGCAGGATCAGACTGTAGTCACCTTCTCATCACACAGTTCTGCAGCAACGCACCAACTGGGCAACACGAGTTCAACACAGCCCTGTAATCTAAAAGTGAGAAGCCCCATGCAATGGCTATGGGTTCAATTTCTCTCCCTCCATTGCTAAAAAAAAAAAAAAAAAATCTAATCTCACTTGTTCTGACCCCAAAAGCTCACCCACTGGTTTTATGAACTGCCACTTCTGCTAAAAGGATAAAAGCAGATGTCTAAAATAAACCACTCAAGATGACTAAAAGTGTCTTTGACTATCATTTTAATCTCCACATACAAGCATAAAAAGATGATAAACTTCCTCTGTATAGAACATTTATTAGCAGAGCACCAGCAGCTATCGTCTTTATCCTCAGCCATCTTTGAGAAGGAAAACGAGCAAGCCCACGAAAGCTACTGGAGATGTCACCATGCAGCTGTAACGGACCTGGAGCACTGCAGGGTTTGCGGCAATCCTACATCAGATCACATTCAGACTTCACAGGGCTCTACTTCTGCTGACAGAAAGGCTGGCAGTCATTGTATTACAAGTCCACCTAAAGTAAAACCAAACACCAGCCAGAGGAGCCTAGAGAAGAATATATCATCCTGGGCTTTGGCAGTCACTTGTATTATCAACAGCAAAGCCCTGTGTCATCAGACAACGCGGATAAACCGCAAGACGAAAAGCTGAAGAGGGAAGTGTAACACATGATGCAACAAGAGGTTAACAGTAGAGTCCCATCAAGCTCCTGTCTGTGTCTGTGCACTGCGCATTGGACTCCACCGGCCAAACCCCTCAGCAGTGTCCTACGGCAGGGCACTTCACCAGCACTTCCCCTTCCCTCCCTCCTACAGCTCAACGTCAGAACAAGAGGCTTTCATGAGTTGCATCAACTCGGGCATGGAAGACTAAAGACATCATGAGCTTCCCCAGAATTTCCACATACTACTTAAATTCACCTGTTTAAAGTCCGCTTCAATTACTAACGACATTCAGTGCTCACAGATCTATCAAAAGCAGACTGTCTCAGTGCAAAGTCTTAATTAAAATCTACTAGATGTCATCCAATTACAGAAAAGCTTTCTACACTTAATACACCTAGCATACCTTAACATGAAGCAAGAGACATTGTCAAGATTTGCTAGTAGATTTTACCTGTAGACATGGTTAATCTAAAATAACTTTGAAAAGAAAATTATTTGAGTAAAAGCAACACCTTAAGGCCCAACTATAGACACCCTCTGTACTAAACGCAGCAGGGCAGCCACACCAGACAAAAAGCAGAACCACCACCAGCTAGGAAACTACCTCCTCAATTATTCATGCAATACTAAAAGGTTCCAATTTTAAACAAGATCCTGTTTTACCAGATACGGTAGCAGCCACAAGGCCCTGCCGTGGACACGTTGTGTTTGTACAAGACAAGCAAACGTCATGAGAGAGCAGATCCTTTAAGCCTTAAACCAGAACCAAAGCTACTCAACCACCTCACCTCCCCATCTGCTTCACAGCCTACTGACAATCAAGAGTCAGGTCTCCTCCTAAGCCTGCTGTATTCAGCATGGTGGCAGGGAAAAGCTCCTACTCTGATTTAATCATCAGCTTTTATCACTCACCCTGATGCACACTCTCCTCATAAATATGGAAAAATTGAATACAGCCTCTCAAAATTGAACAGCCCTAGATGCAGTTGCATTAACTCCATTAGCTTTCCTGGACTTTCAGATCTAGTTCCATCAATTATCTCACAGACGAAGTTTAAATATTCAGCACTTCCTCAGAACAAAACGACAGGGCCACTGGCAAAAGCCCTAATGCTGCTGGAGCGGCTCAAACAAGTATCTTCTCAGAAAAAAAAAGTGTATTTTATTCTACAAAGCAGAGAACATAAATTTAAGTGGTTTTTTTTGTTGGGTTTTTTTCCCCATGGAGTTAATGTGAAGTGACAAAGACTCTGCTAAGGGGAAAAGGGAGGTAGGATTCTGAAGTTCACTATAGATGACAAAAGGATTTAGCTGGCCCTCCATTTTATTTATCTTTACCCTTAGTAAAAAGAACTGCAGCCACCTTGGAGATATGAGGTGGCTACACAGGAATATGTCACAGGACCAAAGGTGACTCAACAGAAAATCCTAATATAAGTTCTGTGCGTTACCAGATGGCAAACGCTGTTTCTCCAGCAATTTCTTTAACAGGATTGAACCCCACCAAATGCAGTAACCTGCAAAGCCAGAGCCCCAGTGTGTTATTTTAATCCAGGTTTGCATCTCCACAAGGGAGAGCACATGGCATATGGGGGGAACTGTCTCCTTCCCTGTTCCCTGTGTCTCCTCCTCTCCTCCTCCCTTCCATTGTTTTTAAGACCAAAAGCTTTGTTCTCTTGATTGGTAATTAAGTACAAGTCACCCAGTCCAATTTTTCAAAGAGTAATTAAAAGGTTATCAAGGAGAAACAGGCAAGATACAGGTATTCCTGTTGTATCCGTAAATAGGTCACCCTAGCAGATAATTCTACTCTTATCACTAGTATCACATAATTTTAACTTCAAACAAAATACTTAATCTTTCAGTCAATTAAATATGGCCAAAGAGATCATATGGTTTGTAACTACACACACAGCATATTGATGGCAATCCTCCTCTCAACTCTTCAGACATTTGTCAGGGAAGAAGGATGAGTATCTCTGACAAGCAACAGCAACTTTAACAGAAGACACTGAACAGAACGTTGAGACGTGAGCTAGATGTTATTCGCAGTGCCAGTGAGCTGAAGGCAGTATAGATTTCTTCTTTGCTTGAAGTATGAAGCTATTGCAGTAATGATTTGAAAACATTTTCTCTAAGCCTACACGCTGCATAGGTATCAGAATGGGACAGTTCCTCGCAGCTGTGGAAATATACACCCCCTAGTAACTTCTGTGGAAAAATGAACCGCACTGCTGAGGTTCTGGCTATAATAAAGACTTACTTTTCTTGATACAATGACTCTAGCAAACATTTTCTTAGCCAAATAAATTCAGTATCATTGAAACACTTCCTCTGGACAGGAAAGGCAGACCAGAACACAATGTGATTACCTACCCACGTCACACCGAAAGGAAAGCCCACGGGTTGCAAGATTACAAAAGTTACCCCAGCACTGTTCAGCAGGTATGCCAGTGAGCAGTCTCTGCTGGTAAAAAGATTGCATATCCTGTCCCTTGGGCTTTCCAAAGTAATTTTAAACATCTTTGGAAAGAAAAAAAAAAAAAATCTGATTTTCTAAATTGACCACTCCTATTTTGAGTGTAAATTCAATGGCTCCCTTAGGAAAACAGAATTAGGTATCCAAAATGACTGACCAGGCAGATTGTAAATATATTTTCCCCAGATCTGAGTGCAAGCGTGAAACTTCAAATAAGGAAATTAGCAACTAAATTAAGATTCTCACGTTAAAAATGTCCTGCAAATTATCAGCAGCAGATGAAAAAACTTGAAGATGTCATGTGGCTTTCTTGTTAACTACTGTCTGGTTATGTCACGTAACAACAGTCTGACACAAAAAGGTGCAAAGAGTCTCCCAAATCCCATAGCAATTTTGGATCCATAAATAACTCCAAATATTCAAATTTTAGTCAGGTCTCTGCTGAGCTTCTAAACCCAGCACGGTGGGAAACCAATCAGGAAACTAACCTGATTGGAGCATCCTCTTAACAATGACACAATCAGCAAAGCACAATGGGAATTTGCAAAAAGACTCTTCTTGAGTCACTGCAGTTTTCAGATGAGAAGGATTTCTGATCCCACTGGCAGTTCAGAATAGTTAGGAACTTAAAGGATGAGTATTTGGGAGAGTTTGGTCTGATGTAATGAGCACAAACACTGCTTAAGAGAAGGGACAGCCAGATATAGGCTCTGAAGGGAAGTTACAAATCTCATCTGAGCTCATGAAAACACATAGCTCTCCTACTCAAGTCATGGGAGAGACAAATCTGCAGACATCGCTCTTCCCGGGTTTCAAAGAAGATTCTGTTACAGTGGTCCCTGCTGAAAGCCAGTGTATGGTTTAGGAAAAAAAATTTGAGAGAAGCTGAAGGAGCAAAGACTCAGAAACAAGCTCTGATTTTAGCAAAGAAAGCAAGTCATAGCACTGAAAGATGACAGCAGCTCTGGATGTCTAAATTAAGATGCTGAAACGCATTTAATATTCACATACTCATCACAAACACACAACGCAAATTCCCTAATATACAGTAAAGCAGTTTATTAGCAAGTGTCTCATTGGATTAAGTCTGCTCTTATTCTATTAGGGAACTTTCACACCACATTAAATTGCAAGACAACAGCATATTTGCCAGCACACGAACACAATTATTAACCCTTTCCTAGAAATGCACATAGACATGACACTAACATCAGGCCAAGGAAGCTCTTGGGAATATATGGCTTAAATGGAACAGTAGGATATTGAGACAACTAACCATTCTCCAATCCTCAGCACAATAAAGAGTGATCAACACCAAGATCATTCTCTTCTCCAGTCAAGTAGGCATGACCTACTGAAATACATCAGGAATGCTCAACTATACAAGCTCAAGAGTGGGAGAAGCAAAGAGATACAGATCCTCGCCATTAACCATTCTGTTAACACACTGAACAAAACAGTTACCACCTTCTCTGCAGTAGCATGTGCTTTTTTTTTTCTTTTACACTTGCTTAGAGCTTACTTTGGCCCGCCTCCTGGTAGCATGAGCTTTGATGAATGATGCATGGTCATCCATCTTCCAGTGTTGCACTTCGATGATGAATTGAGTACATTTGGAAAGCAGTCTGAGAAAAAACAAAATTGATGGCCACAGGGGAAAAAAAAAAAGGAAGAAAAAAAGAAAGAGACCAATGTTGGGCAACAGTTACAGGTTTAATGAGGTGAGATTGATGTACAAAAAAAAAACATTAGCTGAAGAAGTGACACACCAAACAGCACAGAGGAATAAGTGCCAGGTTTTGAAGTCGCTAATCTAGAAACATCCAGAGGAGAACACAAGCATCCATCATGCAACAGTCCATATCATTTATTGGTGCAAGTCCTCTATAAGTGCTTTCAGACCTCTAGAAAGCCTCTTCAAT
>VXBL01008309.1:0-11636 GCA_013400195.1 Aramus guarauna | reverse complement strand
CGCCATTTATTTCACTTTCCTCCATTGTACCAAAAACACCCCATTTGCCAAAGACCTCATTTCCTCACTAGAGACGATATGTTCTCACATTGCTTTGTGCTCCTGGTTTTATCCCACAACTTACACTTGTTTCCAAGTTGTGCATGAAGTTCACCACTGATGCAGAGGGAGAACCTCATTTGACTCATCTTCCCCCAAAATGCAAGACTGCAAATTATCAGGACAACAACCAAGCTGTATCTCAGAGTTTTGTTGTAAGCGTCAACTGTAGGAAGATGCCCTTGATGTTACTTCTGTCTATAATCATATTGTCCTTACAAATAGCTCAGAGCAATACCTGGATGCCACTTGTCTACAGTGTCTTTCTAATTTACTCCACCATGACCCTAATTCTGAATTAATTTCATTAATGGATTTTGCTTCTTCAGCAGAACCTCCCATTGACATCTAAAGGGCAAAAGGAAACATCTGGCACTGCTGATGAGCAAAGCAATTTGCCACGGAGCTTCTCAGGGCAAGAGCAGCATTGACTACTCACCATACGAAGTCTTCTGAGCAGATTTTTATACCAGATGTAGGCGTCCTTTATGTAATAACCAAAGCAAAGCACTATGCTACCTTCTGATTAAATGATGAGGTCCCATAATTAAGATGATTCTCAAGCACAGTTGCAAGATGAAGATCTCATTTATTTGCATAACTGAAATCATCTACATAAAGAGCTGATTTTCACCAGTGTTTCTTTAACTCAGCTTTTCCAGTTGGGTTAGACAAGACACTGAGGTCAAAGGATCTGTTCTAAAGTGGTGGGAAGTAAAATTAATTTCCAGGACTGTCCATGCATCCTTTACTAGGGATTCTAGCACTGGATGCTGCCACTGCTTCTATTACTTTTTGCACATATTACTGTCAGACTTCAGCTGCAATTAGACAGCACAGACAACAGCAGTGATATCACAAGTCGTCAAGCTGATTTCATCTATGCCTCAGATCTGGAAGGTCTGAGATCATGACTCCTTCAAATGTAGAAGTCTGACATGTCATATAACATTTGCTACCACAGCAATACTTTTTTTTTTTTTCCCCCCCTCAAAATCAGCCTCTCATTTAACTTTTTAGTAATAGCAGGATAGCACCTGAAAGTCTGAGATGAGAATCCATGGAGAGTCTTCATACTAAACTATATTACTTGATAAATTCTTACCCCTAAAGATCCAACAGTTTAGTCAGATGTGAGAGATTATCACCCCTGTAAGTTAGGGAAGTACCCAAATGCACCCACAAAGCATTTGGCAGAGCTATAAACTGAAACCCATTATCCATCCTCCCACTCTGAGAATCTCTTTTGGATTGAGGGAAGCTCCTCTGCACATTAGTTCTGCTTTCCTCTTGCTCCATTTTCTAATTAACTTCTCTGGATGTCTAGAATGACTCTTGATAAATCATTACTGTCAGGTATTCAGAGAAACATTTCAAACCTTATCAGAGAAAAGAAATCAAAACAACTATGAGAACTGCTCATGACAAAGCACTCCCAGTTTATTGCAGCATAAACCTCCAACCTAGATTTAATCCCAGTGGCAGAAATGGGAACATGTTTATAAACATCACTGTTATGAACAATGTACCTTGTTCTCAGATTCCCCTGCTGAGGCAGTCCATCGTAGATAGATAATACATCAAAATCTTCCTCTAATGCAAAGGACTGGAAAACAAGCTGTATCCTGTTCTGCTCCTCGGCAGTGATTGTCCACGTGCAGTTTGCATAATTTGGATATCCATATGGAAAGCCTGGACTCTGTATTGTCCCGTTTGGGCCTTGCAAAATGTGACTGCAGTTCTGGGCTGGCAAGAGAAAAAGACAAAAGTACAAGTCAAATGGTGTAGGATACACGTTTCATATCTTCACCATCAAAACAGATCATACAGGATTGTTTCCACAGAATTTCTTCTCAGTTCATGGTCCCAGGAAACAGATAAAGGTAAAATCTAAAGATGCGTCTTTGTCCTCCTGCAGGAACCTGGCCCCCAGGTACCCATCTCTGGAGCACCGCTCCCTCTAGCTGTAACCATAGTGTGCTAACAACAGCTGGAATACAGCAGCTGCTGACTCTAACTGCAAACAGATGCTTACTCAGACACCCTTTCGCAGCCCACAACGAACTCCAATCTGCTCTTCCCCATACACTACACTCAGGGATTTACATGGTTCAAGAGTGCCTGGCCACGCTGGGCACCTCAAAACAGCAGCATGACAATGCCAGAGCTGACTGTCTCTCCTACCTATAGTTACACTTGAGTAAGAGGCACAAGATCAGGGCTCAACTGTGCCGAGACAGAGACGCAGACCACCCCTCACCTTGAAAGGCCAAGAACTGTGATAGACATAATACATAATGAGGAACTGAGTCATCTAATGAGTAGTCTGTCTGGACAGGACTACATGAAAACTCAATGGCAAAGGATCAGAAATTAAATTTTTCCTGACTCCAGAAAGAGAAGGACACAGTCCAAAGGTTTAACAAACCAACCCTTCTTGAATAGTTATTTGGAATAAAAACAAACAAAAAACTTCAAATCTTTGCAGCTTCTTAGCAGTTCTTCTTTGCCCATGCACACTCTTTCAGGTAAGCACTGCTCACCAGCCTGACACTACCTCGAGCAGGAGAGGAGCCAGCGGTGTTCATACAGGGCCTTTCCACGCAGACTGCCGCAAGCAAAAGGCACGTTCCCACTCGGTCTCTGGTCCGCGTACCCCAAACTGGCAGCTGTACCGCTGCAAAGCAATACGGACTGTGGCCTGGAGCTGCCATCACCAGTAACACTACACACCCCTATTAGACCTGAGAGGGAAGAAATTGTTGGGTAGAGCTGGCCTTCTCAAGCTGCTCTGTCTTCTCTTGCCCAGTTCTGAATGCAGACTCAACACATAGCAAACATCTTCCAATTAATATTCCTAAGGAGCTGCTGTAGAGCTTCATCTTCTGAGAAGAAAAGTCCAATCCTATACCCACCAGCTAAATAGTTAAAACCTCCCTCAGATCCATTTTTCCATCCCCAAAGCAGTACCTGTGAACACTCCATCCCAAAGATAAAGATCAACTCACACGATGTACAATTTCTGGATATACGAGATTTTCTTCTCTCTGGGGACACAGCTACATAAGTGCGCTGCGAACAGCCTAAGTGACAAATTCTCCTTAGTGTTTTCCTCTCTTCACTGCTACTGTACCCAAACATCTTTTGGGGCACAAAAAATTCACCCCAAACTGGTATAACTCCAGCTGGCTTTAATGGAATAACTCCTCCACACCAAAGCTAAAATCCAGACAGTTTGCAAGGCAACTGTTTTGAAACCAAAAGCAGAATTTCACCTTTATGCTATGGCCAGTATCAGCCACTGATCACTGCTGCCTGCATTTGCTCTAGCTTTTCTCAATGATGCTGGATTGTTTACCCCTGCTTATGTAGCTAACGGACGCTTTCAAGTTGAAATGAATTAGATTAGAAATTACTTCTTTGATTTCTTATTGCTTTTTTCAAAGGCAGCAATGGCATTTGCACTTCTGAGTGCCAACCAACTACAGGTAAAGAACTGCAGAGTAGTGCTCATTAAAGCCAATTATAATTAGATTGACCTACTTTGGTGCAAAAATGCTTAATGGAACTTCTCTCTGCAAGATGAAGTTCACACCTTTATGAATCTAAAATGGTCAATCATATTTACTACCCAGGGAATCTTTTTGTAATATGTTCATTTTACCATCGACAGTGAGGACAGTCCCATAATCCATAGGGCACTAAAGCTGAGCTGGGCACTAAAGCTCATTAATAAGGGCAGACTAAAGCATTTGCATTTCTATAGCACCCGGCATCTGCCTCTCTCAGTGCATTTTGTCAATATATAATAGATACAAGTGTGAATTTACCTCCCTCCTCCACTTCAGTTCCATTTATCTGTAGCCTTCACTGAAAGAATGTATTAACTTGGTGCGAGAAAGGTGCATGGGACTGGGAATATTACCATTATCACGGAGTGGTAGAATTAGGCCTGGTTTGGTTTAATAACCTGGAGACTGCCAGAGATCCTTAAGCTGCAGTTCTCTAAAATTCAATCACATCCTCTTTTCTTCAACCAAACTGACACTCAATAGGCAATGTGGGGATACTGAATCTGTCTCCACTGCACATTTTTTATTTTAATCATAAGTAAATGTCATCAGAACAATTTAAGGAAATTGGGAAATTAAAGAGGCTGTATCTCTCAATTTCCTGATAGTATAGAAGCTACTGATGCTGCATGAACTTCAGAAAAGAAATTCAAGGTCAGAGACACTGTGTTCCAAACACTTCCAAGGTCATTGGAAAGGCAACAAGCTTTAAGATCAATATACATTCACGCTGTCCTTGCATAATTAGCAATTAAAAAAAAAAGGCCAGAAAAGTGTACATGATCTTAAAATGTAGCTCAAGAAAAACAACTAAATAATAGAAAAATAGGACACAGTTTTAGGACATATCAAATCATTCTACTGAAGTACTTGTGCGTTTGTGATTTTGACCAAGATGTGCCTTGGACACAGCTAAAAGAAAATTGCTTATTGCAAACAAAAATTAGTTTTCCAAAAGCTGACAAACTGGAAAGCAATATATTCTTCATCAACTGTAATAGCAGGGAACTTAATTTATATTGGATGCTGCTGGAAGAAGTCAGCAGATGCAGGAAAGAGATCCAGGAAGCCCAAGAGAATTTATGCATACTTTATAATTTGCTTTCAGGTTTGAGTTAGCTCAGGCTTGACTGACAAAACCTTATCTAAAATCTAAAGTACACGACAAAGAAACACTCCATTTCTCCTCTGAAGCCTTGCAAAAACAATTCGCTTTATCCCTTTGGCACCGGAACATGAACAAGTAGAAATCTCAGCTCCAATGACCGGGGCTATGCCAGGGGACCGCAAGAGACTGTGGCAGTGAGAGGACAAGCTGTATGCAGGAACCACCTTCTTTACACCCACTGCAGATGAACCATCAGCCCTGGCATCGGAGGAATTACAACCCCTCCAGAACAGCTGTGTGTCCCCCCCTCAATTTGCCACTCTACTGAAAAGCTACAACAGCGAAGGAGAAGGGTAACTACAGAAAGCTAAGGGATCTGATGTCATTGACCAGAAAGCTCAAGGTGGGACTGTAGATATTCCAGCTTCTAATACTATTATTCGTGGGCTCCTACTTTCTGAAGGTGTAACACCAACATGAAACTCATCAGTGGATATGCGCTTGTGGGCACATGTCCTATTTTGTGACAGAGATGACCAGTCTGAGAACGGAGCTAATTCTAACTTGTACCTTGCCAATGCAACCTGCTATTTTCAATTCTGGAAAGTGGTTTATTATGAGAGTATATCTTTTTAATGAATGCATCAGTGTAATTCTATTGCAGTAGCACTTAAAAGTTTCCAGACAAGGACGAAGACGTTATCATACTTGGCACTGTTCAGTGGACGCAGCCTTTCTCCAAAGGGATCCCAATCCAAGGAGGGAGGAAAAAACAAGACAAGGAAAACCAAGGAAACCCACACTTGTGGAGGGTTGGGGCTTTGCAGAAAAACATCTTTATCCAGGGCACAACCATTTCCTCAATGATAGAGCTTAAAAGTCAGCTTTACCTGTCTCAGCTTACAATACTTGTTTTGTACAATATACACTGCTTGAACAATGTAAACAGACCCATCAGCTTCACTTCTGGCTCATACACACAAGGCAAATGATGAAATATTTACTTTGCAATATGCTCATAGAAGAGCTGCATTTCTAACAGAAACATGGGCTGCCTGCGGCATTTTATAACACACAGTTAATCCACATGCCACAAAACTTAACATGACTGGACACTTAACCAAAAAATAAATATCAGCTGAATGCAGCTGCCTCTTGCTTAAGCAGGAAAGGTGCAAATCCCTCCAAGCTTCATCCTGGGTATCGATCTTCCTACCTCCTCATGGCAAGAGGCTGAATGTCCTTGTACTCCAAAACTAAGGCTTCTTTTGACAGTACAAGCCACACAACTGAGATAAAAGCTAGTGGGAGGTTTATTTACACTGAAGTTGTTTAGAGACACAAGCGTGGGACTGTTCTCGTGTCAGTCACTCCCACTTTAGCACAGCCTCTAACACAACACGGGGACTCGAGTTCTGGAGCAGAACCAGCCCCCCTCTCCCCCCCACCACTGCAGTGTGGGCAGCACACAACCAGTTCTCATCTCTTCCACACCTCGTGACTGGCGGTCATGATGGCCACTGCACATTCACCAAAACAAACCGATTTATGTTTACAGAAGAGGAGACTCGATCAAACACATTCATAGCAACAGAATTTTGTTATTTCCCTTAAATAAGCAACACTGATACACAGGAGTGAGCTGCCTCGGCTGCTGTACCCTTCGAGCCCCTGCCTGGGTTTCATCACTTATCTGAGTCTGCAGAGCTGCAATTCTGTCAAACTGTACATTCAAATTCTGTCACCACAGATCTTCACCAAGTTGTCAGAAGCTAAACAATAAACAAAGGCATTGCCTGACATTACAAGTGCAAAGGAAATGGGTACAAAACATCATCTTCCACCTACTTCCAACTCCTTAAACTTACCAGGCCAGATCCACAGCAGTGTAAATCAAGGAAGTGTTTTAACTATGTTGATTTACACCATGTTAATACCTAAGGAAGCAATACTTTAAAGACGGGGAAACAGAATTTAATTTATTTCTGAAGTGCTTCCTAAAATTTAAGTTGATGTACTTTGTTTCTCAGCAGAAACGAAACCTAATTCAGCAAACACTGATGTATGGTCACTGCACAATTCAAAAGGAACAAATATCAAATCATATACACTGACTTGCTCTCAGCAGCATCATCTATTGGTGATACATGGCTGTCTTCTCCTTAACACAGTAGGCTTTAGCATTGTCATTTTCTTTAGTTATTGTTACTTAGACACAAACATTTCTATTTTGTGTTGTTGTGAAACAGATGAACATAAAAAAACCTTTCCCCAAGAAAACTGAAATCCATATCCTGCAGGCACACAAATACATTCCATCCTAGACTAAAATACCAGGGCCAAATCCTGCTCACACATCAGTAACTTCTCGATTTTTTCCTATTTACATTAGTGTTTAGTCATTCACCTTCATTGCATGAAGTTCTTCAAATCAAGACACTAGATCCAACTCAGAAACAGCACCCAAATGCTGACATCAGTTTTCAGCATCCCCCGAGAGCACATCTGGAGACGGTGATGAGTAGGGCAGAGCTCAAGGATGGTGACCGAGCCAAACTCGGTGCAGAAGTGCCTCAGCTTCCTTCGTGGGGTGACACATAAAACCACACAAGACTCCATCTTCTCACACAATTGGGTACATACCACCGCACAGCACCTGGGGTCCCCACTGAACACCCACTGTCGCATGGAGCCACAAACCCTGTCCTTGGAACAGGGTCATCAGGAGTGGGTTGTGAAATGGCCACAGCCAGCACCTTCTCACAGGGCTTTTCACAACCTTCTCTCCAAAGAACACACTAAAAACTCACCTCTTGTGTTCAACAGTTCATCTTTAAGAACTTTAAAAAAAAAAACAACAAACCACACAAAAACAAAACCAATAAAAAACACTACCACTGATCTGCCACCTAAATAGGAAAAAGATTCATTTTCCTAATGTTTACCATTCTGAATCATTTATCAGCAGCTAATTATGCTTCCTTACATAGTAGTATTATAAATTACAGACAATCACAAACAGTAAGTAGTTTACCCATTGCCTAGCTGTGACTCTCTTGTTCACACAATTTAAGTGAACAAACAGGGAAAGTACCTCCACGCTTCATAAATCTAAGCCTTGTTTCCCTAAGTATTCACCTTTTCATAGTTTTAACTTAACCTACAGTCTTATATCAAAGCCTTCTGGGTAATAAATAATGCAGACACATTCCATTAACTATAACTTCTAATCAAAAGCCAGTAGATCCAAGCACATCACCAAGAGGATGATTTACATCTCAGATAGCCAGTGCCTTTTTCTCTCTGAACACAGAGAGTGATAAACTGAAGAATGCGAGGGCAAAGAACATGCATTTTATCTGAATCCAG
Source organism: Aramus guarauna (assembly GCA_013400195.1). Classification (NCBI taxonomy): domain Eukaryota; kingdom Metazoa; phylum Chordata; class Aves; order Gruiformes; family Aramidae; genus Aramus; species Aramus guarauna. Next base: position 3,488 of record VXBL01008309.1, on the reverse strand, counting down.
CTCATGCCACTACTGCCAAGTCCAGAAAGAATTATAACATCCACCTCAAATCAAAAGCAGTATGTGAGTTTTCAGCAGGATGGCACAATACCGCGATACCGCAAATCAAACATATCATTCCTGAAACCAACTTAGTCACCTCCAGTTCTCTGGAGAGAGACATTATTTCCCTTCCGTTCCAACAGTCTTTCACTCCCACTCTGTCATCACTTTCTGTCCCTTTAGTGCTGCCCAGGCTTTTAGACTGTTATTGCAGAGATCTGTTACATTTAGGCATTGTTCCAACGTTAGCATAACAATTCAATTTTAAGGGCTTCCCAAGCAGGAAGAAGAGAGGAACAGAAGAGATGATGGTGGAGTGAAGATGCTGCAATGATGGATTTAGTTTTTCCCACATATGCCCTCCTTCTCCCAACCAAAAAATTTGTTTTGGAACATCATGCATGTTTCCTCCATGTTTTGGATTTCCAGTCACATTGCTGACCATGGAGTTCCCCAGCAAAAGCTCAAACCAAACCACCTACAGCTGGAAACTACAAGTACTTGCTCAGAAGAGGGAAGGGAAGTCTGGAACTTCCAACTGTCAGTGCACCATCCTCACAGGCTGCCACTCTGCTCTGATCACATAATACTTCCACCCTGTCTTGGAAAGGACAATGACATTCTTCAGATTAAGAAAAACCTGGAGAAAAGCATCGTAGCTCTCCACTTCCTTAATGTCTGGCCCAGGTTCATCCTGTTACTACTTTAGACCGTGGTATTTTCTCCTACCTACACTGGACTCAAAGAACAGTTTATTCTCCCGAGCCATCTCCTCCTGAGACAGGTGGTTTTCAACCTGCAGTTCAGAACGCCTGGGGGCATCTGTGAAAGGCAAGAAAGGAAAATAGCCTCATGTCTATTCTTTTAAATTCTCTAGAAATGCAATAAGCACCTTCATAGAAATAAAGGCACCTAACACTGGAAATACTGAAGTCAACAGATCAAAAAATGTTGGAAAGTACTATTATAGAATAAATGAGCCCAACTTGTTCAATGCTTCCTCATTCAATGATGGTTCCGACCCCCCAGTGAGGTTCTGGACCCTCCCCGGTTGTTCTGTACCTGTCCTGAAGTGGAGAGTCAGAAACTGGACAGTGTTCTACAGCTAAGCCCAAGCCCAAGCCGAACACATTGCCTCACCCCTGCGGCTGGGAAGCCAGTTGTCACCCCACTGGCACCCTCCTTCCGCTGTGCCAAGCTAACCACCTCCTTTGAAGAAAGTCTTTTCTGCTTTATTATACCTTGGTTTTAGATTTTGTGATTGAACCTTGAAAGGGCATATACTTCCAACAGCAAGGTCACAGGAGTTCTGACATGCTGTGGAGAAAAAGGAAAACGTCCGATTTCAAGTAACATCAAAAGCCATTGCAGGACAAAACCTGAAATCGCAAGAACATGACACTGCACATATGTCCTGTCTTACAGCTGCACCGCAGTCCCCTGACATGCTGAGAGGCCAGAGATTTCAGCTGCTGGAAAGTAATGCCTCATTTGGTTAAGCTAGAAATTGCCTAAGTGAGGACACTGGTCCTAGCAGCAGCTGCCAGATTTTCCCTTGAGGCCGAAGTCCTCCGCTCTTAACAGAGGGAGGGTAGCACGGCACGCTGACCTGGTACGGGCTGTCCCCTGCCAGCTTGCTCCATCCCTACCCTGCAGTGACCTGGAAAGGGATGGACTTCAGCCTTCAACGACCCTCATCAGATTTTTAAAATTATTTATTAAAAACCACCACAACAAACAAGATGGCTATCAGAGGGAGGACCCAAAAAAAAAAAAAAAGAAAAAAAATCATACTACCTGTTGCAAGGCCAGTAAAAACTTGAGCTGTTCTGTAGGGAATACTGCAGCACGCACCTACTCCGGTGGGGTTATCAAAGAGACACTACAGGGTCATGCTGGCTTTGCCCAGGTGCATGCTGTATTTTTGTCAGTCACCCCTGCAGGTTTATATAGCACTTTACCATCTGTAAAGCTTACAATCCAAACAGAAGCAAAGCAAGCTAGAAAACAGGACAAGCATTTAGGAGCGAAGACTTGCACAGAGTGAAGGGAAAGGGAGATGGATTCCCTCCTATTTGACTGTAAGAAGGGGAGGCAGGAGGGCTTAAGGACTAATAATAGAAGATATTAAAATATTACTCTGGAGTTATTCTAATAAGCATCTAGAGAATCCCTTCTAACACATGCTTTTGAATCTAAGCAGTACCAAAGTAAATATTAGAGAAGTCTGTGTTCATCGAGACACATTAATGAATACATATTTTCCTGACTATTCACACCAGCGATCTTAAAAAAATATTGTACTGTATTTGCAGTAACTGAAGTTTGCTAGCTGGAGAAACACAGGCGTGCACACTGCTTCATACACCCCCGATCCAATATCCAGCGGACAGCAACAGATACAACATTGCAGAACATTTCGACCATGCACAACAAAGAAAACTTTGGTTGGCCAATACTGATGAGGAATTTAAATTACTAAATTACTAATGAGTCCACAACACAGATCATTCTCAGTGCCTTTTCACCATCTTCCTTGAAAAAAAAACAAAAAAAAACAAAAAAAAAAACAAACCAAAAACTAGTGACAAAGACCACACTGACTGCTTCACCTGGAAGGCTCCCGAAAACAAACACGCAAAGTCGTGAAAGGGGCTCTGCCTGTTCTGACTGTATCACAGAAGAAGAGATTGTTTCCACGCTCTACTGACCTATGGAGACCATGTTTAGCCAAGCAAACAGTTTGTTGATGAAAGGAACATACACAGAAAGAAAGAAAACCCTGAACCTTTTATCAATGACCAAAGCATGGGAATCTTGTCAGCCAGGCTTTGCGCGGAGTTGAGCTCCATCTGCATGGTTACAAAGATTTGCCACACGGGCATCCCTCTGTACTTGCCTGAAACCAGAGTACAGGACTCAAGAATAAGTTTCCTCATGTAAATTTAAGATCTGTTTCCTCCCACTGCATCCCATACGATAAACCGTGTAAATCCAAAGGCAGCAGGATGGCTACACAAAGCACACGCAGTTAGTACTGAGCACAAACAGAACCAGGAACATCTCACACACACCCCACCTCCAGGCTGTGCTTTCTCTGCAAAAGGACGATACTCCCCTCTAGTCCTGCAGGAAACTAGGGTATTTTTCACTTCCTCAAATCTGAAAGCAGCATTGGGAAAAGGAGCTGCACTTATAACACACCCCAAGTTCAATAGCTGAGCTCCACTTAGATACAAGGCTTTCACACCACTCACAGTAGATAGAGGAGGATCTGGAGCACATGTGGAGCCAGACTGAAGAGCCTAGCCTGCAACTTACAGAACAGTTTGGGTTGGATCATCTAGTAGCTCATGCTAGGCTACTGCAACCAAAAGCCTCATGCAATCAGACAATAGGACTGACACGGTTGAGCACCAGGCTGCTGCTCGCTCACCCCTTCCCTG